>JARHVA010007978.1:380000-410000 GCA_037957365.1 Torreya grandis | reverse complement strand
AAAAGCTTATGAACATCCTTGAATAGAAATAAACAAGTTCTTAGGTGTAGAGCCCACTGGCCAGCTAGTTAATATTGCACTTTTGTGAAGAATTAAAATGTTTTTAAAATGGAATATTATTTTGGAAAGGCATATGCTAGTTTTTAGCATATATGCCTCTAGGTTAGTCTATTTTTTAAAAATAAGTCTATTCTAGAACTTTGAAGAAAAAGGATAGTTATACTTACTTCTTGTACATTTGTATCTTGCAACTAACTGATATACTACATTGTCCTTCTATAAAAGGTAGTACTACCATTTTGTAAAGAGGGTAGTTTTTAGAGATATAATTACTTTTTATACTTAGTTCAATCAAAACAAGCAAAGAATTCTACAAAGATTGTCCATTATTTATCTGTGTTTGCTATCATGGCTTCTCTCCCATTTTCTTTTTTTTCTTTCTAGATTTGAATGGTTCTTATGGATTCTTGGTGTACACATTTAATTTTAGATCGGTTAACTTATGTCAATGCTAGGTGGACTAAAAGTATTTAGTTTCATTTCATTTCCTTCACTTTTCTTGCATTTGGGCTAATGTCATTTTCTTGTAGGGGTAAAATCTTTAAAGTGAACCTGATTCTTATTTACATTATTTTCCAACTTCTTTAGTAGTTTGCCTAATATATCGTAAGATTTGGGCTCAACTTTTTTCATTAATACATTGGTTTTATGTGCCTTCTTAGATGAGACTTGAACTTTGTCGTGATGTCTGGAATGAAGATCAATAATATTTCTTTTTTTCCTACCTTTTCTTTTTATTCTTTTTTAACTTGATCACCTTAGTTTATCTTGTGATTTTAAAGGTCCATCCTAAATTAATTATTAATTTAGTTCTTAATCATAATTCACTATTATTTTCATAGTTACTACATATTCTACATAGATATGTTGTTTGGCCATGGTGACTCCCAACCACCAACTAATATAAATATTGTGAAATAGTCAATTGTTCTACCTCTTTACTTGTTCAGTCACTTATTATGCATTGTATTCTTAGTAATTAAGAAATGAGAAGTGTTCACTAAATACTATGTTCACCTAAGGTACATATTTAGGCATCAATAGGAGGATATTTACTTGCACTAGAAGGAGGGCCCTCAATAAATATTTGTGAATTTGTAGGATCTTTGCTAGTTTTGGTGTCTTTTGGTCAAATATTACTCTATTCTTTACATATTTGTGTTTATTTTAGCATAATTGTGTAAAGGTTGGTGATCTTCATAGTTTTAGATCAGTCTTTAGGCTTATTTAGACAAGGATTGAAATTCTTTGAATACATATGCTTAGTTGTGGTAAACATAGGTTTAGATATGTGAATCAAACTAGTTTGAGGTTAGTAATAACTATTTTTATCAAAGATTCATAAATACTTTGCAAATTTGAGTCTATTTGGACTTTAACATGTAAAGATCATTCATACTAGCATATTTAGACACCTTTTTGAGATAACTTAGTTCAAAGTAGTTATCTTCATATGAATCTTTGTAAAATTTACTTAATGTGAAAATATAATCATTATTCTTTATCAATATTTATTTGACACATCATATTTCAAACAAGGTTTAAAGTCTTTAAGCTAGAATTACAAAGGTGAGACTTAGGTGAGTAAAAATCCTTAGGCTCACAATCTACTTCATTAGTTTAGGATACTCATGTGTTCAAGGTATGACTTAGCTAGGTGGTTCTTCAATCAATTTGTCAGGTATAGTGCATGATCTTAATTGAAATCCTAAAATATATTTACCTTCATATAGTCTAAATTATGTTGTCACTATTAAAGATCATATTATGTCATTCAAGGCTACTTTGAGATTGTTAAATATAGTCCATGATGATGTAGCATGTATATTATAACCATTTACTTTTAAGGATGTTTGATATGAATGGTTTATTAACCTTTTATAAGACTATATTACTAGTTACGATGACTTTAACAAGGTTTTCATTGATCAATTTGGAAAAAATTATTAGTCCTTACGTTTTGTATTAGCAATTCACCACAATTAAAAGGGATGTTAATGAAACCATCAAATCCTTTAATACTTGATTCCAAAGAATGTTCAGTAAAACTATAGCCCCTTATCGACCCAATGAGGATTTAGCCTTAGATATTTATAAGTATGATATAGATCCCTTGACCTCTATGTTCCTAAAAAGATCTCTTTTAGTTATAAACACATTAACCTAGGCCTACTACAAAGTTGTAGTCATTAATGACCAAATGCATCCCCAAGGTCAGATGGTGTATTCCATGCCTAATGTCAATTTGAATTAGCCCATCCATAATGTAATTCCCAGTGTGCCTCATTTAACACTACTTCAAAACCATTTTCCCTTAAGTCATACATACCCTAGCCAAGACCTAGAGTTCCTAAGTAGTAATGCTAGTGGATTTCATCCACAAAATCATAGAACTCTAGTGCCCATAACCAATAATAATGCTCTAATTCATGAGTCTAAGACACTAAATTTTTTAAATGACTTAATATTAGAAATTATCCAAAAACTAAGCAATAGCTTTAGTCAATTGTAAAAGCAATTAGGAAATACAAGGGAAGACTATGATAGAAACTGTGCTTCCCAAAGTGTTGATAGGCCTCCAAATGAGTTTCATGATGAAAACAATAATGTATCATCTGAGGACATACACATGAGTTTATATGATATCATTGTGGCTGATTATTACAATATTTTTAAAACCTCTAGAATTATGTCTAATCAAGACTTTACTATAGGGACACCTGGCTTTACAAGAACATCCCAAGGTTTCATGATAGAGTCTTTTGATTTCCCATTTGAAGATGAAGATGAAGATGAGATAATTGAATAAATTCCATCTAAGTAGACTTATATTCTTGAAGATGTAAAAGAGATTGTAATTGAACATCAAAAATACATCATCATTGGTACAATTATATATGGAGAGGAAGAGTTGATGGAAGTAGATACGGATTAAGTACATGATGATATTTCTTCAAAAGGAAGTCATAAAGACACCCCATAAATGTTTATTTATAAAATAGGGAATACCCCTAAAGAAGATGATCACTGGTAGAGATCATTACATGATTTATTAAATGGAATCAAAGAGCTAGAGATGGTAGATGATGGAATAAGACAACACATGTATGCTTCATCTAAGGATTTCACCAATGATCTAAAGTTCTCATAAGATGATATTATTTTGGAGGCCCAAAACCAAGATAAGCTAGAGTTTGATTAGATAGAAAAGCTACTTCCCTTTATTGAAAATGAAGATGAAGTGAGTGAATCAAATAAAGAATTATCATATGAATTCATTAAGAGGTTAGGAATAAGGGACCAACATGTCTCTGATGATGGGATTTGAGATGAGAATGATATAGTTGATCAAGTAAAAGAATCATTTTCATATGACTTGAAATATTTTTGTACAAAGATTGGTAGTCCATGTCCACCTCAAAAAGAACAAAATGAAGACATCAGTATAAGTATACTAGTCAAGATACCTTTATTGGGTTAAGATGATATAAGCCACTATCTATCCATGGATGAAATATAAATAACACTCCTAATACAAAGTAGAATAATTTGGGAAGAATATCATTAGGTATTAAAGTCATATTTTTGATCCATGCATTTGAAGAGGCTGATAGGAGATCAAGATACATCACCTAGAGGACACAAGAATACAAGTGATCCCATCTGCAAGAGGAGGCCATGGGATGGAAGTAATCATGCTTGAAGGTTCTATAGTAGATTAAATAATTTTCCATTTGATCTTAGAGATAAGTATTTTATGAAGTTAGTATATGGATTAGATTAGTTTCTTTCATATTCTTTTTTATTGGTTTTTACTTCTTGTCCTTTATTTATACATAAACATGTATATATTTGTTTACTTACCTTTTGCTTCGTACTATGTTTTCTTTCTATTTTGTGCTTGTATTATTACTTTGTTCCTTACTTCTAATAAAAATTTTTGGACATCCCTCAACTTGAGTTTCATCAAGGATGCTCAAGAGCTTCATAATTCAAAAATATAGGTATGCACCTCATAAACATGTTGACCATGGATTTTAAATATGAACTTGATGTTATTATTTATGGGAACTAGCAAAGTATAATGAATAGGCTAATTATTTTATGAGAACTAGGTCATTGATCTGATCTAAACTTGGTCTTAAGAGGATTTGTGCATGTGGAATGAAAGTTTGAGCTAATAAGGGATATTCATGCTTGCACTTAAAAAACATCCTTTCTTGGGACAAAGGTCACAACCATAGGTGATTACCTCAAGATAAAACACTTGAACAAATACTTCTATTTGGCTACCCTAGTTCCAAACTTTGTTGAAAACATAAAAGATATAAAAAATACAAAAATAGGAATTCAATTCAAAATCAAAATCTTTTCAAGCATAGGTGATTTTGGTAATATCTATCAGGGCTAAAAACACCTAGCCTGTAATGGAACAAGGTCATGAGTGGAAAAAAATTATCTCTATCAGGGATATAGACACATAGTTAGAAGTAGAGTAATAACCAAGTCTTCATTGAACTATAATCATAATCCTTAGTGGGTATCTAAATATGGTCTAACTCAATGTCAAGATTAAAGGCATAAAACATGGAATTTGTCCCCTGAATCCCATGGAAAATAACAAGTGGAACAAAATATCACATACAACATGGCTATGTCTTAATTTTTGACTATAATTTTACATGTGCAAATCTTATTTCAACCAAGAATTCATCTTAGTGATGGCATAGATAAAGTAAAATAGGTAACCTAGATGCTTGTCCAAACTAGAGCCTCTGAGTTCAAACATATTTCTATGTTTCCCATAGAGTTTAACATTTGTTGAGGTCAACATATCCCCATTTCTTGAAAATTATGATGCTTGAGACACTTTTAACTTTAACACCAATAACATGGAATGTTTTAAACATTATTAAAATTTGAAGATCATCCACTTTGGTAAAATTGGTATACTGATTTATGGTTTAATTTTAATGTTACCTAATATTGATAACATTTTCCCTTCATGTGATAAGTTATAGGTTTCATGGAGCCTTATAAATGGATCATGATTAGATCCTCATTATTTATCTTTATTAAGGCTTTTACTAGCCTTTGATCTAAATAATCTCATTGTTGGACTCATGTAATGAAACCCTCCTTTCAATAAACCCTAAATTGAACTCCTATTTCAAATTCAAATATTGGTAGGAACACTTTTGGTGGGAATACTTCTAATTTGTTCTAGACTTAAGCACCAATTTTCATGTTAAGGCTTGATCATGTTTCTGAACACAACCAAACCTTGGCCTAAAATTTTTGCATAGTCCCCTTTATTTTCCCCTTTTTAATTCCTTATATTTCCAACATAGTCTAACTTTCATATTGGTAGGGTCCATTTAATTTTTCTATCATGGCCTTCTTTGCTACCACATTTAGCTTAAATATTTAATTATAGGGCCCTGTTCCTATTTGTCAATTTGAATGAGACCTTAGCCTTAATGTTTTATCCTATATTTTTATTTCTAATTGAGTCCTAACTTAAATAACTTGCTTCTTTGAAAATTTGATCATTTGTGCCTCATCCTAAGCAAATAATCTAATGGATCAGGAAAAACCTAATGAACATGAGCATTTCATCCTTTGGACCAATCATGTGTGAGAATTTATATCATGATCAATGACTCTCATCTCATCAAGACTAAGAATCCAATATAGTGAATGTAATGATGAAAACTCAAAATGCCCAGGAAGCCCCATGGAGCCACCATGTGGTGATCTCACATTCAACACTTGATAACAAAGTATTGCATATATTAAATGGAACCAATGGTGTGTAACTAATTAGATCATGATCGATGGTCTATGCTTCATCATAGAGATCAATTAGATAGAGTTAATTAAATCTAAGATCCATAGAATATAAGAATTTCATAATATTAAATTTAATGTTCTCATGAACATCACTTGATGTCCATGAGGTTGTAATTTATGTTCATGATACCATCAAATTTAAGATCATCTGACATTTTGTTGAGGCAAATAGATGTGTTTCTATCAATCAGAAGGGTTAGTTTGGTATCATGTTTCAAAACTTAGTAGAAAATACTTTAACCTAAGTCTATGTCATATTTTTTAACAAGAAATAAACTTAACTTAAAATATTTTAGCCTAAGTTCCTTTTTATAATCATACAATAATTAAAGCTCATGCATATTGTAGGATGAAAAGCCCATGGTTCATTGGAATCAGATGATCCTACAATGTGAAATTGTGTATGACTATTCAATAGAGCTCCAAGAGCCCATGGACTCCACTCATCAAAAATTCACATTTAATATGCAATTGATGTAGAATATAGAGCTCAAAAACCTTGTGAAGGTGCTAAGTGGCACAACCATGGGGATTGATAGAAATATGGCATATAATAGGTGATGTCCTAGATTATGATCAATGACCCATGTTGATGAATGGGAAATGATCCAATGACATGAAACAAAAGGAAAATTTTAAATAACAATGGCTAGTGATTTGAAGGCATATATGAAAAATGACATGAAAGTGTTAGATAGATGCCAAATAAGCACCACATAAGCATAGAGTGACAAAAATGAAGATTTTGTGTGCTAAAAAATGCAAGCATATAGAGGTAATATTCAAGGCTAGTCTAGGGTAGATAATGGTAGGATCTTGAACATGATCCTCAATACAAGAGGAAGGATAACTAAGGCGAAAAGCATTAAGGAAGCTATGACTAGGAATGATAGGGATTTGAATGATATAGCTGACAAGGAAGAAAATTGTCTCTTAAGGCTAGTTATGGACTTGGGACTTGTTAATGAGGAGCATCAAAACGTTATGCAAATCCTTCAATAGCAAAAAGAAAGTTCCTAGGTATAGGGCCCACTACACTTTTGTGAAGCATTATACATTTTGAAAATGGAATATTCTTTTATAAAGGCATATACTAGTTTGTTAACATATTTTCCTCTAGGTCAGTCTATTTTTAAAAATCAAGTGTATTCTAGAACATTATAGAAAAAAGACAGCTATCCTTACTTCTTGTACATTTTTATCTTATAACTATGTGATATTCTACCTTGTCTTTCTATACAATGTAGTACTACCATTTTTCCAATGGGGGAGTTCTTAGAGACAAAATTAATTTTTAAACTTGGAGTAAGCAATACAAGTAAGGAATTCTACAAATATTATCTAGTATTTATCTGTGTTTCCTATCATGACTTCTTTCCCATTTTATTATTTTGATTTCTAGATTTGAATGGTTCTTATGGATTCTTGGTGTGCACCTTCAATTTTAGAATTATTAACTTATGCCAATGATAGGTTGAATTAAAATCTTTAGTTTAATTTTGTTTCCTTTACTTTTCTTGCATTTAGGACAATGTTGTTTGCTTGCGAGGGTAAAATCTTTAAAGCGAACCTAATTTTTATTTGCATTATTTTCCACCTAATTTAATATTTTTCTTGATGTATGGTAATATTTTTGCTCAATCTATTTCATATCATACATTTGTTTTAAGTTCCTATATAGATGAGACTTGAACTTTATCATGATGTCTAGAATTAAGATCAACAACATTTCTTTATGCCGTACCTTTCCTTTTGCTTATTTTTTTAACTTGATGACCCTAGTTTAGCTTGTCATTATAAATGTACATCATAAATTAATTGTTAATTTATTTCTTGATCATAATTCACTAGTCTTTACATAATTACTACATATTCTACATAGATCTATTTTTTAGCCATGGTGGCTCCCGACCACAAACTAATATAAATATTTTGAAACAATCACTTGTTCTACCTCTATTCCACCAATAGGTAACATGATTACCATAACCTATAACTCATACATTAGATTATTAGTAATTTATAAATTATAAGTGTTTACTAAACACTATGGGTACCTAAGGTACATATTTAGGCATCAAAACCATCATCAATCCTTCATCATTCATCAGTGTTCTCTAATAAGTATTCAATCTTCTATCTGTCACACTTCATCTTTTCCTCAAATATTTTCATCTTAATTAGTAACTCAATTTTAATCTATGAACTACAAAATAAATTATTAATCAATTAATCTATTTTCCATCATCATCTCCATAATCACCTCCTTTGTATTTCCTTTAATCAATTGCACCTATTGATTGTGCCTAACAAACTCATTAGTTCCATATTTTCTTTAATGATCATCCACCATCACTGATTGATCTAATATCTCATTCCAATCCAAGACCCATAGCTCTTTTATGCATGTGTCCTTGCATGGTATATGTCTCAATCTTATGTATATTTTGGTCTTTGTAGTTATGGTTCCCTCCCTTGAGTGGGGCATGACTAGGGCAATAAATTTATTGTCATTTTATCCTAGCCTACAACTCTCCATTACATGGTTATTTTATTTATGTATTTCAATAACTGATGGCATTATTTATAAATCATCATGGTTTGTATATCTCCCTAACATGTGTCTTTATCATAGATATGTTGAAATATGGAAACCCAAATACAATACTAATATTTAATGCTTCTTGGCATGTCTTCTTGCCATAAAAATGACTAAATATATGGCCCTATTTTTACTCATATTTTAAATTTGGTTTCCGTGTAGGATGTGTCTACAATAATGATGTCATATTTATCTCATCAACTCCCCCTTTCTTCATTTGCATATCCTGCAACTCATTTCTTGTTTCAAGTGGCCATCTAGGTCATTCTTCTTCAAATTTCCCTTCAATGTGGTATCATGTGTCCACAGACATTACTAACATCCATGAAAATATTTCTTCTATAAAATACCATTACTTTTTCCACTTTATCCACTCACAATGCCCTTTCAAAGAGGGTAAAATGTATACACTTAAATTTTCTCACCTCATCCCTGACCACTAATATTATTATTATTCAACACTAATTTCATGTAATAATCATTTATCTCATCTAATTCATTCTAATTCATCCTAGCATCCTATCATTAATACCTTTCTAGTCATTTTTATAACACCCCCTTTCATTATGCATCTATACACCAACCTATGTTAGCCCAAAAATCAATTATTTTATCATTATCTCATGTCATTTGTCCTAAATCATGTCTTAGTCAGTATTTGGGAATGGAAAATTCCACCACCTAATACTTATTTACTTACTTCTATGATTTAATATGGGCCTATCTAGTATCTCTCACCTAACCCCTCATTTAATCATATACTAATTTTGCTTAGTACTGACAAAGGGAATCTAGAGTCTTCCAAATCTATTATCCTCTATCACCCTCATAAATCTATAGAATAATATACTTATAAGGAATTTTAAATTCTTCAGAAATCCCTACATCACCTCTATAAATATAATTCTTCCCTCCATGATTCAACAATCTAATGAATGAATGAGTTTGATGCCTTCATGCTATCATTGTGTCCATTGATCAATCTAATCATACATAATTTTTGTCCAAAAAAATTTAGTTTCCAAAATCAATCCATCAATCAATCCCCTTGTTAATCAATCACATCATGCATTTTGGAAGAAAATTGGATGCATAGTGAGGTAATATCATTTTGATTTCATTTTTATTTTTCATTCAATTTGTTTGTCTTGCCAAATTTAAGGTGTATTTTGAATTGGGATAGTTGTAAGTGATTTCATTGTAGCTTTCATTTTTTATATATCATAATTTTTAATGTATAAATTATATATAAATCACTTTAATAGGTTTATGGGTAACAAGAGGTAAGTTATATTCATCGTATGAGGGTTATTCTATGTATTGTAGTTATGACATAAGGAAGCTCTGATGATAGGAAAAAATATTATTAATTCGAAGAGAGGAATTTTTCAAGGCATATAATTAAAATAAATTGTAGTGAGGTTTATAAAAAGGATTAAAATGAGGTGTACGTTGATTAGGTGGGTTTTTTTGGGAGTGTATATATGTCTATTAGGATAGGTGGATCATCATTACTAGAATTTTTGGAAGATGGAAGATGATGAGTGATAGTGTTTTTAAGTATTTGATCATTAGTATATGGTTTATTTGGTTTGGTAATTATAAGAAGGTTTATAGAGATGATTGAATTTAGATGTATTTACTTATTGAGAATCAGTATGAGATTGATCATAATCATCATCAATGGAAAAGACATATTCATTAGAGTGTTGTGTAGTGGGATCAGAGGAAGGAGTTTTTATATTTGTAGATTGGGAAATATTTTTGTTTTGTGAATATCTAAGATAATTAAGATGTTAGAATATAATCATATAATCATGATTAATAGTAACACCTAACATAAATAATAACAAAAAAATTATCAACCCACGACATGTTTAATTAGATTAACCAATGTCAAAGTGAAACCAACAAAATATTTTTGGATCATACCATGATGGGGGGTAGTATTATTATATATGAAAGGTTAATATGGAGATTTAAAAAATTCCTCTCTAACACCATCAAGGGTAGATAGTACATATTTTGAGTGTGGGATTTGACTAATGTTGTTTTAGTTAGATGGAATTTATATTGATAATTAGTGCTAGTCATTGTGTTAGTTTATGTTTTTCAATATTCAGTGATTGAGTAATGATATGGTTCAAATTGGTTCATAAGGAAATCTTGTATATTAGCTTAGTCAGCAACCTCTTCTAAGGTTTGAGGAGAAAATATTATAACCTTGTATTGAAGAAGGGGTTTTAAGGAAGTGATAAATAGTTTAAAGATGTTTTCATCACCCATTTTATGGTTTTATTTATGAGGTAATGATTTCCATCATTTCAGAAAATTTTGGGAAGATTCATTATGGAATTGTATAACATTTATAAAATGACTGACAATTTGTTAGGAAGATCTTTTTTTTAATTATTTGACTAAAACATTGATGAGATCTTCTAGTTTACATGTATAATGTTGGGTAAGTTGATATATCCTTATATATAATTTTTTATAATAGTTTTGACAAGAAGTTTAGTAGTATAAAGAGCGTTGGTTTGGACCCAATAGTTATAGATATTGATGAATGATTTACAAACTATAGCATAGTCTTTACTTCTATCATACTTAATGGTTGGATAAATATTTAAAATATTTATGGATATTATGAATGGATCTAAAGGTTAACTTTGAATATGTAGAAGAATTTTTTTATGCATTATAGGTTGAGGTATGATACTCCATATGACATCTCTTAGAGGAAGAGAAACAAAATTATGATTATTTTGAGGCACAAGGGTAGGTGATTTACTTTGCATTTTGAATGTATGATTTTGAATTTTTAGCATTTTAATAGTGTTAGTTTTTTACATAACATTAATTTATTGATATATTGATCAATAATTTGAGTTCTATCAATAGGTGTGTTTTGATTGATAGCAGTGGAAGGTGCATTATTGGTTTTGGTTAGATGGGTAGCCCCAAGTTTAGTGAGACTCGAGGGATTTATTTGGGAGCATTTCCTATAGGATGATTCCTATTTTGGTATCAATTGATGTGATGGTAATATAATGGAGTTTATAAATAATAGATTTTAGGTTTAGATCATATATATCATCATTTTGAGTAATATGGACCCTATTACATTCCATTACACTAGATGAGAGATGTGAATAATTATGCCATGAGGGATTATCATCTTGGTTGGATAATGTAGGAAGGAAAGAAGCACCCATGTACACTCAAAATGTTTTGGGGTTGTTAATAAATATCCTAATGGGTTATTTAATGATGTTAATCATGGTGGTAAGAAAAATAAAAGGCTAGCATGTTAAGAGAGGGGAAAGGTTGGAAAAGTCAACTAAATCAACCAAGAGAATTATGATCATTTAAGTTGGTCTAGTGGATTTTAGAAGAATTTATAATTTAAACTAGGTTTTCCAAGACATATGGATTAGATAGGGTTAATATAATATAGTTTGGATATTTATATAAAAGTGTTTGAAGTTGATATTAAGTCATCTAGGTTATACAAAGTCGGCTAGTTCAATATAGTACAATTTTGAGATCCCTTTAAAAGTTTTTTAAAGATAATAATAAGTTAGATAGGGAACAAGGAGTTGAATTGGATAATATATTCTAATTTTAAGAAATCTATAAAAACAATTATGAAGATATGACTAAGTCTCCCAAGACATATAGAGTTAGCCAAGTTGATCTAGTGTAATCTTAAGTTTTTTGAAAAATGTTTGTTAAAGATAGGACTAAGTTATCTAAGGCAAACATATTTGATCAATTTTATATAGTGAAGTGTCAAAAACTCTATAAATATACCAAAAAACCTAATAAGTCAAGCTAGTTGACATATTGTGAATGAAGGACACTATTTGAGTGTCAAAAGGCCTATTAAGTTGAGTTGGTTGACATAGTTGTATAGGTAGGAAAATTTAGATGTGGACAAACTACCAAGTCAATATAGTTGACTTAGTTGTATAAGAAGGAAAATATAAAATTATACTAATTTATATTGATCAATTTAGTTTAATATATAAAAAATTAACAATAATTTAAATGATATAGTTTTTAAGGAAACAATAACGTAGACATAATACTAAACTATCTACCACATAGCACAAAACCATATTAACATTACTTAATAAAATATATAATATAATAGATCATATCAGGTGATAAGTATGAAATGTAATTTTTAACTATTAATGCTGACTAATTATTATAATAATGATCAAGAATTAATATTAAAATGTTTTGATTGATTTGTAGGATTCTAAATATACTTGTTTGTTCATTGGATGATGGCAGCCCAATATTTTATAGTGCTAACTATGTTGGAAGTGCCATTGAAGTATCCCACAGTTCTCAATTTCAAGCGTAAGTTTGAAATAACTTCTTGGTTATAACTGATAACTATTGCACCATAAGATCAAATAGATGATTGAATTCGTAAGGTTTAGATCAAAGTGAAATCCTAGGCATTTTTAAAATATGATGAGATCCATTGAAAATAAAGACCATGTTTAGCTATGTATTATGTCAATGAGTAATCCCCTAATGATACTATATCTGTAAATAATAGATAAGGACCATAAATAGAGTATCACATATCCCTTTAAAAATTAGGTAAGTATTTTTAAAAATGTCAATACACAATTTATAGCAAAATCATTATAAATTAAAAAATAAAGGAGAAAATCAAGTGTCAAAAACCAATTTTTAGTTTGAAAAATAAAACAAATAGGTAACCAAATATTTTCAATGTAAACATGAGGATAATTATTAAGAAATGAAAGTTTTGATCAACCTTTTAAACTTGTAACCTTCTAAGAGATAGCTCAGACCTTGGCTCACAAAGACCACTTTTTGATGCCTTAAACTATGAAAATAGGCTACTATCTAAGGAAGCATTAAAATCTCCTCCTCTAAAGATCATTGATCCTTCCAAATATAAGGGACAATGCTCTATGACTAAATCACCAACCCAGATGCAATTCAGAGAGAGAGGTTTAATAAAAATTCCAAAAATATATAAGGGAAAAATCAATATTGGAGCTATCCCAAATCTCGTGGGTAGGTCACCAAGAATAGTCACTAAGAATATTAAAACCAAATAAATTGCAAAGGGTTCCCATCAAACCGTTAAAATAAACTGGGATAAGAAATAAAAATCCTAACATGGAATGTCAGAGGGTTAAATCAACCTAGAAAGTAGAGGACCCTATGTAACATTAAAAATAGAATTGATCATACAATTCTTATCCAAGAAACTAAGATGTCTAAAAATACATTAAGATCATTTGTTGATAAAGTTTGGAGGAAATCTCATGTAATGGAATCATATTCAAAAGGCACCTTAGGGGGTCTAGTGGTCTTTTAGAACCCAAAAAAATTTGAATTAATTTTTATTTGGAAGACCAATGATTAGATTTCTATTATATTCAGAGACTTAAACAACAATGAGGAATGGATCATCTCCAATTTTTATACCCCAAACTCTAAAAATATGAGAAATAGTTTATGGGAAGGCCTTCTTTCCTTCAAGAGGAACTATCAAATATGGAAATATATTATAGCTAATGACTTTAATAATCCACTTACTGTGGGGGAAAAAAGAGGGGGACTAATAGACCTCACATAAAGCATGATGGATTTTAATTATTTCATATCAAGAATGGGGCTTATGGATGTGGACCTAAATGGAATCCCATTCGCATGGTATAAAAAGAGTATGGGAGATAAGTTAATCTAGGTCCATATTGATAGAGTTATGATCTCCTTAAATTAGGACATCTAATTTACTAGTAGACTCTCCTCCCTACCTAGAATTGACTTAGATCATAAACCTTTGATTTTTGAAGGTGATAAAAATTTGAAACTAAAGAATGGTCCTTTTAGATTTGAAAGCATGTGTTTCCACCACCCGAACTTGATTAAAAAACCTTGAGGAATGGTATAAATAAAATTTATTAATTACTGACATGTATATTCTATAAAAAAAACCAATTATCCTCAAGGTAAAGCTGAAAATTGGGAACAAGGAAGTATTCTATGATATCTTCCTTCAAGAAAGGGAATTGGAGGAGGAAATAATGACAATTGAATAAATATCAACTCTAAAAGAAACAATTAAAGAACATACCGAAGGAAAAATTAAATATTATGCCAATTTCTCAACTTAGAGGCAAGGGAAGAAGCCTACTAGTGATAAACGTCTAGGTGAACTTGGCTAAAAGAAGAGGGCAAGAACACCAAATTCTTTCATCACTTAGTAAATAGACATAGGAATGTAACCAAAATTAATTAGTTATATATGGATAATGATAATAATAGAAAATAATAAGAGGAGATATCATACCACACAATAAATTTATTCAAAAATCTTTTCACGAAAGAAGGCCCTTTTAATGAACAACTAGTTGAGAACACATTGAATAACTTTGACAAAGTCATAATTGATTCTGACAATGCTTACATTACTAAAATATTATTATAGGTTGAGGTAAAATTTGTAGTATTTTTTATTTAGGGACTCAAATCCTCAATCCTTGATAGCTTTCCCCCCTTTTTGTTCCAAAATTTTTAGGATATTGTTCACACTGAGATTGAGGTAATAGTTAGGCAATTTATTCAATCTAGAACCATTCTTAGAGAAATGAATAATAATTTTTCAATCCTAATTTTAAAAATTCCAAGAGAAAACAACCTACAATATTGTTTCCCAATCAAACTTTTTAATACCATTTACAAAATTTCCTTGATCATCTTCATGAAGAAAATGCAACACCTCCAAGATAAAGTCATCAAGGAACAACAAGGAGAGTTCATAGCTGAAAGAGAAATAATATATAAAATTGTGTTGGTTCATAAATACATTCACTCCATCTCTAAATCCTAAAGACAAGTAATGTCACTTAAGTTGGACATGAATACATCATATGACCAAACCTCTTTGGATTTATTAATGAATATCTTTGAAAATTTGGGATTCAATCAAGACCTAAGTAAAATCATCTAGAATCGCATAACTACTCCAAAATTCTCCATAGTGATGAATGGAGTCCCAAAAGGCTTATTCTCAACTTCTATAAGACTAAGATAGGATTACCTTATCTCCCCATATCTTCATCATTATGGTATAAACCTTGGGGAGGATCTTGTTGAAAGACTATACATAAGGCCTAATCAAAGGCATCTAAGTAGTAATCAATATTAAACCTATCACCCATGACCAATTCTTAGATGATACAATCATCTTAGTTGAATATTTGGTGAAGGAATCTAAACAATTGAGATCCATTTTAAAAAATTACAAATATGTCTCAAACCATTGTATAAACTTCCAAAAGAGTTTTATTTTCTTCCTCAATACTCATATCATATATAAAAAAGGATTAAAATAATTCTAAGATGTTAGGTGTGTCAATTATCAAAAACATATTTGAGTATTCCACTATTTGAAGGTAAAACGGATTACAACTTATAGAATCCCCTCATTTGATAGAATTCAAAGAAAAATTATAGGGTGGAAGGGATACTTCCTCACTCAGGTGAGGAAATTTTAGTTGCTAAAATATTTGATTTAGAGTATCTTGATATACCTAATGCTAGTATTTCAGATACCCAACAATGTGGTATAAAAAATAAAATAAATTCTTATGGAGGCACACCAAGGATTGATTCATTTTCAACCTTGTCTCTTGTAAGAAAGCTTATCTACCTAAAGCAAATGGGGGATTTTGTCTTAGAATAATTAATTCCATGAAAAAGGACCTAATGGCAAAAAGGGGATGAAACATTATGAAATAAAATTGAGAATTGGATAGAATAGTGAAAGCTAATGCATGGGAAGGTCTGAAGAAGAATATTTTTTGTGAGAAGAAGGCCCAACAGATGGTTACACATTTTGGAAAGACATTAGTAGCTATAAATATCTACTTATAAAATGAATAAAATGGAAAACCAGAGATGGGGAAAGAATAGACCTTTTAGTGGATGCCTGGATGTCCACCACCCACATCTTTTCACAAGGTATTTAGGCTAACTTATGTGTTGGATTCAAGCAAAGATGGGGCTCCAATGTGTAAGACTATTAGGATGTGAACAAGGACTCAAAGAGTTGGAAAGTCCTTCCCATATAAGGATGTACTATTAAACAACTTAAATTAATTCAAAATATCAATTCCTCATTAGATAGGTTCACATCCCTATGTTCCCTAAGGAAGATAATTTTCTGTGGGTAGCTGAAGACACTAGAATTACTCGGTGTCCTCATGGCACACCACTGATATAAATATTGAAGACAAATAAAAATACTAGAAATATTTAAGGATAAAACACATGACTCCCAATGTAAACTTATTAGTTTTCTTGGCATCCCAAGCCAAGATTCTAATCATGGATAACTTGGTAAAAAGAGGACTCATTGTCCCTAGTTGATGCCCATTATGTAAGAAAGTTGAAGACTCAATTCATTATCTACTTTTGACTTGTCCATTTAGATAAAGTATAATTGATTATATTTCAAACAAATTCAACCTCTCAAAGGTTGAAAAAGACAATGTTTTAGACCTCATTAATCAATGGAAACTTCCTTGGAATCTCCCATCCCTAGCACTCCTATGGAGTTCATCTCTCCCACATTAGTTTTAGAGTGTTTGGATAGCCTATAATAACAATCTATTTTCAAACACAAGACACCAGCCAAAAAGGTTTTTCTCTACCTATGCCATGTCATCACTTATAATTGGAGATCCTTCCCTCCCATAGACAAAAATCTAGGATCTACCTTAGCATAACTATTTTATAGTAATTGGGAGGTGGTATAGAAAATAAGGTCCCCATCCAAAGATTTAATATGTAAACACACTAGGTGAATGAATCCACTTAAAGGTTGGGTTAAACTTAAATTTTAAGGAAAAATAACCCCCTCCCACATAATAAAAGCCATAATTGATGATGCTAAGTAAAATTTGAGGGAGATGACACAATTATCCATTATTCACACTTATCGTGAAGGGAATGGGGTTACATATCTACTTATTAATATAAGAGTAGGTATCCCTCTTTTAACTAACTAGCATGTTGGAGGCCACATCCTTAAAAGTGTTTCATCAACCATCCAAAATGAATTCACCTCAAGATAGGATGATGATTTAATAGCTACAAATATAAACTATACTCTTCAAGTGATGGATTTCAAATATAATGACAAAATTATTCTAAAGTGATGATAATTAATTAAATAAGGTGGGAATAAGTTCTTACTAAAAGTATTTTTATAACCATTAGCATAAGCTATACTAGGACCTACCAAATCCATCTTCAGCTCTCTAGGTATTATGGCAATGGGGAGGATAGGGAACACCTTGAAATAAATTCCTAATAAATTTTTTGAAGCATGAATAAGGTGTGGAATAATATTCTTGTAGAAGGCTTTACATAATTTATGCTAAGGGTAACTAAACATGACACAATCTTGGTGAGAGAATTCATTACCAAGTGGAATAAGAAATTCATGAAGCAAAGAGGGGTTAGAATATCAGTCATCGAGGAGTTTATTGGAGAATATATGCATATGTCATGTAATGGATCAAAGGCATATAAATACCATTCAAAAAATAAGTAACTTATATAGGGGTTCTTTTAAACCAATGAATTTGTCAATACATATAAAAGGGGTTCCCTCATGCAGACCTTTCACACTAATGACCTAATGTATACATTCAAGTAATAAAGTACTTGATGTGTGGAGGTATGCACATACTAATCTTGTATCATCAATTTATACTAATAAATCATTTTCAAAGCTATTAAATCAGCCTTCTATTTTGTCTCCTCAAATCCCTTTAGAGCATTCCTCTTACACAACAAATAAATGAAGAAAATCCCATTTTGCACCATGGCCTGATCCTTTTATTGGTTAACCATGGTGAAATCCTTCAAGGTAGGGATGTTACTCTAGAGAGGTAATATACTAATAAGGACTCCCCTAAGGAAGAGCCTAGCTTAGGGTCATACCATCAATTAATAATTACTTCCCATGTTATCCATTTATCCAAACCCTCTATTGAAGACCCTCCCCTAAAACTCTCTATATTTAAACCTAAACTAATCTTGCTAGATGATTGAATATTTAAGGAAGTGGTTGGAAAAGTAAATTTACCCTAATAGAGGAGATTAAATCTAAAAATAATAACTAGAAAAATTTAACAGTAAGTTTCATGAGGATAGGATGTGTCTAAAAGGCCTTATAGAGGATTGAAACACCATGAATAGGGAATTTGCAAAAATAATCCGATTCTTCACTCATTATATTAAGGGAGACTAAAAAATGCTAAGAAAACACATGATGATGGATGAGACCAACTTTCCAAAGATCCCCCTCATAACCCACACTAAGATTACCTCAACAAAGGAATAGGTGCAAAAGAGACCCCGCATGATCCTACCCAATGAGGATGCATAAGGGCCCAAAAAAAGAGCAAGAGACATAATTTTAAAGAGAAAATAGGGTACAAAGGATAAGATGATCAAGTATGAGAAGGAACCAATGGAAGGATCCCCCCTCTTGAGATAGTTTACTATTTATCTAGTTATTGTGTTGTCTTTTGCAAAGATAGTTAGCTAGTGTTGTTACTATTGTTTGTTGTTCAGCTCATGGGGCTTGCTAATTTACTTTATACCTTTTAATATGGTTCTCGGTCCCTATAATACTAGGTTATTTACCTTATCAAATAGGAAAATTATTAATAAAATAAATTAAATTTACTTGCTTATGCTTAAATGAAAAGATAGAAACTAATATTAGCTACATCGATCTAGTTGACAAATTGGACTAAACATAGTAGGGAAGGGAATCTAGTCTATTGTGAAAACTAGCTAAAATAATATAGTCAAAAATGTCACTTTAGTTTTTTTAATAGAGTAGATCGACACATAACTAAGTCAACCATGTTGACTTATTTGATTGTGTTATACATTTTTAAAAAAAATAAAAAGTTGGTAAAAATAGTGTAAAAATTGAAATGCCTAATAATTTTACTATGAGATAGAAATAAAAAATGAGGAAATAAAAAATTATTAAATTATGAAGCTTGGTTATAGTGAAATTTAAAAATATGACTAGATCGAATAAGTTGAATTTATTAGTTGACTTAAAATACTAAAAATTTGATTATTAACTATATTATTCAGACTTGATTAAATCATGTAGTGGAAAAAATATGATAAACAAATATTCTAAATAGGATTGACCTAGTTGATTTAGTCTATAGATAACACAAAATAAAGGTAAAATGAGGATAAATTGACAATCACTGTCTAGTTTGATGAAGCATAAAAAGTAAAAACTAGTAAACTCAATTGAATTGGGCAGTTTGATCTAGTTGATTATAGGTGAAAATATAAAAAATAGGAAAAGTTATTGAGTTGAGTACTATAACTTATTTTTACATAAAAAAAACAATTAAACTTGAGGGATAAAACAAAATTAAATCATGTGATATAATTGACTAATGTTTCTAGACTAAAAAGGACTAGATATACTAGCTTAATCTAGTTGACTATAGAAATAAAACTGATACACAAAGGACAATATGGGGTCCACTAGTCTGACCTAGTTAGTTGTCAATACAAAATATATATAAAGAGTTTAAGACTAGATTTATTAGCTTGATGTAGTTGACTATAAATGAAAAATTAAAAACTAAAGGGTTAGATTCACATTATTTTCACCAGGATGTATGCAACAAAATAAAATAGATTTTTAACTTAGCTAACTTATTAAAATCTAATATCAGATAAGTTAATCAACCAACATCCATTGTAATACTATTTATATTAGGAGCACAACTAAATGTAATATACTAAGCCTAACCAATAGATGTATTACCACACAATGTAAAAATAAAGGGTTTCAAAGCCTCTAAGAAAATGACATTATGGAATAACCCTAGACAGGTACACGCATATGAAATAAAAATAATCTAGTGCTAAAAAAATATTGTTGCACAAATGGGAATGAATAAACACAAACATAATAATCAAGGGATCATGACATGAAAATAGGGACCTAGATCACCTAAAATGGAAGATGGAAAGCAAATAAAACCCTATATCTATACTAATTTAAAGGATCGAGGTAATCTAAGCAAGCAGTTATACATTCCACACATACTAATTATGAAATATCTATGTATCAAAATAAATATCAAGAGTTAGTAATACTTACCTTGGGTAAACATATCAAGTTGTAGATGCTAGATATCTACACCATAGCTTGAAACCCTGAAATAAACTGAGTCTCAATTCCTAAGGTCTTGAAATAGGCTAAGTCTAAAATGTGGTGGAAACCTTAAAAAATATATATTTTTCATCTTAACTCTTAGAAGTATTAAAATAATCTCATAAATATTAAAATTATAAACATAAAATATAACTTAAATTATAATAAACTAAATGTCCATAATTAAATGTCAACTTATACTTATGTTTATTTTATGTATAGACCCCATATTTACCCATGGTAATTAACCCTATTTAATACTGATTACCATCCTTAACAACCCAAAATATTTTACACAACAAATAATCCTAAAAAAATTAAAAAAAAAAATCTATTCCCATCCATAACAACCCAAAAATCAATTCCCCCATGTCATATTTAAAATCCCCAACCATTTGGCAACTGTGCAGGACAAAACAAGCATGCAAATCACAACATCCCTAGATCGATTTTGATTTTATTGGATCTAAATTGATACATATAATCATGCAAAACCATCCAAAAAATATTTCAAAAAATATTTAGGTTTGAGGACCTAGACTTTGGAGGTTTATTTCATGCATTCGGAGATCAAAATTTACAGCATTTGGAGTCCAAAATACTGTCCACAAGTCAAGTAATTGAAAGGGTGAAAGTAATGACTAGGTAAGTCATTTTTTATAATTTGTCATTTATTATTTATTTTCAAATATTGTTTAAATCCTTCATTATAAGTCATTGGATAATTTCATTGTTGCATCCTATGTTTTAAGCCCCTTTCTAACTCGTTTCTTAGTCTGTAAACACCTTTGCTCATCCCTAAACCTTTTGCATCCTTATGGTAACCTATTTTATATATTTAATATACTATAATAGGATAAAACATTATATAATAAGATCATGGTCAATCCTATAGGATTTTGGTCAATCTTATAGGATTGTTATCAATTTTGTCTGTTATAGAAAACCTTCAATTTCAGTCCTTTAAGTCTTTCTGCTTGATTTTGTAGGTTTCTATTTATTTCCTATTTGTCCCTAAACCTATTTAATATGTCCTAATCATCCATAAATTTCCTTAATCTATTTATAATACCTATTTTGGGATACTTATCCCTCATCCATCCAATCCTTATCCCATCATCTTAGTCAGCCTTATGTGTATTAGGTCTAGTTCTTACCCTAAACTTATCAAGAACCCTTTGTGACGCTTGTGTGACCAAACCCTTTTTTGTGTTGAATTATGAATCTTAATTTTAATTAATTTATAGTTTCATTTAATCATTTCCAGTCTTATACCATTTATATATCTTTTTATCAAAAATAATGGGTTGACATCCATTGAGGATGAATATCTCCTCCAGGACTTGGCATCTGCCAAACAACCCATTCATATCTCTTTTAATCTCATTTTTGTTTAAGTGTGGTGTATTATAGGTCATTATTCCCCATCAAAATATGAGTTATAACAATTTATCTTGATCAATGGTACATAACCAACTATCCATATATCCAGGTAATCTTAAAATCCATGCTTATACTTTGTTCTTAGTAACTAATTAGACCACATTGAAAAAACATAAAAAGTACTAAAATATTTTGGTATGCTTAGTGGGATGGGATAGTTGGTCCCTTTATTTTGTTCTTTCCTATGCATGTAGATGAATTAGTGAATTTCATCCTCTTTTACATTTCCTTTCAATCTAATAAATTTCACTATATTTTTGTATTTAAAGTTAAATCATCATAGGCATAAGATTTGCATTTCATGTGCATTTATTTTAAATTGATTTGAATTCATTTTTTACACAAACTTTATTCATAGTTTGTCTACTTAAATTAGTATATCTATATATATATATATATATATATATATATATATATATATATATATATATATATATAGATTAGGTGGTTAATTAATTTGTTAGTCCATAAATCAATCACAAATGACTAAACCACAAAATCAAAACTCACACATCAAAACTTAACATAGTGAACTGGTTTGGATTTCATCACCAAGAAGAGAGATTCATTCGTTGTGCTTTCATTTAGATTTAACCATTGAGTGGAGTGCCAACTTAGTACTTTAGCTGAGTATAAATCTTAGTTGAGTGGTACATCTTGGATAAGCACATACATTGGCTATGGGATTATGATGTGAGGGGAGCAAGCCCCAAGTACCAAGCCACACACCATCACTAGTATAGATTACACCTCACATAACTTAGGTTAAATATAGTTTTTATGCCTAAACATCCTAAGACTATCCTTCGACATCTATTTATAGTACCCTATCCAAGACCAATCAAGTTTTGCATAATAAAGGAATCCTAAGCATTTCACATTTTTAGTGTATGTTCTTTTTATTGATTTTTATTATCTTTGCTTGTTTGAGTGTGTAAGGTTCAAAATATCCCACCATCATATAACCTAGTATGCTTATCTGACCTTATAGTTCTAACTTGGTAATAAGTTCATGAACTATTATATCCTCCTCATTACCAATGGTGGAAACATTTAGGATCTCTTATAAAACCTTCACCAAAACCCTACATAATAGTCCTCAAGCATTGAGTTATTACCTTGTCAATTATGTGGTTCATGTTTCTCTTCCATCTCGTGAGTATATTAATTACTCAGTTTATACTGTGATGCCTAAGGGATAAAGTGAATTCTCCCTCCCCTATAATTCTAATTTTCAGCACTTAGTTAAACTAGGTCAACCTCAATCCATTCGTTATCCTAGATCATTCAAATATTATCCAAATACCTTTCTATAACATCCCCAACCTTATCAATATTTACCCCAACTATTTCAACTATTTTAATAACAATTATTAACCCAATCCTAATTTTTCTTTATTTAAACATTATAACCTTATTAGGGTCAACCTTTAAACCTACACCATTTCAATTATCTCAACCTACCTTACCTCACTCATCCTTTTTCCCATCTCAACATTTACCTTTACAAGCTATCTAATTAGCCTTATATCCATCAGCTATATCAATCCAATTAACTAGTTCATCCTATTTATAGGGACAATCATTAGAACTACTTCTAAAATGTCCTACCTAATGGAATACTCCACTGGGAGAACCATATATCTATGTGCTATAAAAGTTGCTTAAAACATCAATAATCTAGCTCCCTCTTATCAAAACTATTTTATTAGGACCATATGATTTCATTCTACCTTGGTATAAGGGAAATGAATTTCCCTCCTATCATCATATAATAGGTCATAAATTCAAAAGATGTAAATATTTCAAATGGTTGGTCTAAGACTTGGTTGATCATGGTAAGCTTGTGCTGGTCAATCCCAATCCCTTGTAAAATCAACATTTTTTTATTAGTCATCCTCCTGTGTTAGCTACCTCACCCATTTCTAGTCAAAATACTTAAATCCATGGTGTATTTATATCTAAAACCATCCCTAATAACCCTATTACTAATGAGGTTATCTATACCTTATCCAATCGATCTATTAAATCCATTCAAGTTTTGCATCTTCCTCTGAACACAATTACAAAGAAAGACTACATTGTCATTGACCTTCTTATGGATCAAGTTCAACCTGTCCACCCATCCTTATCTACTATAGTAAAGGAGCCTCTCAACCCCAATTAGTTAAGTTATCCACCTAAATTAGTTAATCTAATTCATTCGCTCTATAGTTTTCTCACCCTCAACTATTTGATAGTGATAACATTGTTACCTTTGATCTTATTCATTTTAGGTGAGAGTCAAATTTTTGTCACCTCATCTCATTTTCAGATCAAATCAACCAATCCCATCTATTATATACCTTACTTTTTCAATCCTATAAATCCATCACCAAACATAAAGCAACCCAAAACAAAGTTAACCAATCAATTTATTGGCATCTTCATGCAAACCATTAAGTCTCTTTGGTATCCAAAAAGTCATGTTTTATATATTCAATCAGGAAAAAATTAATTATATTATTTAAACATCCCTAAATACATCACCCAAACTATTCCAACTAATCAATTTCATCCATAGTCCAAAAAGTTTCCTAAACACAAGTCATCAGGTTTAGGTCATAATCCTAAACATTACAAGTCCTTTCTATGCACTACAGTGAAGCTTACTGATATGGATAATTAGACATTTTTATTAGATCTATTCTAATTCAAAACCACTCCATCCAATTCATTTTTATTTTTCAACCTTACAATATTTTGAATCATAGTCTAAATCAACTATCTCTCTATTGTCTTGGCATTGTAAAGGTCATCCCAGCTGAGCCCCCACTTGTGACTTAAGTTCTTCATCATCTAAAAACTAACAAGCCTTAGAAAATGGATGAATATGCCTTCACCCCTCTGGGATTCCTTTAACCATCTGCTAAGATTTATTTTCCTATTAGGGGAAGCTTTTTTCATTGAGTCAATGTGGATCATATAAGTGTGGGGCATTTTAAAAATTGTCCGCCTTTATGCATCTTTGTACTTGAATCCTTCATGGTTAAGGATCCTTTTACCTTTTTTGTCTAATGAAAGCTTTTTATTTGATCTTTATCATCCACCAAAATTATTTTAAACCCATTCTCACCCATTATCCATTGTCAAGAGTAATTGATGGAGAGAATCATGTGATTTTTACATTACATGCACTTATCCCAATCTTAAATGTGAGCACCTCAGCTCTACTCATAGCATGTTTCTCATGGACATGTTCCACCTTTTTAAGAAGGAACCCCATGATCATTATCTCTTGACTTCCCATCTTACGTACATCTAACATTTACCCCCCCTTGTGTTTTGGTTTTACTCTGTAAAAGGTTACCAAGACTAGCCTAGGTCAATTCACATCAAAAATCAAAATTTATGGGATATCTTACTCAAAAGGGTCATTGTCAAAATTGTAGATTACTCCCTTAAATGATAGATACCAAGAATTATAAAGTTTCATAAATATAATAGACTAATCCCTTTAAGGATAGTTATTCAATAAATTAAAATCTAGACCACTCCCTTGAAGGATGGCTAGTTATAGTTTTGAAAAAAGGAAAAAAAATGGAGGCTTCCCACATCAATCAAACTCCCAAAATATCTCAAACCAAAAGTAGAAAAGGAACCTAATTCAAAAATTTAAAATCCAATATATCCCATAGAAGATTTCTCACCTTGATCAATCTTCTCAAATTATGCAAACTTCCCACATCGATCAGTCTACCTCCTACATATAATGCGTGGATTAGCCCATGTATCATCCTAAGTCACCTATAAGGACATCACATTTTACATAAGATGGGTGGTATACCCACAGCTATTTCATACATGTCATACCTCTTTTACCCAATCTATAAAAGCTAAGCTTGCCTTTTAAAAATTTGTTAAATGTGTCTATTTACCTTCATAAGGGTGTCAAGTGTAAAGCGTTGAGGAGTTTACTTTTTGATAAACCCCATATTCACTATTATCCACATTGATAACTTGCTAAAAAGGATCCCCCTTTATGTCTTTTTCATTCATCCATTTGCATCTATTAGCTTAATCCAAACCCATTCTAAAGGAGTTAAACCTTTGTGTTCATTCTCTTTTTACTTATCCAAATTTTCATATTTTATGACTAGGTCGCAGCCTTTATCCTATTCCATTTCACCCATCCATTGCCATCCTAGAATACCATTATCCATACCAACATCAAATGATGATTGTGACTCATATGAATTCATATCAATCTCTTTATTTATGCTTTGATTTTGACTTTTTTAGTAGTCACATTTTTGTCCTACACCAATTAAGTCATCCTTTTTTCATTTATTTTATCCATATTTACTAAAAAACCAAAAGCTTGGATTAGTGGAAGTCTAACCCCTACCAATCCCATAGTCTGATTCAGCTTGAGTATTTTACCTTGAAACATGAGTCTATAGTCGAAACCCCTTTACAAGCCTAGATAACTTAGGTCTGCTTTCATATATCATTTGTTATGTTGGTGCCAAATCTTAATCCCATGAGATTCATGGTGAATTGATGTCTTATTTAGCCATATATATTATTGTCTATTTACCTTAGTCCTCATTCGAGCTTAACCCTAGTGTTTTATGCATTGACATTTTTTGTCAACTAATTTTTGTGTCAGATACCAATCCATTTTTCCATTTGTCCAAGCCACATTTGTGCATTTAGTCTATCAACCTATTTTTAAATATTTTTGTTTTTATTGTATCCATTTCCATTATCTCACTCTTCCTCTATCCCTTATCAAACCAATATCCATCCCCTTTTCCCTTTATTGGTTCCCAATTTGAGGGAGACAAATTCTCATATCAAACTGGGGCACATTGGGGGCATTTATTTAATTTATAAATCTATATTTTTGTCTCATGGCTAGTCTCTACAAACCTCTCAACAAAAAGGAGCAAATGTAGATGCTAAAAATTTGCACCACAACCTAAAACCTTAAAATAAGATAAGTCTAAAATCTTAAGGTTTTAAAATAGGTTAAGTTTGAAATGGATGGAAACCTCAAAAAATATATATTTTTCATCTTAAATCCTAGAGGTCTAAAACCACTCTAAAACATCCTAAAAGTATAAGATAAAAAATGTCAATAATTAAATGTCAACTTATACTTATGTTTATTTTATTTATATACCCCTATTTACCCATGTTAATTATCCCTATTAATTACTATTTACCATCCCTAAACACCTAAAATATTTAAAAAAACCAAAAATCCTAAAAAACCAAATAAAAACAAAACCTATTCTCATCCATAACAACCCAAAAACTAGCTCCCCCATGTCATATGCAAAATCCCCAACCATTTGGCAATCGTGCAGCCCAAAACAAGTATGTAAATCTTAACTTTCCTAGATCAATGAAAATTATATTGGATAAAAATCATTCCATATAATCATGTAAAACCATCCCCAAAATATTTTAGTAACTATTTAGGTTGGAGGACCCAAACTTTGGAGATTTGTTTTAAGCATTTTGATGTCAAAATTTACAACATTTGGAGTCCAAAATACTACCCACAACTCAAGTAATTGAAAGGATCAAAGTAATGACCAGGTAAGTCATTTTTTTTGGTTTATCATTTATTATTTATTTTATAATATTTTTTAAATCCTTCATTATAAGTCATTAGATCATTTCATTGTCACATCCTATGTTTTAAGCCCCCTTTTAGCCCATTTCTTAGTTTTTAGATGCCTCTGTTCATCCCTAAACCTTTTGCATTATTCTAGAAACTTATTTTTAATATTTTTTATACTATTAAATGATTTAAAATGATCTAATAATATCATGTTTTATCTTATAGGATCATTTTTGATCCTATAAGATTGTTATCAATTTTGTCTTTTGCAAAAAACCTTCAATTTTAGCCCTTGAAGTCTTTTTATTTGATTCCACAAGTTCCTATGTATTTCATAATTATTATTAAACCTATTAAATCTATACTAATCATCCATAATCATCCTTAATCCATTCATAATCCTTATTCCTAATCCATCCAATCCTTATCCCACTATTTTAGTTGGCCTTATGTGTATTAGGTCTAGCTCCTAGCCTAAACTTATTAGCAACCCTTTGTGATACTTGTGTGACCAAACGCTTATTTGCTTCTAATTATACATATTAATTTTAATTCATTTATAGTTTCATTTAATCATTTATATCTTTTATCTTATCCATAATGATTTCCAACCTTACTCTGTTTATATATCTTTTATAAAAAATAGTGGGTTGACATCCATCAAAGGAGAATATGGCTTCCAAGACTTGGCATCTACCAAGAAACCCACTCATATATATTTTAATCCCATTTTTATTTAAGTTTTGTGTGCTACAGGTCATTCCTCCCTATCTAAAGAGGATTTATCACAATTGAGCATGATCAATGGTGTGCAACCAACCATCCATATCTTAAGGAAATCTTAAAAACCTTGCTTATACTTTATTTCTAGTAACTAATTAAACAACATTGAAAAAGCATAAAAAATACTAAAACAAAAGTCTTAATCTCTCCCTTATACAATGGTGATTTTCATTAGGTTTTTATGAAATTATAATGATCACACTATATATATCAACACTAGGTTAAAATACACCTACATTGCATCCAATATTCCCATAGGACAAGTAATCTTATCTCTAATCTAAAAATAAATAGTGGTTCCTTAAAATGTATATT
This sequence comes from Torreya grandis, assembly GCA_037957365.1. Lineage (NCBI taxonomy): Eukaryota > Viridiplantae > Streptophyta > Pinopsida > Cupressales > Taxaceae > Torreya > Torreya grandis. The sequence continues at coordinate 381,050 of JARHVA010007978.1, read as the reverse complement.
TAGTAGAATTATGAACTCTAATGATGAAAAAATTATTATTACTTTATTTTATTTAAATGACCCTTGTATTCATTGAAATGGATAAGCCTTAATCCCTTCTATGATTTTAGTCAACAAGATCATCCAAATCAATATAGTCAATTAGATGAAGTTACCACTAAGTCTAAAAACCTAATTCAGACACACCAATTTATTTCCTTAATGTGTATATTACCTTTTATAACATGATAAACCTATCTAATTTAGTAGGAATGAATGATTTTTGCTTAAGTAGGGGATATTTGAAAGAGAAAATACTTAAGGAAATGTGTAAACAGGGTTTGGATTGATTTCAAAGTTTGATAAGAAGGATTTTTATTGGGTTTAAGTAATGATAGATTTGAAAAACAATCTTATAATGCATAAATTTTCTACCCACCCCTTTCTTGGTACACCCTTTAGGGCATGCCCTAATACAGTTCAAAACTCTACAAGTTCCTGTAAGAGATAAAACATAGTAAATAATAAAATTTAAAAATATTTCATGTAGATATAAAATTTGAGAAATTTCTTCAAACCCATAATAGGGTTAATCATTCCATGGACACAATTAGTTTGCTCCTCGACATGCATCTAGATTATAGTCACAATCAGTTCTTTTTTAATCTCTTGATGTATCCATTGCATGATACTCATGAATATGAAATGGTATACAAGGTTGTTGGTCCTAGTTCCCCTTGGTACTAGGATATATACATATGCATCCATGATAATGGGGTCCCTTTTAGCTTATCTCATAATAACAATAAATCCTTCACCTAGTTAGATTCTCACTTTAACATACTTGGAAATAAATTATACCTTAATATTTATGATGTAAATTCATTAAGATTTATAAACTATGAAGATGTGGTCTTAGTCATTAAATAAGTTCACAAGGGTGTTTTTGGTACTCATACTAATGGCATGATCCTTTTAAATAAACTTATAAGAAAAGTGTTTTATTCCCAAAACATGGTGACCTAATCTAGGACCCATCATAAGAATTGAAACCCATTACCACTACATGAA
>JARHVA010007978.1:322500-375000 GCA_037957365.1 Torreya grandis | reverse complement strand
AGGAAACACTTGAAAATAAACATGAGTGTATTAAATTCACATATTAAGGGAATATAGTTATAATCCAAAATGAAATAACGTATTATAAATAAAAATATTTAAACCATAACAAAGAAATCTTCTCTTTTCTCAAACAAAACTCAAAATACTACCTAATTATAGACATTATTTCTAAATTATATATCACCTTAGTTTGGTACACTTTGAAAATACACATCTTGGATGTACATTAATATTTTATACCCATTTTGTTTTCTAAATGAACACCCCACTTTCTCTATGTGACTCATTTCTTATCTCTTAGTCTAACCCATGTATTTTAATGATTCAAATCTGATATCTTACCTAGATTGTTATAACCATGATTACCTTCCATCTCTAAAATTTTTGAACATACATAGGTTTTCCAATTGCCTTTACACTTGTGTCTTAATCAAGTGATTACATTAATTCAAGTGTCATACCCTAACACAAGTATCCAATTCCTTAAAGTCATTTCATTTTTGAGTGAAACATATTCTTATGGTTAACCTAAGTGATTTAATGTGATATATTCTCCAAGTGTATTGGTATAAATTTATGTTGAACCCTAATTCATTCCTCACCTAAAGCAAAATTAAATAAAAATTGATGAAACCAATGTAACTTATCAAAATAATTATATCAAGCAATCATTTACTCTATTTAATAATCATTCATAGGTGAAGTACATATATAGGTATTATGTATTGAATGAGTATCCCATGAGCTATATTTTCCAGGTTACAATCTAGGTCATTGTTGTACTTGGTTACCACACATTACATGATTCACACAAAAGTCAAAACATATGGAAGAACTACATATGTTTGAGGCCCTCTTTTTAGTATTGGATATGTAGGTGTCACTCACTGATAAAGGGGTCTTTGGAATAGCTTGAATTTATGTGCCTACTAACCCATTTTTACCATAAACAATATGGAGATGAATAAGTAGGGTTTTTCTATTTGAAAAAGAGAGATATTCTATGACAAAATAATAATACAATAGAGAAAATATGATATATAACTTAGAATCATACAAGTTATTTCATCCAATTTTAGTAAGTCTTCCATACTAGACACTTATGTCCAATTTAGATAGTAACATTGATGTAACTATTCTAGGTAATTGAAAGTGTTTTCTACTAAAGAAGTAAAAATTATATAATTAGGTGACTATTATAGAATATATATATAGTCCAATTTCTATGAGTCCCAAATCCATATCTATATTGACATAAAAATTAACTATCTCATTTTCCTTGTTATATATAGGATGGTTGTACTTTATATATTTCCCATCTAAATATAGTAAATTGAGTATATGTTGTATATGATTTTTGAAAATAATTGTCCTTGTTGGAATAAAAATCACTAAGATGTGTGGGGTGAATTATTCTTTGAAACCTTTATTTTGAAATGCACATAAGCAAACATTAACCATTCAAACAAGCATATACATCTGGCAAGCATAAACATTTATCCAAATGAGAATGAAACATAAGAACACATAAAATATGTTGGAAACCCTCAAGGGGAATAAAATCCATAGATATATAAAAGTGGACTAAAATCATAGAATTCAAAAATAAATTTTAGTGAATCACATAATTCACATGGAACACCAACCCAAACTAGTCAAACACCCACTTGACTAGGCTTTAGAAAACACCCACTTGTAAGGAGGCATCAAACCCCTAGATGACTAAAAATTAACTAAAAAACTTTATTTATCTTATCACCTTCATAATAAATTTTTTCTCAACCAGCCGATGATGACCACATCTTCAACTCTTTACACTCATATCTTTCTCAAACTACCTTTTAGGCCTCTTCACTCAATTAGGTATATTCAAGACTACTTAGGTCAAATGAGATTGATATTAATATATAGACATACTTTAATATATTTATATCAGATAATATACACTAATATTATGGTATACACAACCTTATTCTTCCCATAATGTTACACCTTATTTACAAACACTAATTCATTCATAAAGAAGCCCAAAGCTACCTTGTATTTATACAAGCCTCTTCCTCATATCCCTCTTGGTCATCATATAGACTTGAACAATTGAATTAAAAATTAAATAGGTATTATAAATTTTTAATACACTAATAAATAATTTAAATAGGTTGGTCATAGCATATAGGACCCAAACATCTTTTAGGCCTTATGGAGACCTAATTCAGTTAGGTCTTTATTATCACAAATTACCCTTTGATCTCCTTCGAACACTTTTAAAGAACACACTAGAAATAACACTTAATTTTCCACTCAAATAGACCCATAATAATCTCATCTTATTTCCATGACACATTTTACCTCCAACCACCATGTGAATCACACCATTAGTACTATTCACAATTAGGCATGTAAACCTACATAAATTTTGCCAAACAAAACTGAAGCATGTACATAATTTAGTAACAAAAACATGAAAATAAATTACATAAAAATAATAAAATTACATTAAACACATATAAATTTTCCTTATAATTCACAAATTATGAGAAAAGGACACAAAATTTTGTTTTCAAATACCCCACTTAGAACTGCTAAAACACTCCAAAACCCAATTATAAATAACTTGATCTTCAACACATTAATTAAAACTTATATTAACAAATGGTACTTAAAAAATATCCTTTTAAATATATATAAAACTATAAAATACAAAAACTACAATGTCTAATGTAAAATATTGGTCTTGTAGACCAATCCTTTGATCTCACTACACACAGTGAAACTAGAATCAGATAAGCAATCTTGGCTTCAACATTTCAACCAATTTTACTAACTATAAAACATTATAAAAATAATTTATATGAAATAAAAGTAAATAAAAAACATTATGTGCATTTTATAATTAAAATTAGAGCATAGAACCTCAAAATCATTACTACAACTTGCTTATCCAAAATTTCCAGTTTATCTTGAAGTATAATCATGATGATTTAGACCTTCAACACATATGTAGACATATTTAAAACCTTATAATTCATGTATATTATACTATTATATTTTTACACAATTATTTTATATAAATATAATATGTTCACATGGAAATATTTGTCTTGTAGACCAATCTCATAACCTTATATCTTATTCTCTCATCTGAACTAGACATGTTAAATTGTGAGTAACTTTTTCAATATAACCAATGACATCCAAAATTTATACCCAAAATTATAATGTATTAAAATTATTTAAAAACATATCCATGTTATTTTTTTTATCACTAGTTCATAATAACACATTCCTAATCATCTTCTCACTGTTGCCTGGGTTTCTCACTATTTTCACCATTAGGCCTATTAACAACTGGCTAACGTGGATGACCAATTTAGCACACTTAAGGTATATATTATATCCATAAAAATTTATGGACATGAAAAATTAGTCTCAATATAAAACCTCTATTCATTTTCAAACTTTCACTTGGTCAACATTGACTTTTATAACAAATATCTATGAAATGTGCACTTTCCTATAGGGCCTACTTACACACCTAATAGCTAAATCACACCAAGAGGTGTTTGGGAGATATTAGTAAAACCTATAATAATTTTTATATTCATTTTAGACCATTATTGGATGTTTTGAGAAAATTATTTCAAATTAAGTTCTTTTTAGGATTTTAGAGAGGTTTAACATAGGTTTTGGTGTTAATGATTGTTCATAAAGGATTATCCCTTAAATAAAAAAAATGATTTTAGTTATTATATATGACTCTTATAAATCTCTCAAAAGTATATAAATTTCACATTTAATGGTTACATGTGCCAATGAACACCGGAAAGTCCTTATCGGGATTGCATCCTTTCATTCTATATACTCGAGAGACTTTAAAACCACTTTTCATGCCTTTTCTTGAAAAACATGAACTAAAAATTTGTGATCATGATTAAAGATAAAATTAATAACTCTATCCATTATCATTTATTTAAAATTGTCTTGAAAACTAATCATGACCTCTCATTAGGCCACACTCTTCCTTTCTTTTCTTTACAGACATTGACCTGCAAATCACAAAAGGACTTGAAAATAAAATTAATGATTATTTGTATGTGATTTTTACATCACTAAGATACTCAATAAACCTATATAATGTTTAAAAATTGACATAAAACTTTCATATGCCTTTCTAATAGATCATGATGCCTCATTAGGCCAAACAGGGTGTAGAAATAGTTTAGTTGCATATTTGATCTATAGATCTTACCCCTATAGGCTCACCATGAGACTCTCATGAGTTATCTAATACCTCAAATTCATGATAAATAAACCTTATAAATCCATTCATGCCTATGTGCACACATCTAACTAAGACAACATACTCATACCTTCTCATAACATCACTTCATGCTATGACTAGTGTTGTGACTAGGATTATTAAGCACTTAAAAATTGACAACTAACCTTGGAACACTTATAAAATTATATAAAATTATTTTTAAATATCACACAATGAAAAATAAAATCTCAAAATTTTGTTCTTATTTATTTCACCAAACATTATTATGCACATGTTGTCATAAGATATAGACTAGGCTTTTCAAGACACCTTGTAATCAGTAACTAGTACACAAAGATGCTTGCCTCAATGCTATCAAATAATAACACTAATAAAAAAACACTCTCAAAACACTAAAAAAATCTTGACATAAAAAAATATAATAATCACTAGGTTGATTTTAAATTCTCTCTCAACATAGAGACATTATGTTTCCTTAAAATTCTCTCTTGTCACATGGCTTCCTTATCACATCAAGGACATAATTTCATACCTCAAATCCCACTCACCATAAATATTCACTAGATTAACCTTGACATAAATGACATAAACCTTGACATTAATGACATCAACATTGACATCAATGACAACACTTCTCAACAAACATCCCCTTTGTCATTGACGGTAAAACATTCTTCAATTTGATCACACTCATCTCCCCCAATATTATCAGTCTTACTTGTTTTGATTTCTCCCCCTTGGACATTAATGACATAGGGTCATACATACTAAAATTTTTGGGACCACTCACTATACCTCTTTGGAAAATACTCTCAAAAACTCTTCTATGCTTGTTAATAATTACACTTAGATCCTACGAATAACCTAAATAACTCATCCTCAAATAAAGGATCCATCATGCCTCCACTAGCTAAATAGTGCCTCCATGAAGCCTAATGAAATAAACCCTATACATAGGGTACTAAAACAACATAAATTCATTATATTCCTAGATCACCATGATCTCATAAGATTGAATATCATTTAGGATCCTTTCAGGCTTGATTAGTCTCTTTGGCTTAACCTCTTCATCATTTATGTGGTCAACAATCTGAACTGATAATGAACATTCCTAACTTGATTTCACATTTAAAGTATTCTCTACCATTATAAATATTCCACTTGGTCTTGTAGACTAATCATGACTCACCTTTACTATATTTGGTTTCCACATACTCAATTGCCTTCTCTCTTACACTCTATGGGCTTCAAACTTCTTCTTTTGACTTTATGGCCTTATGCCTCTATTAGGATATAATCTGTTAATGTGTCCCACATTATGAAAAATATAGAAAATAAACTCATTTATACCTCTTGAAAAATTATATTCTTCATAATCCAATGTATATTAATTTTTAGAGGGTCTTATACACTCTTTTGCTCTATGACCAAACTGATTACATGTAAAATATTAACCACTGAATGAACTAACATATGCAATAGAATTATGTTGTTTGATTTATCTCTTCATGTTAAAATTATTAGCTTAATTATTCTTCTTATTGACTTGAGTTTCCTCCTTTTGATCTTCTTTGAAACCAATTCATATCTTATCACTTGTACACTTATGACTACTCAAGATGTTATCTAGAGCATTTGTACTCTTTTCAAACTTCAAAAAGGTCTTTAAATTGATATATGCTTGATCTAACTTATCTTTCAAGAATTCCATATCAGTTCCATACCTAGTGCATTATTCCTTTTTAGATTTTAAGCTAGTATTGACTATCTCCATCTATTCTTGAATCTGATTAATGATCTCGTCATACTCCTTGGATGTGTTACTTAGTCTCTAATCAAAAAAAAAAATTGATCTTCATTATCTTTGGCTAATGGTCTTAGTTTATGATTATTCCACATTTGAAAATTCAAATCCTCTAAAGAACTCACCAATTCTTCCTAAAGATCCACTTCAACCTCTTCTTCATCTAATTCTTCATCATATATAAGGTCTTTCCCTTTTGAAAAACCCTCATTGTTTTTTTCTATATCCATGAATAAGGATTAATTATTGTCATGTTCATGTACACTATTATCATCATCACTCTCAAATGTTCTTGTGTCACTTACATTAGATGATTTATTATCCTCTTTGGTATATAAACTTCTCTTGTTCTTGAATGACCCTTTTTTACCTTCATACTTCCTAAAATATTTCTTATTTTTGTCAAGCTTATAGGCCTTACTATCATCTCCCTAATTTTCATCATGTTATTCATCATGCTCAAAATTATCCTTATTAAGACACTTAGATGCAAAGTAACTAATTTAACATAGTTAAAACATTGTAAAGGAAACTTATCCTTGTACTTACAAGATCTAAACCTCAATTTCCTAGCAAACATGGATATTAGTTCATCATCATCAACATTTGAACATGCCTAATCATTGAAGTTTTTAGATTTTATCTTCTTCTTAGCTTAGAAATATACTTCATTCTTGGGTGGTCTTCCTTCATTTATTCTCATCTCACAGGTAGTCAAGATGCCATCCATCCCATCAATTTATAGCTTATTCAAATCTTGTATCTCTTCTAATACATACACCTTACAATCAAACTTAATATTTAGTAGTCTCAATACATTTTGAATATCTCTAGATTATTTTACTTCTCCTAATCCTCTAATAACATTGACAACTTTAACAACCTTTAACAAGTAAAATGCAATAGTTTCATATTCATCCATCTTCAGGATTTCAAACTATCTCTAATTGGTCTAAAATTTGGCCATATTCACTTTACTGTCTCCTTCATACATATTCTTAAATTTATCCCATATCACCTTGAATGACTCATAGTTCATCACCTTCACAAAATTTGCCTTTGATAGGAAATGTAAAATAGCATTTATTGCTTTCTCTTACTTTCCTTATTGGCTAATGCATCAATTGGCGTTATAGGAGGTGGAGTGTATCCATACACAGTTTAATTCCATATGTTATGGACCATTTATATAATATATTTCCTCATTATGATGCTCCAAAAGGCATAATTATTCCAATTTAAAAATTGAGACTTACTAGTAGAGAAACCACCTCGATCTTGCTAACTAGCCATCTTTACTTCTAGTATGTCCTTTAGGATATTAGGAATGATTTGAAGGACCTACTATGATACCAAATTCTAGAATAAAAATAACTAGGGGGTAAATCAATCTTCAAAACATTTCTTATCAAATGTACTTAAGAAATCATAAACCATTCAAACAAGCATAAACATTTATCCATATGAGCATGAAACATAATAACAAATCACTTATGTGAAAAAAAGTCAAAGGGAAGAAAATCTATATATCTATGAAAATGGACTATAGTCTTATAAGTCCAAAATTAATTTTATTGAAGCACCAACTTCCCATGGAGTACGCACCCCAACAATTCAAACACCCACTTGACTAGGATTTAGAAAGCACCCACTTCTAAGGAGGCACGAACCTCCTAAATAAATCAGTACCAAATCATCCACCTAATTTATTTTAAAACCTTCAAAAAACCTTGTTTCTCAACCTAATAATGATGACCACCTCTTGATATCTTCACACTCTTATCCTTCTCAAACTCCAGTTTAGGTCTCTTCCCTTAATTAGGTCTCTTCAAGACTGATTAGGTCAAGTAACCTTGATATTTATATTTAGAAAAAAATTTATATATTCATATAATATCCTATAAAATCATATAATGGTTTATAAAACCTCCTTCTTCCCATAATGTGCTATCTTATTTTCATACAATAATTCAATCACAAATAGGCCTAAAATTGCCTTGTATTTATACAAGCCTCTTGCTCATATCCATCTTGGTTGGATATACACACTTGCAAACTTGGATTATAATTTTAATAGGCCTTATAACATGTTTCATATAGGAATAAATCATTTCAATATATCATTCATAACATTAAGGATACATAATTTAATTAGGCCTTTATTATCACACATTACCCTTTGATCTCCTTAGAACATTTTAAAACACTAAAAATAGTAGTAAAAATTCATATTACACTAACATACACCCCTGAATAATCTCATATTATGTACATGACACATTTTATCTCTAACCACCACTTGAAGCACACCAGTAGTATCATTCTCAATTAAGCCTATGAACCTAAGGAAAGTCTACCAAAAAAACTGAAGCATCTACTCAATTCAGTTACACAACCATGGAAATAAATCACATGAATAAAAAATTAATGACCTTATAAATATATATATATATATATATATATATATATATATATATATATATATATATATAATTTTTATACTTAAAAAATCAAGGAAAAAGGATTTAACCACTTCTATGCAAAGAGCCCACTCAAAACTACCAAAACACTCTAAAACCCAATATAGAATAACTTGATATTTAACACCTTAAATAACACTTCTCATGAACACTTATACTTTAAAAATATACTTTTACATATATATACCACTCTAAAATACAAAAATTACAATTTATAATGTAAAATATTGGTCTTTCATACCAATCTTTTGATCTCACTACACATAGTCAAACTAGAACTAAATAAACCATTTTATCTTCAACAATTCAAACACTTTTAATAACTATCAAACATTATAAAAAGAATGCATCTTAAATAAAAATCCAAAAAAACACCTTAATGATAATTATATACTTAAACTTAGGGAATAAAGCCTCAAAATCATTACTACAACTTGCTTACAAAGAACTACCAGTTTACCTTAAAGCATAGTCACGATGACTCAGACCTTCAACACCTATGTATACATATATAATGACTTATGATGCATTTAAATGATCCTAAAATATAATTTTACCATTATTTAATATAAATATAATATGGTCAAATTTAAATATTTTCCTTTCATATGAATATCATAACCTTATATCTCACTATCTGATCTAAACTAGATAGGTCAACTTGTGAGCAACATTTTCACCATAGAAACTAACCTCCAAAACTTATAAAAATAATTATCATGTCTTAAAATTACTATAAAAACATTCTCCATTAACTTTTTTTCATCACTATTTCATGATAACACATTGTTAATAATATTCTCACTTCTGCCTGGGTTTCTCACTATTTCGATAATTATGCCTATTAGCGACTACCTAAACTCAATGACTAGTTTAGTAAACTTGAGATCTATATTTTATACATAAAATTTAATTTACATTAAAATATTCTCAACACTAATCCTTCATTTATTTTATAACTTTGACTTGGTTAACTTTGATTGCTACAATAAATCTCTAAAGAAATGTGCACTTTATTATAGGGTCTACATACACACCTAACATATAAATCACACTTGGAGGTGATTTGGAGAGTTTAATACAGCATATAATATTTTTATATTCATTTTAGACCATTATAGGTTTTTTTACATATTATATTTCACATCGTTCTCTTGTTAGGGTTTTAGAGAGGTTTAACATATGTTTTGGTGTTAACAATTGTTCATAAAGGATTTCCCCTTAAACCTAAAACAAAATAATTATTATATAGGACCCTTACCCATATTTTATTAATATCTCAAATTACTATCTATAAGTTACATTTTACAATGAATACCTAAAAGTCCTTCTTGGCTTTGTATGCCTTCATTCTGTGTACTCGAGAGAGCTTAAAACTATTTTTCATGCCTTTTATTGTAAACCAATACCTAAAACTTTGTGAGAATTATTGAAAAAATATATAATACCTTTTTTCATGCTCACATATGAAATTTTTTCTTGAAAACTAATTATGACCTCTCATTAGGCCACACACTCTCTTTGCTCTTTAGACCTTGACCTGTAAATCACATTAGGCCTTAAAACTGACCTTCATGCTTCTTTCCATGTGATATCCACATAAGTGACATACTAAATAAATATATACCATGTATAAATAGTTTCATACATTGTTCATATTCCTTGACAATAGATCATGATGCATCATTAAGATAGGGAGGTTCTAGAAGTGGTTTAGTTACATACTTGATTTGTAGATCCTACCCTTGTAGGCTCACCCTAAGAATCCCATGAGTGATCCAATACATCAAATTCATGATCAGGCAACCTTATAAATTCATTCATGAAAATTTTCACACATCTCACTAATACATCATTATCATACCTTCTCACAAGGTCTCTTCATGCTATGACTAGTGTCATGACTAGGCTTCTTAAGAAATTGAAACTTAACAACTAATCTTGAAACACTTATGAAAGTATTTACATTTGTTTTGTATTATCACACAATTCAAAATAGACTCGCACAATTTTGTGCTTACTTAATTCACCAAACATTACTATGCACACCTTCTCACATCATCTAGACTAAGCTTCTCAAGAGAACTTGTACTGAAGAACTAGTACTCAAACATGATTACCTCAATGTTATCAAAAAATGACACTCATCAGACAACACTCTCACACCACTAAAACAATATTGACATCAACCAATATAAGAATCATTATGTTTCATTCAAATTCCCTCTCAATAGAGAGACATTAGGTTGCCTTCAAATTCTCTCTTGTCACAAGGCTTCCTTTTCACATCAATCACACAAGATCATACCTCAAAGAATACTCACTATGCATATTAACTATAGTAACCTTGACATAAGTGACATCAACCTTGACATTGATGAAAACACTTCTCAATAGGCCTACTTTAGAGATAGTCTATCATCCTTGTGCCCTAGGATATATCTACCCATTTAAATTTACATTCCCCCAAATCTATATTTGAGCATAAAACATTTGGTTAACCCAATTCATTAAAATAAAAAAGAATATGGTTCTTAGGGTTTTTACTCATTTAGGGTTTTAGATTGATATAGTTTATCATTTGATACTTATATTATTTTCCATGCAACTTAGGCATAGCCCTAGATTGGGAGGTGTGCCTACTGAACACATTGAGCATACAATCCTACACCTAAGATGTATGTAACCAACAAGGTACCTAATCTAGTGGGTCATGATGAAATCAATGTTGATAATGAAAAACATATTGATTAGATTATCATAAAATAATGTTTTGATAACAAAAACCATGTATCTAATGAAACTAATGAACTTGATTAAATACATAATGATAAAGTGCAATTAATTTCATTAATTTTTTAGTGTATTCCTTAAAACCTTGAAGATATTTATGAAATCATAAAATCCATATTGAAAACTAAAAAAACAAAAAACATAAAGCAGAAAGTAGGTCTGTCTATTAATCATATTATTTGAGTTATGGGTCCTTGCCATATATCAACAACCCTTAACAACATTACCACTTAATAATTCTAATGGGGAAACAAGATATGTATTTCAACCTTTGTCCCCTAAAACTACTATTGCTACATCTACTATGGGAAACCTAAATCCTTCAACTCAAACATTGGTTTCAATGCCTATATTTACCAAACATATGGGTACACCACCTTTGGTGGATTATAAATTTTTTAACATGTTGTCACTTGGATTTTACACCAATTCATTCAATTATTTAATCAAATTAAAAAAATGGGATCATTCCCAATTTGTGTAACCTTGGATCCTTGGGATGAACCTCTGGAGTATGTCAAATTCCTTCCTAACATATGTACACATTATTTAATATTAGTTTCAAGAAATTATGCTAAAAATACCTATTTATAGTTAAGACTATGAGTTTTAGTCATGGAAAGGGAAGAATTTAAAATGAAACTATAAAAAAGGTAATGCATCAAGTCTAGATATATCTTTAAATTTCTTGGAGTAACACAAGAAATCCTCAAAATTGATAGTAAATCATAATTTATACTAAACATGAAACTCTCTCAAACTTTGCATTAGTAATTTGTATTAAGGTAGTGATATAGACTTTATAAAAACTATAAATAACAGTGTGAAATTGATAAGACAATAACATAAGTGATGAAAACTTACACAAATGAATATCATTACTTCAAAATTTCATAATAATCTATAAGATGGAGAATGTATAAGAGGTAAATATCATTTTTATTATATTCAAGGCTTTAATCCATTATGACAAGTCTAAAAAAGAATAGAGTTGTATCATACACAAGAGGAGGGATTTTAAAAAAGCCATTTTTAGTCCTATATATAATAAATAGAGACAATAGAGAAGAAGAAAACACTTGAATAATTTACAAGTGTTTTTATTACTTCATTAATAAAGCTTATACAATAGAAGAAATAAAGGAAAATGGTTCATTAAGCTTTCTCCAATGCAATAGGGCTCTACATGAAGATCTCTCAAGAAGTTGGCATAGTATTGGGAGAGCAGACCTTATTATTTCCATTTTTTGTCCTTTATGAGGCTTTTGGATGATGGATGTGATCCTTCAAGGCTATTTTATTCTTGGAAAACTCCTACCTTAACTACCTTAACTCCATATCCTCATGTATGTATGTTATAGAGGATCTAGCTCAAGTTCACATGTTATTACTATCATGTTTGTTGAATGTTTGACTTTAAAATGGATTTCAAATACCAATTTAGATCCTTAGGTTGACTTAACATGATTACCACTCCATAGAGTCAGTTATATATCTATAAAGGTAGTTTTAAACACATTCACACCTTCCTCATGATCTTTATTACCACTTACTCAATTCATGGTAGTGATAAGCATGTTATAAAAGCATGAAGTGACCAAAATTAGTCTTGAAGTTCATGTGAGATCTCTAGGTGAGGTGGAAAAATTAGTACATATTAATCTTTGCCTATGAAAAATGTTATATAATTTAATAAACATACAGTTTCATGCTTTGAAAGTCACCTTTTGTACCCTATAAACCTACAAGAAGCTTGTTAGAATTCCATGTCCTCATGTCTTCATATAAATTCAATCTCCTCCAATGGAATTATTATATTTTATGTAGAATCATGCCCTTAAGATCTCATAATGCTTCTGACTTATTTTAAAACTTAATAACTTTGCCTTCCAAAATAAGGTTACAGGATTGTAATCTCCTCACTTGGTCATGATGTTCCTCTTAATCATCATGAAAATAATCTTTGATAGACTTAAAGTCTTCTTGGAATAGGGTAGATTAGTTAAATAACCTTTTACAAACCCTCACTAAGTGATGGAGACCTTGTTATTTCTACCATAGACCTGCTACATGATTTAAAATTTTCCAACCTTATTTTAAATGTGTGAGTTCATTTTATAATATCCATACATTTTTGTACCTTGTTATCTCTCCTAATAAGATCATAAAACATGACCAAGTTATCTTCAATCTTATAAGGTCATGGAGGGTTTAGAAATGTCGAAGAAATTATATTACATACATGTATATGTCTTACCATACTTTGAATTCTTCTAGAAACATGATGAGATCCTATAATAACATGAGAGAAAATTAGATATTTGTAACTAAGACTTGAATGCACTTTTAGGCATTTAAAATCTCATCAACATAGACTTGAAAACATGTTTTTATACTTTAAATCTCATTACTTACTTTGACAAACTAGTCGCATCATGAAGGCTTTCCGTGCTTTCCCATAAAACTTGATATAGCTTTGCATTCATGATATCCACCTTAATAACCTTGAATATTAGCCCAACGTGATAGATCCTTACTAATTCTACCTATAACCCTTCTTGGTCTATAATGTCTTGGTATTTTAGACCTAAAAACATAATTACTTCACCTTATAGACCTGTAGGTTATCTTGGATAGTGATTTTAAGGATGTTTGAAACTTTTATGAAGGTATGAAACCTTTATTTTCATGCTAAAACCCTAAACCCTTTACTAACATGAATGTAGGCATATTCATCATATTAATAACTCATCATTTTCATTGAGAAACCTATAGGTGGTATTGGAAAGGGTCAAAAGGCCTTGATTTTTAGTTGTAATAGTGATCACATTATTCTTGGAAGACTATATCAGTACTTTGGAGGAGGTTTGAGGAGTTATGTGAATACAAGATTGACCTATATCATCATAATCATGTTTGGATGTATACATAAACCTACATAAAGACCCTTATAATAATAAAAAACCCTTGGAAACATATTGGAAACCCTTGGATCATGACTATAGGATTGTTTCACCTCTATTAAAATCCTAAATCTTCAGTAGACTCTCTCTTACAACCTTCATTGGGAGTCTTGAGACCACAAAACATGTTTTTGTCCTCTTTAGTTTCTTCATGATAGCTTGAATATTATGTAAACATTTCATTTACCCTTTGATGAAGTCATATAACCATGGAGGATTCAATTCATGGCTATAGAGACCTTGCTAAAATTAAAAACCTTTCTACCCATTATTTTAGGCCTACAAGTAAGTGTCTAGTGCCTGTAATCTATTGGTAACCATCAAAATCTATGCCTACAACTTTTAATTCTTAATCTGTATAGGTATATATACCTTATCGGGCGTGAGACAATTTATCCTTACAAATAGTAGGTTATATTCAATTATAATCATCTAGAAAACCCTATACTTTTATTATAACTTCCACTTTTTCACCATAGGGCTATACTTTTATGTGTTTTATTTCTTGATATAAATGATGAAAACTTCTAATATGAGGTGTATACCTACAAATGGAGATCTAAATATCTTTCACCATGCCTTGGTCTTTCAATATGCTTGAAATTCTCATGAAAAATGCCACTATAGAATTGTATATGAGTCTTTGGATTCTTGGTTTTCATCTTGTTCTTCATGAAATGTTATATGATATTCCTTAGACATTTTATAAAGGTATACAAGATTTAATACTTGTCCTATTTCCATTAAAAGCTTTAAAAGTTCAATATATTCTTAAGAACATGTTTTTATCTCTTTAGATAGTATTTAAGGCTTAATGAAACTTTACCTTTGATAAAAACACTATGTAAGACATAAAAAACTACATAAAATTGTGATGAAATAAATATTAGACCCTTAATCATCATGTTTCCTACTTGAACAAGCCTCAAAAATGTCAAAAGGACATTCACTAGAATAAAGGTTTTAGCTAGGTTTTAGACTTCTTATAGGATTATTCATGAAATGATGTTATTATTCGCTCCTTGATCAATATAAAAATTATTTATGGAAGCTTTACAACCCCTTGAATTCCCTCCATAACCTATTTCAAGACATGCACTTTAAGGATTAAGATAGAACATGCATGTTTCTTGTAAGAAACCCTTGAAACTTTTTTTTATTTCATCTGTAGGTCTATGTGAATGTTTTGAAAGACTTAGACCATTTATGAATGACATATTTGAATCTCTCCAACATTTATAATTTATATTTCGTCTTTAAACCACCAATATATGGTTTGAAAAACCCTTATTACTTAGTTTTCACCATGCAACTTAGGTGTAAACTTGGATTATTATTTATACAGAATAGAAATTTCATATTTTTCACCTTAGAAGCCTAGAAGATATGTTTTAAGAGGTTTAGGAACTTATTGTAAATATTTTAAACCCTATAACATGATATACACAAAGGGATCAATAAAATAACAAGATTGTTTACTTAAAACTCTATAACTATGATACACTTAGGTGTGTAGGCCTATAGGTTGAGTCAACGTATTTTATTGGTTCTTTATGAATATAAATACCATGATGAAATGAATTAATACCCTCAAAATCCCTTCCAAAACTTGTTTTGAATATGAATTTGTACAAAATGACTAGGACACGATGAAGAAGCCTACAACTTTTGATAATGAACTTGAACTCGTTACATTCTCTATTTATGGTCTATATGAAGGTTTTTTAGAATACACAAGCTATATGACATGATAATATAACCATGAAAATATTATACAACCAATTTCAACTTCGAAAAAAATATCTCCTCATTGAAAACCTCAAGAATATTTTTAGATATCTAAGAAACCTATTTTAATATCTTTCCATTAAAAATACCAATAAAAATTATATAATACTTATAATAATATTATTCATCTTATTTTCAAAAGATTTGTGTATTTTTTCAATCCCTTAAATAATGTTATTATAAAGACTAATATTATTCATGT
This sequence comes from Torreya grandis, assembly GCA_037957365.1. Classification (NCBI taxonomy): domain Eukaryota; kingdom Viridiplantae; phylum Streptophyta; class Pinopsida; order Cupressales; family Taxaceae; genus Torreya; species Torreya grandis. The sequence continues at coordinate 358,685 of JARHVA010007978.1, read as the reverse complement.
ATTTTTTATTCATGAAAACTCTCTCATCATCAGAACAACCTTATATTGTTGGGTAATGATAGAAACCTATAGTGTTAGGATTGTAACCTCATTGTTTGAAACACTAAGCCTTGAAGTAGATTGAAACCATGATAAAACATTGTATTTATTTATTTTAACTTGAGATTTTCTATAATAAATCTAAAAAAATTCTCTTGTGACAATGAAGACTTCCCTAAACATGGGATTAAAGGTAAGTAAAATCATGGTCATGGATTGAATGCACTCCTTACACATTGGGGGAATGAGAAATCCCACCTAAAAATATGAGTGGAGGGAAAACCATTAATTAATTTATTTTTTTATAATATTTTTACATACTTAAGAGCTTATAATTTTTTTTCAAAATTTAAAGTTACTTTATGGAACCGTTATAAAATGTTTCACCCTTATGACATGACTCTAATGAGTGACTTAAGACCTTTTATGACTAGTAGGAACTCATGAATGCCTTTTAATAATTTTTTAGAATTAATTTCACATTGAGGAATAATTCCATAATCTTGTTTAAGGATTGTATGACTTTAATGACTAACCTATTAGGCCTTATAATAAGACTTTGCAGTGAGGAGTAGTTTGAATACTTTAAGCCATGAAATGGGACTTGAAAATATTAATGACCTCATATGTTACTTTTGACACATATCCATATTTATAATAACTTTAATAAGATCCATACAAGACTAATTCCAGCCAATGACCTAAAAAAATGATTTTTAGGCCTCATCTAATGAAGCAAAAAACTCAAAGAACATCAATGAACATAACATACTTGTTCTGTTGGTTAAAATAATCATAATGAAGGTGTTGATAAGACCACATATATATATATATATATATATATATATATATATATATATATATATATATATATATATGTATATATATGTATATATATATATATATATGTATATATATGTATATATATGTATATATATATATATATGTATATATATGTATATATATGTATATATATATATATGTATATATATGTGTATATATATATATGTATGTATATGTATATATGTATGTATATATATATATATATATATATATGTGTATGTATATATATATGTATATATATATGTATATATATGTATATATGTATATATATATATATATTTATATATATGTATATATGTATATATATATATATATGTATATATATGTGTATATATATATCTATGTATATATATATGTATATATATATGTATGTATATATATATATATACATATATATATATATATATATATACATACATATATATATATATACATACATATATATATATATATACATATATATATATATACATATACATATGTATATATATATGTATATATACATATATATACATATATGTATACATATATGTATATATACATATATGTATACATATATCTATGTATACATATATGTATACATATATATATGTATACATATATATATATATATATATATATATATATATATATAAATCCCATGTATATCATGGTGCCAAGAAATCAATGTGAGTTGAATAGTCAACACAACTTAAAATACCAATATGTGAAATCTTTTGTCAAAACTATAAAACTCTCACAAACTATGGTTAGAAATATTGAACAAAATTATATGAAATCACCTTATGTTATATATAATAAATAAAATTAACCATTCATTCCTTGTATGTCCACTTGAGGTCATTTATCCTTATTATAACACTTGACCCATCTTAGGGGTTATTTTGATCCACTTTTAGTCACATGGTAGTCACAAATATCACCTAGGATTATAGAACACTACATGAGACCCATAATGGCTTAATACCTTTGTGATTTAGCTCAATGCACCCTCCAAAAAGGAACTTCACATCTCCTTAAGAGGATTATGGTCATCCTAAACCTATTCTAAATTTACTATCCCAATTCATTTTAATTAGAACACTATATAAACAATACTTCACACGTTATAACCTAAGTGGGAATTATAAAAAACACGCAAAATTACCACTTAATATTGAGGCAAGGGTCCTAATTATTAAAATATTAAATTGATTTAACCCATACACTTAATAATATATTCCCACTTTAGGAATCCAAATCTCAAGTTACATCTAAGGCATCTTCTCATACATTCACACTCTAAAATTTTATTATTAATAGACACTCACACATATAACATAGGTGGGAGACATACATAAATCTTGATCCCTCATCAAGGTATTAGTATTTAGATAGTGTGCCCACATAAAAGTGTGAATCACACATCCAACACATAAGACCCACTAACCCCCTTTCCTCATGGTGTTCATTCAAATCCTTACAAGCATGACAACATAGGATTTTTGGAGAAAAATAAAACTATAATAAAAACTATTGATCATACAAATTTTAAATTTAGACCATATCTAGAAGAAGACCTGATCTATAAAGACTATAAATAATTTATGGAGATTTTGAGTGAGACACTACCACACTACGTTGGACACTAACATACTGTGTTAAATCCCAATAGACTGGGCTAATGTACAAGGATGTTTTTGACACCTAGATCCTATTAATAATTTTTAAATCTATCGGTTTAGAAATTTTCAAAGTTTGATCCTCCTAGAAAGCCTATTTCTACCTAAGTTATCATTTCTCTCTCATCCTTTGTATATTTAGGAAACTAAAATTAATCAATATAGTAGCTATAATTATTAAATATTTATTCCCTTATTTATTATTCTTGTAATTTGACAACCTATTGTTTTACATTCCATAATTTTCTAAAAAATTAAATCATTTGTTGAAACTGATTTACTTTGAATAGTGAATAAACCCTAACCTTAGACTACCTTTAGGGTATATGTTTCTAGCCTTGTATAAATTTTAATCATATTTTAGATCCATATATATTTTTATTTTTATTTTATTTAATCATGATAATAATGATAAAAGTTTTTATCAATTTATAATGCAAAGTTTCTGAGTTTCATTTGCATGCTTGTTTCCTTTCATTTGGAATCAATTTAAAGAAGATATAAAAACATACGTACATGATTTCCTATGTTAGTTAAAATATTTTTTATTTGAATTACTCTATAGATTTAATACCCTAAAAATCACCTTTAAATTTTCAATGTCATATCTTATGCACATGATAGAATCACCTTCTCCTCCTCATCTCCATGACAGTGATAGTTATTTTCCCTCTAACCAGGTTTATGCTATAACTTCCTCAGAGATGAAGAAACCTATAATAATGTTACCATTCCCATACTTATCCTATTCATTCCTCCACCTCTTATCTATAGGGTGTGTGCCTATATGTTCAATCAAAATATATTAGGGTTTACACTTGTGAGGCTCTAAGGGATAAAAATGTCACTATGAGCAAGTTAATGTAAGAATTAAAAAATCACAATTATCTATTAAATGAAAATATTATAGTATTGGAAAATTATAGTAGAATACAAAAAACTCTAGGGTACACTAATGTCAATCATGGATATGGATCTTCACCTAGTAAATTTGTGGTGAATAATGTTACATGTCAAAACAAGAAATCACAATAAAGTGAATCTAAAACAAGTGATTAAAATATTAATAAAATATAAAATAGATGTTGAAGTGATATTTTAAGGAAAAGTATTAAATCTATGTTGGTCGACATACCTAATCTACATCCAATGATGAAATCTAATTATTTTTGTGCATACCATAGATTGCATGGTCATCAAATAAATTCATGTTTGGAATTGAAAAATAATATACAATACATCACTACTAATGAGAAACCTATACAAGATAAACCAGTTAATAAATCTATAGTGATATAGGAACACATTAAAAATTGTCAAATTTAGAAATAGTACAAAAGTGGTTACCAAAGCATAACTCAGAACAATAAAAATGTTCATAGAGAAAAAATTGAGAAAGAAAAAATACAATAAACATAGTAAAAGAAAGTGAAGGATACAAATATACCTTTCCAAAATGAGTTACCACTTTTAAAATAATATGTGTATGGCCAAAATATAGTTTGATTATCAAGGTTAAGGGTTGGGAAAATATGTTGAAGGCATCACTACTCCTATTCAGTAATTTGATAATATTGGTCAACAAACTTTGGGATTCATGGAACATATTAAGGAAAATCATTCATAGATACAATTTATCAAGGAAAAATATACATATACATAGGTAATGTTAAAAAAAAATAAAGAACTTAAGTTGCACATTTATAATAATGTCAAACAAACAAGCATTCTAAAAAGAAAATTTCTACCAAAAGATTTTCCAAAGCACTATATGATTGTAATATGCATAATTTCAAAGGGAAAAATCGCATAAAATATTACTAAAAACAACTCATAATGGTCAATTACATAATATGAGTCATTTCCCTACGCTCATCCAAATATAATAGAAGTCAACAATATTATTCTATTGGTTCAAAATCAAGATGATTATGATGAGTAGAAAAATATTGGTTATTATGATTGCAAGGATACGAAAAATGAAAAATATTCAAATACACATTGTATCAAAATTTGGTAACAAAACATCCATCACACTTCACAAGAATTCACAATTCTTATTTTTTATGTAGGATCCATTAAGGGTGCATCTCTCACAAAAATTGTTGTTTAGTAGTATCTCTCATTACTTGTGCATAGCTTTCATTTTCCTAGATTACTTGTACATAGTCTTTATTTCATATTTATTTTACATAGATTATATTATAATACACAAAAATAATATATCATATTTAAAACTAAAAAAATATTCAAATATTTACTCATAAAATAAAAAATTTAGATTGTATACATTTCCATGATTACATTCATTCTTTTTTCTAAATGTTACATGTGTTATCTATACTAGTGTAGTTTGTTATATCATACATAAATGATTCACATGTTATTTTATTATGTTTTTAGATTATTAGAGGACTCAGGTATTTTATATATATCTATATTTTCTACTATCTACCCATTGGGGGCACATAAACAAATACCCTAATTTAACATTGATACATTTTCCCATTGGGGGCATCATACACACAAATTTTAATTTGACATGTTATATCTTTATATAACTAATATCATATATTTAGAATTTATTTTATCTTGATATTGATCATCCTATACAACATAGTGTTTTCCCAACTACAACTACTATAGGCTAATATTATGTACATCTTTGATCTTATTGGATTTGTACTACATGTTCATGCATACTTTAATTTCTAACTTTCCTCGTTTATATTTGATTATGTCTCTTTTTTTATACATATATTCAAAGAAATTCAAATATCCAATTTTTTTATGGCTCTAATCCAATTCCTTTCACTTTGAGTATGGTTTGGACACATTACCATGTCTTTGTGTGTGCTTTCATAACCATGTATGCAGACATTTGAACATGTACTTCAATGTGAATCTAGGCCAACCTTGATTTCCATTTTATGTATGTGGAAATTTAAACATGTAATTATATGTATTGATTTTTTAAACTTAGTGACATGTGCCCATGCCCCTAGTATTGTATCCCCTTGCCCTACTTTATGTGCCTCATGTATTTATATATATCATTTCATGAATGTGTGGTGGACATGGCACTTGCCTCTTGATTATTACATTACCATTTAATTTTTAATTCCATTATGGATCTCATACATCTCCCCATCTTCCTTGGGTGCCCTAGTTGACATCATGCCATATTCCTGTAAGTAGTTTACTCAGATTATACTCATATTTTCTATTCATATGTATGCTTCCATTATTCTATCTATCTTGACAACCATGTGAGCTATATATCTAACATAAATCATACATTAACAACGAATGATTATATTATTTTACATTAGCATTTTATGTATATAAATTATATTAATTTATCACACATGTATCATATGTTCTCATTATAACACCAAAAATTATTATTTTTTTATTTCGAGGACAATTATTGTAGATTTTCATAAACTCCTTTCAAAAGAGGGGAGATTCATAGGTGTTTTCTCACAAATATCTATCCATATTGATGCCCTCAAAACATAGTTCTAAGTGCGTAGACACATAATTTAGAGCTTATATTTTGGAAAACATAGAGAAAAATAGTTACATATAGATTAATCTCAATTTTACATAGAAACAACACAATTAGTTAATAACATGACACAAAGGAAACTAGCATAGTGTACTACTATCGAAGGGACTAAACTACTATCTAATATCCCCAAAAATAAAAAAATTAAATATTTTTTAGATAGGTATAATGGTTACAATTGATTTTTACATGGTATTAGTCACAAAATATCATATATGCTAAGTTATATACATAATTACATAGTTTCTCTCAGATTGGGGGAATCATGCATGGCATGATCACTCATATTTCAGTTTTAAATACATAGACACATATTATTTTGACTATGTCTAGAATCCATATGAACAAATATCTAATTTGGGGGAATGTGTGTTGCACATTATTCCCATATTTTTTTTGACATGAGTACTCTCAGATGGAATGATAGTTCTATGTCATTCTCCATGTTGATAATCTAAACACTATTTTCATTAGGTTTTACATCATATTTATGCCTTATTCCATATACATTTTTTTGTATTATTGAGTAGTCACTGAGCTAAATTCCTAAGTGTCTACATGGCCCTTGAGCTATTTCATATTTCAGAGTTTCTAGATGGCCCTATAGCCATCCTACATAGTTTTAGTTACATTGTAAAGTTTTAATTTAAGATGCATCTACTACCAATGGGTAGTAAGTGATGGATTCAAGACCAGATTGAATTCTTGAGACACATATATATATGAGGATTGGGAAATTCATTAGTTCAATCTAAGTTATTCAGAAATCATGATCTAATAAGAAGGGGTGGGAAATGATGGATTAAAGGCCATAATGATTTATTAATCTACCCATAGATGAGGATTAAGTAAAACATCAATTTAGTCCAAGTTATTCACTATTTTATCACCGTTTACACACAAAGGATGTCACAATGTTTTTTTCATTCATTCACATACCCAATGAGGTTTATTTATTCCTTACACTTTATTCTATCTATTTACATAGTTTTGTGTTTGCTTTTGATTTTTATTAATTAAGGAGTAATTAATTCATATTTAAATTTCAAGATACATAATAGATCATGTTTCATGGAATCAGACCTAAATTCATAAGCTTTACCTAATAGGTAATCCTATGTATGTTTCTTTTTCCTTTTTCTTAGTCATTTTGCTTTGTTATATTTATAAAATAAAGGGAATGGGGTAATGTATTCATTAAAATTAAAATTTCATGCCTTGTATGTCCACTTGAGGTTAATTTAACCTTATTATATAACTTGACCCATATTAGGCTTCCTTTTGATCCACATTTAGTCACATGGTAGTCATGAATAACACCTAGGCCTATATAACATAACTTGAGACCCATAATGACACAATACCTCAGTGATTTAGGTTTCTAAACCCTCAAAAAAAATAACTTCACATCTCTTTCAAAGGATTAGGGTCAGCCTAGACCTATTCCTAAGTCACCCTCTGAAATCATTTTTATTTGAACACTATACAAACACTACTTTAACAATCTTACACCTTAGGTGGACATTATCATAGAATAACTTACAAAAGTACCACTTCATATTTGAGAAAAAACTCCAAATTATTCGAATGTTATATTAATTTATCATTTACACTCAATAATAAAACCTTATCACATGTATTCAATTCTTGAGAGGCCTCCAAGGCATCCTCTCATGCATTCACACTAAGAAATTCTAGCATTGACATGCACTCATTATCACATAAGTGGGAGAACTACTTAAAGATTGACCCATCCTTAGATTATTGGTATGTATGAAACATGCCCACATAAGGTTGTGGATCACATGTACAACACATTTGACACACTAAGCCATTTTTATCATGGTGTTTATTCAAACCATTAAAAGCATGAAAACTTATGATTTTCATAGGAATGTAGAATTAAAGATATACATGTTCATAAAATATACTTGAAATTTGGAGCACTAATAAAGTATGACACTATCTACAGAACCCATAAATCATTTCTGGATATTCTACATGGGACAATAGCACATTTACTTAGATGCTATCACACCACACTACTATCTAACTAACCACACTAATGTCCATGGATTTTTTTGACACTTAGATCCTATTAATGATAGTTACATCTATTTTCTCACCAATCTTCATAGACTGATTCTTCTTGGAAGGAATTTTTGTAGATAATTTATTACTTCCCTCTCATCCTTTCCACATTTAGTAAATTATAATTAATCAATAATTAATCAACTTGGTGGCTAAAATTATGTCATATATATTTTATGATTTTTTATTCCAATACTTTAGTAATGTAGGGTTTTACATTTCATAATTCCATAAAATTTTAAATCCTTATTGATTCAAAAGAGGTGTTGCATAATCCTCCTACATTAGAAATATATTTTCACTCCTTAACAATGGGTTTTTTATAGTTAAGTTCACATTTTGTGATGGAAATGGTAATATAAAAAAACATATCTGATCCTTACATGTATCATGTATTAATCATGCCACTATTGATAAAGTTTTGACCAAATTATATCCAAGGAGCCTCAACGAATATAATTTAAGATGGTTTAATGATTTACCAACTTAAGGAGTAAATGCATTCAAAACATTTACAGATTAGTCTTTGGCACATTTATATATTAACATTATTAAAAAGGTTTCCTATGTCAAAATTATAAAAATAAAATAAGGAACTAATGAAATTATCAATGAATATGTTATAAGATATAATATGATATAAAAAATTATTCCTATAGTAAATAGATAGTTTCAAGATGTATTGAAGTAAAGTTTGATTACTTCTTTAACATACATTGTATTCAAAAATTTAAAATATTTTTATGGATTATGCCATTAATTTTCATCATGAAATGAAACTTTTCTCATTGAAAAATCTTAAGTATGTAGAAAATACACTGATTAAATCTATATCTAATAGAAAATTTAATATCAAACCAAGTTATATGTTCAAACCTCTTGAGCTTAAAAAAGAAACAACTACCATGGTTAATGTGGTGTCAAAAAAATCTAATTGCCACATGGAGACAATTTACATGTTTACCTACGTCTCTCACTTCATTACTCTTGTGGCTTGTACAGTGTCATCATATATCTCTCCCTCATCCTATATAGGTTGATATGAGTCCACCTATACCCAAAGCGTATGGTGAAAATTATTTTTATGACTATCAACAAGGCCTTGGGAATTTTGTGAATATATGTTTTACCTTAAAGCATAAGATCTAGGACCTCATATATGACCAAAAGATTAAAATTTGATTATTTTACAAATACATTAGGTTCACAATCTACTGACCACCACAAAACAATTATTTAACAACCATTTTTAGGACAATTTAAAGAAGGAAACACAAGTGAAAAAAATAATATTTTTCATCCTCCTCCATCACATTATAAGAATCCATTGGATGGGATTGTTGGTACTTATAAGTGGAAAACACCTCTTATGGTTCAAAGACCTTATATTTTTTTGATCATAATGATATTAGAGATGTTGACTTAGATATTCCTTATTTATTCATTTAAACATACCCTGATCACCAACATATACATAGTGTTATGATTGATAATGGTGAAAGTGAAAAAAATTATACCATGACATTGGTTACGTATTTGGGTTATACAAATCATGATTTACATCCTGTGACCTAGTCAATTAGAATATTTGATGGGACCTGACAAAAGGTTTTTAGTGAGATTTATTTACCTTTATAGGTGGGTCTTACCCATGTGGTTACTACCTTATTATTTATACCTTCCATGGGTGTCTTTGATATGTTATTGGGATAATGTTGGATACATGAACTTCGAGTAGAACCTTCTAAAATTCATTGGTGTGTTAAATAAATTCATGAAAATCAAGTAATTATAGTTTTGAGAATTCTATGTGAACATCCTATTGAGAAAGATAAATTTATACCCAAGCAATTAATTATCAAAGCGTTTGTAAAAGGGTATGTAATAGGTAATCCCCTTTAACAGGCAACCAATACTTGAAATACATTTTCATTAAAGATCCACATATGTTTTAACATAATCCATACCTACTAAAAACCATGTTAAGATATCCAAATTACCTATACATGTTTATATTAATGTTTCTCTAAACAAACCACATATCATGATATATTATATTGTGATATATATTACACCTATATATGTTCCTAGATAACATCACAAGTCTTTTTAAATTAGGTTCATAGTGGAGACACACACACACACACACACACACACACACACACACACACACACACACACACACACACACACACACACACACACACACACACGCGCGCGCGCGCGCACGTACGCATGCACACATATGAACATACTTTGGATGAAATCATAGGATTTTATTTTCCTCTAATATATTTAAAAAAAACTAAAGAAATGAAAAAAAACATGAAATTCCAACAATTATTTCAACATTTACACATCCTATTAGCTCCTTGGCATATATGTTGGTGGTTTCATGATGGTATATAGGATATCAATATTTAATATATACATATGTGTTTCACATGTCTTATGAGTGTTATTCAAGTATACATAGATATATTATCTATGGAATTTTGCATGTTGGGCTTTCTTTCTACTCACATCAACAGGACATTAGCGGTATCCACCTTAAGATTATGATACATACAAGTTATATCCTTCTATGCTAAAAATAAATTATCATGTTTGAACTCATATATGTATTTAAACATTAATTTATCCATGATTATATGTTTCATATCATATACATATTTACATATGCCTTTATCCATGCTGCTATATATGTCAAATATTTTGCTAAAACATATACTGAGGAACTAGTATGTTATGTTTACATTGATTGTTTATGATTCTATTTATGAAATTATTTAAGTGTCTTAAATTTTTATTTTATTTATTAGTTGATAATTTTAAAATTATCTTATTTGTGTGGTCCCTATGCCTTTATATACCTCCTTGACATTTGAATATGTCATTGCTTGTTGTAAGTCAACATTTGAGTATGTCAATTTTTTTCGACATTCAACTAAGCCATGTGTATTTTATTATGTAAAATTTGAATATTCCCCTTGTTGTATGTCTAATTTTACTATTTTAATTTTACTTGATTTTGATTGATGTAGTGTGTGTGTTTGTTTTCTTGTTGAACTTTTAATGTTACTATCTAGGCAATTCCATGATTCACATCATGCATCTTAAGACTTGGCGGTAAAAAATTCTTATTGATTCAATGGTATATTTACCTATAAATGTTCCATATATGGGCTACATATTTATTTCATAGTTCAAATGGATATCTTATCCTTTTGAAATAAGGTAACTACTAGTTTCTATTTCCTTAATGTCACATGGTGGGGGGGGGGGGGGGGGGGGATGCGGGGGGACGGGGGGGCGGCATATTGGTAGGGGTGTGCCATAGAGGAAAGAATTACACATTGATTCATAAATTTAAATTAAATTTGAGGCATGTTTTTGAAAATTATTATTTAAATTGCTAATTACACTAGTTCTTAGATTTAGATTTAGTGGGGGGCATGTTTTAGAAACATGTTTTCCACACTTATTCAGTATTCAACATATCCAAATTAAAATGGGGGCATGTTTTCGAAACATATCCTTCTAATTTGAACTTATATAAATTTTCAAATTTATCCATATTTAGTAGGGTCATGACTTTGAATCATGTTATCCACACTTAAATAGTTTTGTATTGGTCATAGTGCATAGTCTGATGATTCAAATACATATGTATGACAAAATTTTATACATTAGTACCATTGGTATACATAATTTTAGCATGATACATATATGAGGTATAAATTTTATGTAATTTTCACCTAAAATTGTGAAATAATATAAATTTTAGATTCCAAACACTTTTATGGACTATCACCACCCACTAGGTTGGACTTTTATGGACTATATTGATCCACTCTAATGTAATAGTTGGTTTTATTTTTGGTATGGTTGAGGTTATTAAATCACTAAATATTTCCAATTTTATAGGTTGGAATTTATTTCATCATGCATCCTCATTATTTTTATAATATGATTTGGCTTGGTTCATTCACACTCACTAAGTTATAAGTATGATTCTGTTGCATGGTTGGGATAATCTCAATTGTCGAGATTCAACTCATATTTTCTCTAAGGTTGGGGAAACGTTCACTCTAATATATTTCTCTATATATTAATATATATGCACTTTCCAAATTTATATTTTTATTAATCTTAGTTTGAGTGATTCATAATGATATATTTTTCAAATAAAATTGACAAAAGGCAATATGGTTATATTGATACTTAGGTGTACTCTTAAACCTTAATATCTTTAAATTTAAATCATTTTAATGATTTAAATTTTAGATTATATACATTGACTATATATATGAAATTTCACTTAGTTAGAGGTCAGTCATAAATAAATCACTCAAGTTTGACTCAATCAAAGACAAAGTTTGTTATACACACCTAGGTGCACATTAATTTTCCTTTAAACAACCAATTTCATTACCAAATTAAAGGGGGTGGATGTAGACATTATATTAATATTATATATCAACTAAAATACATGTGAAATTCATATAATGGATGTACCTTAAGCTTATAGAGCTCTTGTGTTATGAAAAGGATTGAGTACACTATATATTTGTGCCTCGCTTATTGTATATTAGTATAAACCATGTATTGTGATGGATTAGACATTTAATATTTATTATAATGTTATAAAACTATTTTTATTCCATATTTGTATGTTTTGGACCTATACATATTTTACAACTACCTAAACACTTGTGTCCCATTCAAATGCTTGCATTGATGTAAGTGTCATAACTTAACACAACTATGTAATACCCCAAAATCATCGAATTTATAAGTGAATTATATCAATTTGGTTGGCCTAATTTTTTTAATGAAATATATTATCTAAATGGATTGGTAAAAATATTATATCAACCCTCATTCACTCTTTACCTAAAACAAACCTAAACAATACCTACAGAGAACAAGGAAAATTATCAAAAATATTATATCAAACACTCAATAAAATAAAATATTAACTATTTTCTCATATTTATATATTAGTGATGGGAACAATGTATTTATAGGTTTGAAGTACTGAGTGAGTAACCCAGGATCTATATTTTGCATATTAGAGTCTAGGTCACTATTGTAATTACTTATCACACATTGCATAATTGACAAATAATCTAACATTTAAGTTATAATTATATATTTTTAAGGACCTATTCAAAGTATTATAAATTTAGGTAGTGATCATTTATAGATGGGTGTTTTGGGATTATCAAAATAGTGTGCCAACTAACCAAAATTTTCCATAGCTAATACGAATATGAAGAACTATGGTTTTACTATTTGAAAAGGAGAAACCATCCATGACCTAGATATAAATGCACTTAAGTTAAGGAGACACAAAAATTAGAACAATATAAGTGGTTACATCCATTTTTAATAAGTATTATATATTCGACACTTACATCCAAGTCATACAATAGTGTCGATGCAACTATCCCAAGTTGATGTAAGTGTTTGTGTCTATAGAGGAATAATTTCAAGAATTGGTCAACTATTCTAGAATCTAAATCAACTCCACCCTCTATCTATCCTAGATAAATATTTGTATGAGCATTATAATCAACTATGTATCAATTTTCTTTATTATATATATATCAAATATTTACTTTATATCTTTAACAACCCAGTATAATAAATTTATTATATGTTTTATCAAAGTTTCAAAAATAATTGGTATACTTTAGAGATAGTCTAAAGTTCTTGTGCCCTAGGATATCTTTACCATTTAACCCTAGATTCCATTACATATAAACTTTAGTGTTAAACACTATGAACAAAGTGAAATAAATTCAAATGCAACTAGAAAAGGAAAAATTATCTATTAGTATATTCTCGAGGAAAAATATTTCAATTACAAATATCCATGAATAAAAAAATTAACATCGGAATAAAAATATTTGGTGGTAATATCTTATAATTTCATTAATAATGTGTTAATTATGTCTCGCCATATTATCTCTTTTTAATATTCCTCAATTTATCATATCATTGATTATCTTGGTTAATGATTTTTTGAACCCTTTATATGTTATCATTATAATGAATATGCGACATATAATATATATAATTTATTTTTTGTTAATACTTGAATCCAAGGATAATGTTTCCATTTATTTTAATTCTAATTTATTAACTAATCATTTTTTTCTTAACTATAAAGGTCTAAAGGATTCGTCTGAATGCCTGAGTAAGCACACTAAGTGAAAAATTATGAAAGATAATTTGAAGGACAAAAGAGGCATGTTGGAACATGATACATCCATGAAACATGATTACTGTGAAGATTCTTTTGACTAATATTCCTATTTTTATTCATTGTTATATAGTTTAGTTTTGTATTTTGTTTTGCACAAGGCTAGTGTAAGTCTAGTTGATGTTTCTCTTTGTTGTTTAGCCTAGTGAACTTTGTTACTCTAAGGTTTGGAATATATTGTTTTCTATTAAAATTAGTGGTTGAAAAATTCATGTAAAACCTTATTTTTTACACTATTAAATATAAAAAAAAAAACTTTGACATAATTATTTCTCATAGTTGTCATTTTCCACATGGATTAGGTTTTCATTTTTTATTATTCCTCTTTGGATTTTATTTTCTTGATATTTTTATTTATTATTTTTGTTTTACATGTGAAATTATTATTTGAATTTTAATATTCTTTGATTGGTCACCACTTTTCACTAAATACTTTATTTAACATGATCCATATTATATTGAGATTTTCATAGGTTTCCAGATTACAATTCATATATCTATTGGTGTTATGAAACTTGGATACTTAAACTTGACTATATGTTTTCTACACTTGGGACATATTTTAATTATCCTCAGAATGGCCATATATTTCCTACATAAGGGGAATGATTTTTATAAAAATCACAAAATCCAAAAACATTGGAAATTATATAAAAATAAATTGCAATATATTTTTTTGGTTAAATTATGACAGATTGATATATAAAATACTTATCTACATATGTGATATGTTTACATATTCATTATCACAAAAATTATTCTCATGGTATGTTGCGATATGGATGTAACATATACATGTTACATATGAACATTGATTCATAGATGTTTTATGACTTCATTGTGCCCATAACTAGAGAAATTAATATATAGAGGTATTTTCAAATTAAGTTTCTCTTGTTCTCTCCTTAATAAATTGTGTGTGTGTGTGTGTGTGTGTGTGTGTGTGTGTGTGTGTGTGTGTGTGTGTGTGTGTGTGTGTGTGTGTGTGTGTGTGTGTGTGTGTGTGTGTGTGTGTGTGTGTTTCTGTGTGTGTGTGTGTGTGTACACACACACACACATATGATCATACACTTTTTCTCTGATATATCAATAAAATTTCCCTTTCATCTTTTCCTATCTATATCTATCTTGGTATTATTTTGGTCTATTATTTTCATATCATCTTTAGACAATAGGAAAGGGAATTATCCCATAAAGGTGTGAGGAATGCATGATTGAGGATCTATATGGTACCAATGATACAAATACTATGAATGCATCAAACTAGACAACTCCAGATACTATAGGTACATTTGATGTTTGTACTCTATCTAATATATATGTTGGATCATTATTTTTGTAAATGAAGAAACTATAGAATTTAATGAAGAAAATCCTAGTCCTAAATGGAAGCTTCCAATTGTTAAGGCCATAAACGTCTATGATAAACTTTCACCATTTCAATTAATTACTGAAACCACCATAATTTTTTTTGAAAATGTTATCCAAGTTAAACATAATGATAATTATAAATACCACTTGAAAATAATTAATGATAAAACTATCTGACAATTAGAATCCTAGTCTAAATATAAGTTCTTACATATTGGAACTATTACTATTGGTGTTTTCCCTTTATTTGGAAGATGTCTGAATGTTAGTATTTTAGGATGTCTACTTGATAATAAGCATACAAAATTTAGTGCTAGCTTATTGAATGCTTTTTAAATTGGTCTTCATGATGGTCCAATTTTTATAGCTATTTGTCCAAATTATCTGGTAGCCATTCATCAAGAAGAAAAATGAATTCTTAATGCTTTTTCTCTAAACTCATAGATTAGATATGATCACTTGATCTTGTTCTCTTGTTGTTAAATATCAAATCATGTATTGCCTAACTAACACGCTACATCTTGCAGTAAAGCACACTCTTGCATGAGGTAAAATCATTGTGTGTTGAGCCACAAAAAATAGTTTCTCAATAAAAAATAGTCAAATAATACCAATGGAATCAATCTCTTGGTCTAATATTAAGTTTTCAAAAAAATGGATTGTAGACATAGACTTTGTTTAGAATCCTATGAAATCCTTATCATTTTCCACATCTATAAAATACTTTCCAAATAAATTTATTATCATATTTGACTCTCAGAATGATCTAAAAGATCACATGTTAAATATACAATTGTAACAAACTTTTCCCCTAATAAATCCTCATTGCTTGCATCTAAAGAAAATCTTTGACCCGCAAGTAGATTTATATTACAGTCTTGGTTGTCAAAAAATCATAAGTCATACAAAATAATGTAATATTCACATGTTTAGATGAGATTTAAATTTAGAAAGGCTACATGAGAAAATTAAAAAATTACTTATTGAAGCCAAAAGGATTAATATGGAAGGAACTTGTAGAGAAAAGTCTACAAAGAAAGAAGAAAAAGGTCATATATGTAAAACTCCTTGAAGAGATGACTTATACACAAAATAAGGATTCCCAAAGATATTTGATTTCAATCAATAATTACCAGATGGAAAATATAGAGGCTAGATGTATTATCTCAGATCCATTGATAAGAGTCCTGATTAGTCTATAAAGTCAAGCTTATGAATTGGAAAGTCTTGCTACTAAATGCTTAAATCATAAAGTTTTAGAAATACAATAAAGTCTTGATCAAGTTTATAAAATTTTAAAGAGAATTGAGTTATATCAGAAAGGAGAAATTACTAGAGCTATTAATGTCTTGATTGATAATACTACTACCCATCATAGTTAGCTTCTCCAAAAAATAGATAATGAGTCTAGCAGTATTAGACTACAACAACAATCAGTTGAAAGAAAGGTAGATGATATGATTATTGAAAGAAAGACTATTAGTCAAAGTCAAGATCAACTTAATACTAGTATGACATCCATTGAGATAGATTTCAGAAATCAAATTACTAATCTTGAGATAAAGTAGGAAGAAGTACATCATGAAATTAAAAAACTGTCTTTAACCTCTAATAACATAGCTAGAGAAATTAAAAACCAAAATTTTAGCTTATCTTCTACTCTTGATATTCTAGATTCATTAAAGGATAAAGGAAAATATTCTTAGTAACCAAAATTTTTTCATCAGCTAAAACTTAATATTACAAATGATATTGATTACAGTCAAAATATTCACTCTTAGAAAAATATTTTAAGGCTACAAAGAGAATCATTTAAGAAATCTAAATCAAAATAGTTTACTTGATTCTAAAAGATCTCTTGATAAGATCTTTCATGTAGGTATGGCTAAGATTGAACCCACCCAAACTGAAAACTATAATGATATAGGAGAATCTTCAAAGTCTAAACCTCCATTAGATTCTCAAATAAGAACATTGAATCTTCAACCTTTCTTTTGGAAATTCAATTTTGAAGCACAAAAAAGAAGAAAAGAAATGATTCGTAAAATAATAGCTTGGGATAGTGTACAAATTCGTGGTATTAATAAATATCCACTCAATGTTACTCAACAAATTGAAAATAGGTTCATAAGAAATATCAAAGAATTGTGGGATGCTAGTGGTCCAATATTTCATGAAATTATATACACTCATCCAAAACCTATTTTAGCAATCTGTAATGCTTTACTTTCAAAAATTTTTGGCACTCTCGATAATAATAAAGAAGAAAATAATTCAAAGTTTCTTAAATCACAATTATGTGATACAACTAGGCTAGATGAATATATGTGCTATATGAAGAATTTGTTCTATAATAGTGGTGAAATCTTTAATCTAGAATATAACATCATATTTATAGAATCTTTTCTTTAATATTTTGATACCAATTATAATGTTGTTATGGGTGATGATATCCCAACTATGTCCTTTGGAAGGATAAACCGAAATATTAAAGTATTTAATCAAAGTCTATGTGTAGAAAAAAAGGTACATAAATAAACTCTAAAATTTCATTAAAAATTTGCTACAAGATTCTATAGTTCTATTGATGATAATTTTGGTTTTATGGATTTGCATAGATACAAATATTATAATAATAAAAGTAAATCTCATTCTTGTAATTGTTTATCAAGAAAATAATTTACTTATATGAAGCCTTAGAAGCCTAGATACAAATCTAGGAAAAGGAACTTTGGTCTTAGAAAGATATTCAAAAAAAGAAAACATGGGTTCGAAAAGAAACTAGTCAAATGTTTCATCTATCAAGGTGATAATTAGGCAAATAAATGTCCTTAAAATAATAAATAATCTAAGAATATTAATTTTATAAATATCCATGAAATCAATGAAGATGAATATGTCTTACTCTGTGATGAAGATAAAATTCAATATGAGTCAGATATTCTATGGGAGGAATTAGATAATGATGAATGTGATAATCAAGTAAATATGAATCTTGTTGACACTAAATTAGAAGATGAATCCTATGATTATGATTTTAATATAGTATTTTAGATTCAAATGAATTATTCTCCATATCTAAATTCTTTGAGTTTATCTCAACAAATATATTTCCTTAAAGAAAGATATGTTAAAAGTCTTGCATATATGATTTTTGAAATATTGTTTTTATAACAAATTGTAGCTACTGAGAAAAAATATTATCTATACTTAGCTCAATAAAAAAAGGCAAAAGGATGCTTTATCCTATGAATTTTTGTCTAAAATCCCTAAACTTCCTAAGGTTGAAGTTACTTATCAACCTGATACATATGTTAGAGCCACATGATGAAAGAAGCATATCTATCAGCTCTAGATATTCTTATCTAAAGCTCAAACAAAATTCCAAGAAATTATGAAAAAAAAAAATCCCTTACTAATGAACATGAATAACTCTTTGAATATGAATTGATCCAAGTAAATAATTAAATCAAATCTCATTTTGAGGAGGGGACAACCCCACATAAAAATTCAAATTAAATGATACATCACATATCAATATATAATATTAATAATCTAGTATGTGAGATTCAGATTAAATGGGATGGTTTTAAACCATGTAGCCTGAATGTCCTACTTGACACAGGTGTTGATATTTTTCTTGCTTGATATTATTCTCTTTCTACTAATATGTGAAAGGTTGATTTTCATATGTTGACTTTTAAATTTAAAAATAATAGTTTCAAAATTATCTGTAGTTATTCCTATTATGCTTGATGACTCTATATATCATTTTAAGATAGTGCAACATGAATTTTTACTATATGACATGATGATTGGTTCAAATAATTTATCTACTTTTTATCTTATTACAATTCAGTGACATGAAATAATTTTTGTAGGAAAGTATTCTTTATATAATAAATTCATATATAAATATAGAATGTCTATGAAATAAAAGTCAAAAAAAATAGTTGATACCATAAGGATACAACAAAATTTAAATCTTTATCATTTTAGCATTGAACTAATAATTGAAAAACTTAAAAAGGATCACTGCTCTAAAAATCCTTTAGCATTCAAAAATATGAGAATACATGAATGCAACATTTAACTAAAGATGATAAAGGATAAGAATGATAAAGAAATAGAACCCAAGTTCAAGGCACATCACTCAGGAATGTCTCCTTCTCTTAGAGAATATTTTTTTAAATAACTAAAGCAATTAAAGGAACAATGTTTGATAGGAGACTCTAATATCCCTTGGACTTATGAAGCATTTTATCTGGATAAAAGATCAGAGTAGATAAGGGGAAAGAAGAGGTTAGTCATAAATTATATTCCTCTTAATAAATATGTATTACCTATTTAGCATCTAATCCATTCAAAAGATGAAATATTTCAAGAAATAAGTGAAAGTAAAGTCTACAACAAATTTGATTTAAAATCAAGATTTTGGTAGATACAAGTAGCAGAATAAGACATGTATAAGATGTATTTATCACTCCATTTGGACAATATAAATGAAGTTTTTTTATCTTTGGTTTAGAAACTTCTCCTAGCATATTTTAGGAAATCATGAACAAGATTTTCTCTACTTATTCTAATTTTATCATTATCTACATAGATGATATATTGATCTTTTCAAAATATCCCAAAGATCACATAAAACATCTAGAACAATTTTATCAGATTATATTTAACAATGGTTTAGTAATATTTGAGAATAAAATGTTAGTTTTTAAAGATGAGATTTAGTTGTTAGGTGTTACTATAAAATTAAGAGAAGTCACAATCTAGAAACATGTCTTGAAGAATATTAAGAACTTTTCCTATGAGTTCAAGGAATAAAAAACTGCTAAACAGATTTCTTGGTTGTGTAAACTATGTAGCAATTTATTACTATATTATTGCTCAGAATATAATACTTATAAAAAAATAATAACAAAAAATCCTCTAACATGGTTAGATGAAATGACAAAAGTAGCTCAAAGAATAGAATAAAATTGTCAAAATTTACCACTATTAGTCTTAATTAGTAATGGTTTAAATATTATTGAAATAGACTATTCAGAATTATATTGGGGTGTAGTTATTAAAGAAAGGACATTAGATAGTTCAAGAAAAACTTATAGATTTGCTTCAAAAAAATTTAAGTAGGCTCATAAAAATTATCATTCTACCCATAAAGAGAATCTTCTTGTTATTCAGACTATTCAAGCTTTTATGTTCTTTGTGAGAAAAAATTTTCTTGTTATATCTAATTTGAATAATTTTATGAGTATTCATCATTCTAATAATAATATAAAAAAAGGATCTATGATCAGGTTAACTAGGTGGGCAATTTTTTTGTCATATTCTGATTTTACTGTTCAACACATTACTAGTAAGAAGAACTACCTTGCTGATTTTATATCTAGAGAATTTAATTCAAAAGAGTCAATCATGACAATAACATCTCAAAAGTTCATGAAGAATTTAATCAAGATATATGGCTATCAAATCCCTCTGTTGATAATTAGTTTACTCATGAGATCAATGCTTTCATAAGAAAATCTTGTGAAGCTTCTACAGAACTTAATAATACTCCTTTGGCATGGACATCTCAGTTTTAAGAACCTGATTGGAAAAGGTGGTGTTCAAAAATAATTTTATATAATTATGCTAATAATCCAATGATTATTGGTATAAATAATCCTTTAAAAAATTTCATTTTCAGAAATGGTTTTGAATTTTTAATCTAATGGTCTACATTTTGGCCAAGATTTAATCCTACATTAGAAAATTTCTAATTATCTACTAAAATTCTAGATTATTTGTATGAATTTTTGGATTATATCATGCCAATGAAAGCCTCTGATGATCCTATTATTCCTAGTCTACATGTTGGTTTAGATCCTTCACAACCATTAGTAGCTCTTTGGAAACAGTTCAGCATAAGTCATCAAGTTGTATTTCCTCCTACACCTGGTGATCATATCCTAAGGATTCTATTAAATATGTATATGGACCACATTGACATTTATTTTGATGAAGACAACCTTTATTCTCCCCAAATAAAATATGAATTTAATGATGATGATTAAATTGATATAATTATTAGTTATAGGGTTTGTCCATAGCTATGAATATGGGCATGATAACTTTGTTTTATTTTTATTGGACCTCACCACTTTTATAAAAGGTAGTAACATGTTCGTCATGTTGATATATTTATTTTTATTTTGTGTTTGGTGGTACACAATGGGCCCATAACCCACTATTTTTTGGCATCTTACATTTTTTCCAATGATTTTGCATGTTTGTGTCAACCGTTGGTCTTCTCATTTCATTTTATAAATATGATTTCTTCATGTCATAAGCATTGAATTCCTGGAGTCTTATGTGTAAGTCTTAGTAAAAAAAGTGTATGCTCTTCACTTCCCTACTCTATGGGATCTTGTGAATTAGAAACTTTTTCTAAAATGATGTTTATGATATGTTTCTTATGTGAATTACTCTGTTATATGTCGTAAATGCTTGTTTGTAATCACTTTCTATAATATATAAGTGTCAATCCTATCTATAGTGTTATTAGAGAATGAAATGAAATGGTTTTATAATCTAAGATCATACCAAGAGATTGATTCAAATGGTATTATCTAACTATTTATTTATAATACATCTTGAATGATGGAATTTGTATGCTAGCCTAGGCTATCATTACATGAATCATTTATTTCCTTCTTTCTGGTGGTTTACAATTGAATTTTTAGAACAAAGGTTGAAGAGTCAATGATCTTATTTGACAATCTAATAAAGGTTTAGACTTTAAAGATTCTTTTATATTAAAATAACCTTTATTTTGAGTAGGTTCAATCTTAGCCATACCTACTTGGAAGATCTTATCCAAAGATCTTTAACAATTAGGTAAACTTTTTGATTTAGATTTCTTTAATGATTCTCTTTGTAGCCTTAAAATAATTTTCCAAGAGAGAATATTTTGACTATAATCAATATGTTCTGTAACAATAATTTCTGGTTGATGAATAAATTGTAGTTGCTGAGAAGATTGTCATTTATCCTTCAATGTATCTAGAATATCAAGAATAAAAGATAAGCTAGAATTTTGGTTTATAAATTCTCTAGTTATGCTATCGGAGGCTGAAAATAGATGTTTGATTTCTTGATGTACTTCTTCCTACTTTGTCTCAAGATTAGCAATTTGATTTCTCAAATCTGTCTCAATGGAAGTCATACTAGTCTTAAGTCGAGCTTGACTTTGAATAATAGTATTTCCTTCATCAATCATATAATATACCTTTTTTTCAACTGATTGTTACTGTAGTCTAATATTGCTAGAATCATTATATATTTTTTGGATAAGTTGATTCTGATGGGTAGTAGTATTATCAATCAAGACATTAATAGCTCTAGTAATTTCTCCTTTCTGATATAACTCAATTCTCTTTAACATTTTATAAACTTGATCAAGAATTTGTTATATTTTTGAAACTTTATTATTTAGGAATTTAGTAGCAAGATTATTAAAATTCATAAGTTTCACTTTTATAGACTAATCAAGACTCTTATTTCATTTAATTTCTAAAACCATCATAAAAGTTTCTAAAAATGTTATCCAAGTCAAATAGAATGATGATTATAAATACCACTTGCAAATAGTTGATGATAAAACTATTTGACAATTAAAATCCCAGTATAAATATAAGTTCTTACATATTGGAGTTGTTAATATTGGTGTTTTATCTTTATTTTGAAGAGGTTTGAATGTTAGTTTTTTAGGATGTCTGCTTGATAATAGGCATACAAACATTAGTGCTAGCTTATATAATTCTATACAAATTGGTATTCATGATGGTCCAATTTTTACAACTATATATCTAAATTATCTGGTAGCCATTTATAAAGAGAAAAACTTAAATAAAGTCTTAAATATTTTTCTCCAAACTAATGGATTAGATATGATCCCTAGATCTTGTCCTCTTGCTATTAAATATCAGATCATGTATCACCTAACTAACACCCTACATCTTGCATTGAAGCACATTCTTGCATAAGAAAAAATCATGGTGTGTTGAGCTAGAAAAAATAGCTAGATAATACCAGTTGAATCAATCTCTTGGTATTATCTTAAGTTTCTCAAAAAAATGGATTGTAGACACAGACTTTGTTCAGAAGCCTAGAAAGCCCTTATCATTTGCCACATCTATAAAAGACTTGCCAAGTAAATGTATCATCAAATTTGTCTCTTAGAATGATCTAAAAGATCATATGCTAAATATATAATTATAACAACCATTGCCTCTAATAAACTCTCACTACCTACATCTAAATAAAATCCATGACCCTGAAGTAGATTCATATTACTGTATTGATTATCAAAAAATCATAAGTAATATAAATCAATCTAGTATTCACATGGTTAAACAAGATTTAAATTTATAAAGGCTACATGAGAAAAATAAAAAAATAGATGTTGAAGCTAAAAGGATTAATATGGAAGGAACTTCTAGAGAAAAGTGCGCAAAGGAAGAAGAAAAAAGTAATATATGGAAAACTCCCCTAGGAGTTGAATCATACACTGAAAATGGATTCCTAAATCTTGTTGACTTCAATCAATATGCACCAGATGGAAAATATAGAGCACATATGCATTACGTCATATCCACTGATAAGAGTCTTGATCAATCTATAGAATTCAAGCTTATGAATTGGAACAATCTTGCTAATAAAGATTTAAATAATAAAGTTTTAGAAATACAACAAAGTCTTGGTCAGGTTTCTAAAAATTTAAAGAGCATTGAGTTATATAAGAAAAGAGAAATTACTAGAGCTATTAATATCTTTATTAATAATACCAATACCCATCACAATTAGCTTATCCAAAAAATAGATAATGAGTCTAGCAGTATTAGGCTATAAAAACAATTAGTTGAAACAAAGGTAAATGATATGATTGTTGAAGGAAAGACTATTAGTCAAAGTCAAGATCAAATTAAGACTAGTATGACTTCCATTGAGATAAATTTGAGAAATCAAATTGGTAATCTTGAGACAAATTAGGAAGAAGTACATCTAAAAATCAAATAGCTATCTTTAGCCTCTGATAACATAACTAGAGAAATTATAAACCAAAATTCTAGCTTATTTTCTATTCTTGATATTCTAGACAAATTGAAGGATAAAGGATAATCTTCTTAGCAACCAAAATTTTTTCATCAGCTAGAAATTATTATTAAATAATATATGGATCATAGTGAAAATATTCACTCTTGTCAAAATGTTTTAAGGCTACAAAGAGAATCATTCAAGAAATCTAAATCAAAAAGTTTACCTGATTTTGAAAGATATCTTTATAAGATCTTCTAAGTAGGTATTGTTAAGATTAAACATACTCAAACTAAAAGCTATTTTGATATAGGAGAATCTTCAAATTCTAAACCTCAATTAGATTCTCAAATAAAAACATTGAATCTTCAACCTTTCTTCTATAAATTCAATTATGACCCATCAAAAAGAAAGAAAGAAATGACTCATGCAAAGATATCTTAGGCTAGCATACAAATTCATGGTCTTAAGAAAGATCCTCTCAGTATTAATCAACAAATTGCAAATGGGTTCATAAGAAATGTCAAACAATGGTTAGATATTAGCGGTCCAATATTTCATGAAAGTATATACACTCATCCAGAACCTATTTCAGCAATCTGTAATGCTTTATTTTTTGAATTTATTGGCACTCTTGATAATGATAAAGAAGTAAATAATGTAAAGTTTCTTAATTAATAATTATGTGATATGACCAGGCTAGATGAATATATTTGATACATGGAGAATATGTTCTATAATACTAGTGAAATCTTTAATCCAGCATATAAGATTAGATATATAAAATATTTTCATGAATATTTTGCTATCAAACATAAAGCTGCTATGGGTGATAATCTCCCAACTATGTCTTTTATAAGGATAAACCAAAATATTAATGTAGTTAATAAAAGGTTATATGTAGAAAGAAACTCAAATGAAGAAACTATAATGTTTCATAAATAGATTGATACAAAATTTTGAAGTTCTATTAATGCTAATTTTGATTGTATGGATGTGCATAAATATAGACAATATAAAAAGAAGAAATATCATTCTTGTAAATGTTCATCAAGAAAAGAAATTACTTATATAAAACCTTGGAAGCCTAGATAAAAACATAGGAAAAGGAACTTTGGTCCTAGAAAGATGTTTAAGAAAAAGAAACATGGGTTCCAAAAAACCAGTGAAATGTTTCATCTATCAAATTGATCATTATGCAAATAAATGTTCTAACAAGAAGAAAAAATATAAAAAGATTAATTTTCTGAATAGCTATGGAATCAATGAAGATGAATATTTTTTACTCTCTAATAAAGATGAAATTCAATATTAGTCAGATATTCTATGGGAGGAATCAAATAATAAAAAATCCAATAATCAAGTAAATTTGAATCTTGTTGATATTGAATCAGAAAATAAATCCTCTGATTATGATTTTGATATAAGATTTCAAATTCATATGAATTCTTCTTTATTTTCATATGCTTTGAGTTTATCTCAATAAATATCTTTTCTTAAATAAAATATACTAAAACTCCTGAATATATGATTTTTGAAAGACTGTTTTTACAACAACAAATTATAGCTACTGATAAAAAATATTCTCTATACTTAGCTCAATAAACAAGGCAAAAGGATGCTTTGTTCCAAGACTTTTAGTATAAAATCTCTAAAGTTCTTAAGGTTGAAGCTACTTATCAACTAGATACATATGACAAATCAACTTGGTGAAAAATGTGTATCTATCAACTCTAGATCTTCTTAGCTAAAGCTCAAATTAAATTACAAGAGCTTATGAAATAATAAGCCCTTGCTGATGAACATGAACAAATATTTGAAGAAGAATTGATCTAAGTAACTAATAAAATCAAATATCATTTTTAGGAGGGGGAACCTCTCATGAAAATTCATATTCAATGATACATCAGATATCAGTATATAATACTAATAATATAGTATATGAGATTCAAATTAAATGGGAGGGTTTTAAACTATATAACTTAGATGTTCTATTTGACATAGGGGTTGATATTTCTCTTACTAGATAGTATTTTATTTCTATTGATTTTTGGAAACCTAATTTTCATAATTTGACTTTCAACACAAAAACCATAGTTTCAAAGTTGTCTATAGTTATTTCTATTATGCTTGGTAACTCTATATATCATTTTAAAATAGTGCAACATGAAATACCAATGTACGACATGATGATTGGTTCAGATAATTTGTCAACATTCTATCTTATTACAATTTAGTCACATTAAATAATTTTTACAAAAAAGTATTTTTTATATAATAAATTTAGATATGAATATTGAATCCATATGAAAAAAGCCAAAAATATTAGTTGATACCATATGGATACAATAAAAGGTAAATCTATGTCATGGTAGCATTGAATCAATAATTTTGAAACTTCAAAAGGATTGTTGCTCTCAAAATTCTTGAGCATTCAGAAATAGGAAAATAAATTAATATAGAATTGAAGTAAGGATGATAAAGGATAAGAATGATAAATAAATAGAACCCAAATTCAAGGTACATCACTCAAACAGGTTTGATAAGAGACTCTAATAGACCTTAGGCTTGTGAATTATTTTATGTGAATAAAAGATCAGAGAAAATAAATAAATAGAAGAGGTTAGTCATAAATTATATTCCTCTTAATAGATATGTATTAATTATTCAACATCCAATCCCTTAAAAAGATGAAATCTTGCAAAGAATAAGTGGAAGTAAAGTCTACAACAAGTTTGATTTAAAATTAGGATTTTGGTAGATAAAAGTAGCAAAACAAGATAGGTATAAGACTGCATTTATCACTCTATTTAGATAATATGAATAGAATATTTTACCCTTTGCTTGAAAAACTGATCCTCTCATATTTTAGGAAATGATGAACAAGATTTTCTCTACTTATTCTAATTTTATCATTGTCTACATAGATGATATATTGATCTTTTCAAAATATCCCAAAGATCACATAAAACATCTAGAACAATTTCATCAATTTATATTTGATAATGGTTTAGAATTATCTATCAAAAAATTATTAGTTTTCAAAGATTAGATTGATTTCTTAGGTGTTACTATAAAATTAGGAAAAACACAGTCTAAGAACATGTCTTGAAGAATATTAAGAACTTTCCTCATGAGCTCAAAGATAAAAAAATTTCTATATAGATTTCTTGGTTGTGTAAACTATGTAGTAGGTTATTATTATAATATTACTTAGAACATAATACTTCTAAAAAAAAGGCTAACAAAAAATCTTCCAGCATGGTCAGATGAAATGATAAAAGTAGTTCAAAGAATAAAATAGAATTGTCAAAATTTACCACCATTAATCTTACCCAGAAATGGTTTAAAGATTATTGAAATAGATGCTTTAAAACTATATTAGGGTGCATTTCTTAAAGAAAGGACATCATATGGTTCATAAAAACCTTGTAGATTTTCTTTAGAAAATTTTAAGCAAGCTCAAAAAAATTATGATTCTACCCACAAAGAGATTCTTGTTATTATTAAGGCTATTCAAGCTTTTATGTTTTTTGTCAGATCAAAACAATTTCTTGTTAGATCTGATTTGAATAATTTTATGAGTATTCTTCACTCTACTGATAATCTAAAGAAATGATCTATGAGCAGGTTAACCATGTGGGCAACGTTTCTATCAAATTTGTATTTCTCTGTTGAACATATTCCTGGTAAGAAGAACTATCTTGTTGATTTTATATCTTGAGAATTTAATTAAAAAGAGTCGATCATGGCAATAACAATCTCAAAAGTTCATAAAGAATTTCATCAACATATAGGAAGATCCACTCTCTTTGTTTCTAATTAGTTGACTCATGATATCAATGCTCTCATAATAAAATCTCATGAAGGTTTTGTAGAACTTAATAATACTCATTTGGCATGGACATCTCAGTTTCAAGACCCTGATGGTAAAAGATGGTATTCAATAATAATGTTATATCATGAAGCTAATAATCCAAGGATTACTAGTATAAATAATCATTTTAATAATTTTTTATGCAAACATGGTTTTGAATTTCTAATCCAATGGTCTAAATTTTTCCCAAGTTTTATTCTTACATTAGAAAATTTCTAGTCATCTGCTAAAATTCTAGATTATTCTTATGAATTCATAGATTATATCATGCTAGTGAAAGTCTCTGATGATCCTATTATTTGTATCCCTCTAAATCAAATTATAAATATATTTATTTCCTTAAGGATACCTTTCAAGATTAAATTTGAGATGTTTTTAGTTCAAAATTTTCAAGCTAATCTACATGATCATTTAGTTCCTACACAACCATTAACATCTCTTTAGAAATGGTTCACCATAAGTCATCAAGATTTGTTTCCTCTTACACCTAGAGGTTTTATCCCAAGAATTCCATCAAATATGTATATGGACCACACTAACATTGATTCTAATGAATACAACCATTATTCTCCTCAAGGAGAATATAAATTTAGTGATGATGATTGAATTGATATAAAGACTAGTTATGAGGTCTGTCCATAGCCATAAATTTGGGCATGATAACCCTCTTTTGTTTTTAGTTGACATCACCACTTTTATAAAAGATGATAACCTATCATCCATGTCAATAGATTCATTTTTCTGTTATGTCTAGTGGTGCAAAGTGGGCCCATAACCCATTATCTTTTGGCATTTTACCTTATATCCATTGATTTGACATCATTGTGTTAACCATTGATCTTCTCATTTTATCTTATAAATATGAAGATTTCTTCATGTCATAAGCATAGAATGTCTAGAGTCTTGTGTCTAACTTTTAGTAGAAAAAGTGTATTCTCTTCTCTAGTCTACTCTATAGGATCTTATGAATAAGATTTTTTTTTAAATGATGTTTATGATATGTTTCTTATGTGGAAATAATTTGTTATATATTGTAATAGATTATCTATAATCACTTTGTGTAGTCTTTAAGTGTCGATCCTATTTATAGCTTGTTTGTAATCCCTTTATGTAGAATTTAAGTGTCGATCCTATTAGAGAAGATAGGATTGACACTTAAGGACTATAGAGAGTGATTATAGACAAGATATTATAGTATATAGCATAGTAATTACACACAAGAAACATATCATAAACATTATTTAAATTTTTTTTTGACTTTTAGGATCCCACATAGTAAGCAGGTGAAGAGCATACACTTTTTTTATTAAGACTTTGACACAATAATCTATACATTCGATGTTTATGACATGAATAAATCCTCATATTTATAAGATGAAATGAGAATATTAGTGTTTGACATACCACTATAGACAATATTGACACCTAACGACTACACATAGTGATTACAAGCAAGCTATTACAACATATAGCAGAATAATTACACACAGGAAACATATCATAAACATCATTTTAGAAAAAAAATTATTCATACGATCCCATAAAGTAGACAAGTGAAGAGTACACAATTTCTCTACTAAGACTTAGATGCAAAACTCTAGGCATTAAATGCTTATGGTAAGTAAAAATCCTCATATTTATAAGATGAAATGATAAGATCAACGGTTGACACAAAGATGCTGAATCAATAGACAAAAGGCAAAATTCTAAAAGATAGTGGGTTATGGGCCCACTATGCAACACCAAATATAAAAAAAGGAATCTATCGACATGAATGATAGGTTACCACCTTTTATAAAAGTGGTGAGGTCCACTAAAAAAAATATGGTTATTGTGGCCATATTCACGGCTATGAATAGACCCCATAACTAGTTTTGATAACAATTCAATCATCATCATTGAATTTATATTATCTTTAGGGAGAATAATGGTTGCCTTCATAAGAATCAATCTCAGTGTGGTTCATATACATAATTGATGGAATACTCAAGATATGACCACCAAATGTAGGATGAAAAACAACTTAATGATTTATGGTGAATCATTTCCAAAGAGCCATTAACGATTATGCAGGAGTTAAACTCGCATGTTGATTAGCTTGAAAATTTTTAATTGAAAACATCTAAAATTTAATCCTAAAAGGTATCCTTAAAGTAATAAATATATTTTTCACTCTATTTTGATGGATATGAATAATAAGATCATCATAGGCTTTCATTGGCATGATATAATCCAAAAATTCATAAAAATAATCTAGAATTTTATTAGATAACCAAAAAACATTTTAATGCAAGATTAAAACTTGACCAAAATATAGACCATTGGATCAAGAATTCAAAACCATATCTATAAATGAAATTATTAAAATAATTACTTATATCAATAATCCTTGGATTATTGGCTTCATTAAATAACATTATTGTTGAACACCACCTTTTTTCATCAAGTTCTTAAAACTGAGATGTCCTTGCCAAATGAGTATTATTGAGTTCTACAAAAGCTTCATGAGA
Organism: Torreya grandis; assembly: GCA_037957365.1. Taxonomy (NCBI): domain Eukaryota; kingdom Viridiplantae; phylum Streptophyta; class Pinopsida; order Cupressales; family Taxaceae; genus Torreya; species Torreya grandis. The sequence continues at coordinate 327,364 of JARHVA010007978.1, read as the reverse complement.
TTTTCTTGTGAGAGAATTGATCTCATGGGTTAACTAATTAGCAACAGAGAGAGTAGATATCCATATATGTTGATAAAATTCTTCATGAACTTTCGAGACATGATTGACCCTTTTGAATTAAATTCTCTAGATATAAAATTAGTAAGGTAGTTCATCTTACCAGCAATGTGTTCAATAGAGAAATCAAAATTCGACAAAAAAATTTCCCTCCTGGTTAATCTACTCATAGATCCTTTCTTTAGATTATCATTAGAATGAAGAATACTCATAAAATTATTCAAATAAGATCTAACAAGATTTTTTTTTTGTTCTCACAAAGACAAAATCTTAAATAGCCTTAATAATAACAAGAATATCTTTGTGGGTAGAATGATAAATTTTTTGAGCCTACTTAAAACTTTTTGAAGTAAATATTCAAGGCTTTTATGAACCATTTGATAGCCTTTCTTTAAGAAATGAACCCAAATATAGTTTTGAAGCATCTATTTCAATAATCTTTAAACCATTATCAGGTAAGACTAATGGTGGTAAATTTTGACAATTCTATTTATTCTTGGAACTAATTTTATGATTTCATCTGACCATGCTAGAGGAGTTTTTGTTATCCTTTTATTTAGAAGTATTCTATCTTGAGCAATATTATAATAATAACTTACTACATAGTTTACACAACCAATAAATCTTTGTAGCAATATTTTATCCTTGAACTCGTCATGAAGGTTCTTAATATTCTTCAAGACATGTTCCTAGACTGTGAATTCTTTTGATTTTATATTAACACCTAGGAACTCAATATCATCTTTGAAACTGAATTTTTTTCTTAGATAGTATTAAAACATTGTCAAATATAATCTGATAAAATTATTCTAGATGTTTTATGTGATCTTTGGGAGATTTTGAAAAGATCAATATATCATCTATGTAGATAATGATAAAATTAGAATAAGCAGAGAAATCTTGTTCATCATTTCCTAAAATATGCTAGGAGCAATTTTTAAACCAATGGGTAAAACATTATATTCATATTATCAAAATGGAGTGATAAGTTCAATCTTATACCTATCTTGTTCTGCTACATGTATCTGCTAAAATATTGATTTTAAATCAAACTTGTTGTAGACTTTACTTCCACTTATTGTTTTCAAGATTTCATCTTTTGAAGGGATTAGATAGTGAATAGTTAATGTAAATTTATCAAGAGGAACATAATTTATCACTAACCTCTTCATTCCCTTTATCTGCTCTCATCTTTTATTCACATAAAATGATTTATAAGTCTATGAACTATTAGAGTCTATTATCAAACCTTGTTCTTTTAATTTATTTATTTTTTGAACACATTTTCATCTAAGAGAAGGAGACATTCTTGAGTTATTTACCTTGAACTTGGATTCTATTTCTTTGCCATTCTTATCCTTTACCATCTTTAGTTCAATTCTTCATTCATGTATTTTTATATTTTTCAATGCTAAAGGATTTTTAGAGCAACAATCCTTTTTAAGTTTGTCAATTATTGGTTCAATGCTAGCATGCCAAAGATTTAAATTCTATTATATCCTTCTAGTATCAACTAATTTCTTTGATTTTTCTTTCATAAGGATTTTGCATTCATATCTAGATTTCTTGTATAAGGAATACTTTTCTGTAAATAATATTTCATATGGCTGAATTATAATAGGACACAAAATAGAAAAATTATCTAAACCAATCATCATGTCATACATTGGAATTTCATGTTGGAGTATCTTAAAATGATAGTTATAGTCACCAAGCATAACATGAATAACTGTAAATAGTTCTAAAACTAGGGTTTTTATATTGAAAGTCAATTTATGAAAATCAACTTTCCACATATCGCTGGGAATAGAATAATATCTAGTAAGATAAATATAAACACCTGTGTCAAGTAGGACATCTAGGCTATATGGTATAAAATCATCCCATTTAATTTGAATCTCACATACTAGATTGTTAGTATTATATAATGATATCTAACGTATCATTGAGTTTGAATTTTCATGAGAGCTTATTCCTCAAAATGAGATTCGATTTAATTAGTTACTTAGAGAAATTATTATTCATAGAGTTGTTCATGTTCATCAACAAGGGATTATTTTTTCATAAGTTATTGTAATTTAGTCTAAGTTGATAGATACACTTCTTTCGTGAAGTGGCTTTGTCATATGAATCAGGTCGATAAGGAGCTTCAACTTTAAGAATGTTAGGGATTTTAGACTGAAATTCTTGGGACAAAGCATCGTTATTCCTTTTTTGTTGAGATAATTATAGAGAATATTTTTGTTCAACAACTACAATTTTTTGTTATAAAAACATTCTTTCAAAAATCATATATGCAAGAGTTTTAGCATTTATTTATTTAAGAAAAGATATTTGTCAAGATAAACTCAAAGCATATGAAAATGAAGTGGAATTCATATGAATCTAAAATCCTATATCAAAGTCATAATTAGATGATTTATATTTTGATTCAGCATCAACAAGATTAATATTTACTTGATTATCATATTCATCATTATCTAATTCCTTGCATAGAATACCTAACTCATATTGACTTTCATATTCATCAGAGAGTAAGATATATTCATCTTCATTTATTCCATTTCTATTCAAAAAATTAATATTCTTAGATTCTTTCTTCTTATTAGGATATTTATTTTCATAATGATCACCTTAATAGATGAAACATTTGACTAGTTTATTTTGGAACCCATGTTTCTTTTTTTTTTAATATCTTTTTAGGACCAAAGTTAATCTTATGTTTCTCAAAAAATAGATTATAGACATAGACTTTGTACAGAAGCCTAGGAAATCCTTGTCATTTGCTACATTTATAAAAGACTTGCCAAATAAATCTATTATCAGATTTAACTCTTAGAATGATCGAAAAAATCATATATTCAATATAAAATTGCAATAACCCTTGCCTCCAATAAATCCTCATTGCCTACATATAAAAAATTCCATGACCCTCAAGTAGATTCATATTATTGTATTGAATGTCAAAAAATCATAAGTTATCCAAATCAATCTAGTATTCATATATTTAAACGAGATTTAACTTTAGAAAGACTTCTTGAGAAAAATAAAAAATTACTTGCTAAAGCCAAAAGGATTAATATGGAAGGAAATTCTAGAGAAAAGTCTACATAGGAACAAGAAAAAGGTCATATATAGAAACCTCCTCTAGGAGATGAATCATACATAGAAAAGGGATTCCCAAAGCTTGTTGATTTCAATCAATACTCACCAAATAGAAAATATAAAACATAGATGTAATATCTCAGATCCACTGATAAGAGTCTTGATCATTCTATATAAGTCAAACTTATGAATCGAAATAATCTTGCTAGTAAATTCTTAAATAATAAATTTTCAAAAATATATTATAGTCTTGATAAGGTTTCTAAAATGTTAAAGAGCATTGAGTTATATCATAAAGGAGAAATTAATATAACTATTAGTTTCTTGATTGAGAATATTAATACTCATCACAATTAGCTTATCCAAAAAATAGATAATGAGTCTAATAGTATTTTAGACTATATCAACAATCAGTTGAAACAAAGGTAAATGATATGATTCTTGAAGGAAAGACTATTAGTCAAAGTCAAGATCAACTAAAGACTAGTATGACTTCTATTGAGATAGATTTGAGAGATTAAATTGTTAATCTTGAGACAAAGTAGGAAGAAGTACATCAAGAAATTAAACAACTATCTTCAACCTCTGATAGCATAACTAGAAAAATTATAAACTCAAACTCTAACTTATCTTCTATTCTTGATATTCTAGATACATTGGAGGATAAAGGACAATATTCTTAGCAAGCAAAATTTGTTCATCAACCAAAAACTGTTATTATAGAATATATTGATTACAGTTAAAGTATTCACTCTTGGAAAAATGTTTTAAGGCTATAAAGAAAATTATTCAAGAAATTTAAATCAAAAAGTTTACCTAATTCTGAAAAATCTCTTGATAAGATCTTCCAAGTAGGTATGGATAAGATTGAACCTACTCAAACTCAAAGGAATTTTGATATAAAAGAATCTTCAAAGTCTAAACCTCTATTAGATTCTCAAATAAGAACATTGAATCTTCAACCTTTCTTTTGTAAATTCAATTATGAACCACTAGAAAGAAGGAAAGAAATGATTAATGCAACAATAGCTTAGACTAGCATAAGAATTCATGGTCTTAAAAAAGATCCCCTCAGCGTTACTCAACAAATTGCAAATGGGTTCATAGGAAATATCAAAGAATGGTGGGATGCTAGTGGTCCAGTATTTCATGAAAGTATATACACTCATCTAGAACCTATATTACCAATCTGCAATGCTTTACTATAGGAATTTATTGGCACTCTTGATAATGATAAAGAAGCAAACAAAGCAATGTTTCTTAAAATAGAATTATGTGATATGGCTAGGCTAGATGAATATTTGTGCTATATGAAGAATCTATTCTAAAATATCGATGAAATCTTTAATCCAACATACAAGATCAGATATATATAATTTTTTCCTAAAAAAATTTCTAACAAGTATAAAGCCACTATGGGTGACGATCTCCCAACTATGTACTTTGGAACAATAAACAAAAATATTAAAGTAGTTAATGAAAGGCTATGTGCAGAAAGAAAGGCACATAAATAAACTATGGAGTTTCATAAATAGATTGATGCAAAATTCTATAATTCTATTGATGATAATTTTGGTTATATGGATGTGCATAGATATAGATAGTATATAAAGAAAAAGAAATCTCATTCCTATAAATTTTCATAAAAAAAATAATTTACTTATATGAAGCCTTAGAATCTTAGATACAAATCCAAAGATAT
>JARHVA010007978.1:310000-312500 GCA_037957365.1 Torreya grandis | reverse complement strand
AATATAGCCATGCACACACATCAATAAATGGAATTATTTAAACACATAATTTTAATATAATCCATTTTTTGGGTATTTCTCATGAATTATCATACATGGTTTATCAGTGTACATTTGTCTTGTTTTTGACACTCTAATTTTGTAATTGGTATTTCATAGTTTTGTGTCTTCTATATTTCCTCATACACATGACATATATGTCAAATTTATACATCACAATCCATTAAATCATCCTTAACACAACTTGATCTCTATTTTTTGGTATTTCCTTTCATGACAATAATTATTTATCATTGACTACATTATGAATATAATGAATGCTATTATATTCTTGTCACTTTCCTCTTTTGGGTCTTTTCTTTGATATCTTGCACCTTAATTTTTAGTTATCTCTTAGACATTGAGCTTATTCTTGTATTTAAATGTACTTAATTCTTGTACCTACACACTTGTACCAAAAAAGGTTTCATTATAGATCATTTAGTTATTTATGAAAGGGATGTGAAAATTAATTTATTATTTTAATTTGGAATACTCTTAATCACTATAACTACATTTATCCTTAATTTTAAGTGTATTAGATATGAATTTGAAAACCTAAATAGAACATACCTAATAAACTTGAATATATTTTTTATTCATGAAACATAAATGGGGAATCTATTTTGACACTTATGAGAATAATCAAATAATTATAAGAAACATTCTTGTGCCTCAGCTGCTAGTGAACTAACTCAAAAAATTGAACTAGAAGATAAATAAATCTCAAACTATAGCATATTTATAGAATTTAAATAATAATATCATAATTTATCCTATAATTATCTCTCTCCTACTTCCTTTCAATATATTTCATCATTTACATTCTTGAGGACTTATTCTCTATCACTTATACTTATGAAACTATTATTAATTTTAGTTTATTATAGTTTACATATTTTTCATTGTTTTATACTTTTACATAATTTACATAGATAAATTCACCACTTGAGGCACTATTTAATCAAACACCACCTGTATTTGGTATATGACTAGTAATTTCAATTTTATTAACAATTTTTCAATCATATGAATCATTTGTTTAAATTATGTTCTTATTGGAAAATTTTCCATTGTATTTGCCCACATATATCCTTCCATTATCAGCATTCACTCTTGAACACCTTCAAATAATTTATATGTTAGCATTCATTTTCTCCCATATGCTCATGTAATGCATTAGATCTCTATTTATAGGATTGTATTCATCTCACTATTATATAATTCAAACCACTTTACCTATTATTATACTATTTATATGACGGTTATGTCACTAAATTGTCCTTTTATTCCCTTCCCCCATGTAATCATGTTTTTTATTCCATAATTTTAGGCTTTGACATTTCTGCAATGTTGGATTATGCACCAATAACTTATTAATTTAAAATTGTGAAGTGTGTGTATACATATAGAGAGACACACAAACACATAATCACCCTATTTATTTTAATAAATAATAAAAAAATGTATCACCGTTTTTTGAAATTACATGGATAAAATATAAGGATTTAATACACTCTTATTTTTATTTTATATCTATATATTAAAGTGTTATTGTTACATAGTTGTACGAAATGAATTATTATAAGAATATTGCATAAAGTATAATATTTTATTACATCTTATATGCGGGGATAAGGAATGGGATATTCATACATATGATATTGATTATTAATTTGCATGAATTTTGAATTAATTTTTTTTTATTGAAAATTGGTTTGACATGAGGTAGGTCACACTTAACAAACCTACTTTTTATGTGCTTCAATGTTTTCTTAGAGCACATTATGGCTTGAATGAATGAGAAAGAATTATAGGAATTTTATTCATCAATTTTATAATTTGAGAGAGGTTTTTGATGATAAGGTTAAATGAAGGGAATAATAAATTTTAAAATTAATTCAACCTTTTTTACCTCTATCACAATAAGACTTCCAATTTTAGGAGAAACAACCACTATCAGGATAGTTGGATACTAGATTGCCTTCATTATAATAATTTTATACTAGTTACATCATCACATATCTATTTCCATTAAATCATCCTGAAATAAATAGATCTAAAATTTTAGTGTCTTTCCCAAATTGACTCAACAATTCCATAACTAGCTTACAAGTATGATTTATGTATATTTGGTAGTGGTAAATTTTGATCATCACTAGAAGTGTAGTATGATTTAATTGTTTCAATTTGCATAGTCTTCAATAAATATTCTACTATAAAAACTCATTTATAGAACCCATACATTTTATTTTAGTTAAGTGTCTCTCTATTTCTTGTTTATTTTATTTTATTTTATTTTATTTATAATTTACAATTATTGGTATTTATTATATTACATTTGGCATTAAACATATCTTATTTTTGTATTTTTATATTTATTATTTGATTTAAAATTTTCCATACTATTATGAAGTTTATATAGTGTTATTATACCCTTGAAACTCTTTTAGTGTAACAT
>JARHVA010007978.1:227500-305000 GCA_037957365.1 Torreya grandis | reverse complement strand
ATATATATTTTTCCCTAGTTGCACTAAATTTCGTGCCTAAACATTTTTTCAAGTTGTGCAATTTTTACCACCTATGCATGTAGTGTAATTACAAAATAAAATATAATAACTTTAAATGAAATACTTTTTAATTATTTTAATTACAATATGAAAATTTTATTTATAACTCCCACCACTATGAAATTATAATGAATACTTCCCAAGGTTGTGAAAATGAATAGTTACACTTCCCATAAATATGCAATCAAAATCTTTCCTTCCACTATCATGCACACAAGCTTTATTTTTTCTTGGCTATGTAATTCAATTTTTATTCTCAGCACATTGTGCACCTATAGTAAAATTTTCCCTAAGTTATGTTAAAATAAAACTTATTTTATTCTAAATGTTTTAAAGTCATTCTACACCATTCAAGCATACAAAAGATATAAATAATTTTAAAATTACATAATCAACGCTATATAAAAATACTTGTAACAACCCCAATGGGTTTTACCGGAATAGAGTATTTTTTAAAAAACTAACTACACATTCATTTTTATATATTTCACCACAATAAATATAATTAAATGATATTTAACTAACTGTTTTATTTTAGTTAATCAAAAGGTTTATAGCTAATCCACTTAGATAACGATCACCATGAAAAGATATAACAAGTCATGCACAATGTTGAATATATAATAGATATTGTATCTAATTCATTAATGTAATAGTACAATTTTAGCCATGACTGAGACAAGATTACAGCCACTAGTATAAAATTACATTAAATAAATATTATTATTTCAACAATAAACAATATCTTGAATAATAATACATGATACAAATCTCCACAAAGCACGAGTCTCCACAACTCAAGTATAAATTTTTAATCTCAAGTGTATTCTCTAGTGTAGTACTCCTAAGGGGAGAAAAAGAATCATCTAAGTGATTTTCCACACCAACCACAAACAATTGATTTCCCAAACTATCTCCCAATATTTAAATGGCCCTCCCTTCATGGATGTATAAATAATGATGGTGAAGGAATCTAATGTGACAAACTAGAACCTGTGTGCTAAATATATCTAATACATGATGTGTACCATAAATAAATTCATTCGAACATGATATCTTACACGAATGAAAACTATATAAACATATGAAATGACAATGTTTAACTATTAAAATACGTTGGCTAAAGTTTTCAAATAATTATGATATCTAGGATCAATAAATTTCATGTGCACCACTTGATCAGATTACACCTCATCCTACATTTATGATGTTATTTAATATAGTGTAATTCATCCACTACTTATTTAGTATCTTAAATCCAATATTTTCTTAAAATATATAATAATTTAAAACCTAATAGATTCAATCAAAATGTTTCCTATTAGGAGATATAGATATGGTATGTATGATAATATCAAATACATATATTTAGTCCATAAAATGTATTACAATGAGTCTAATATCATATAGTTTGTTATAGAATAATAAATAGAATCATAAATAACCCTCAATATAAGTATACCATCTAGGTAATAAATATATCTAGAATATAACTTACTTATTATCACAAGTAACATCAAATGTTATTTAATCGATGAAACTAACATGAATCGTAACTATTTATTTATTCATATTCTACAAATATAATAAAAGTTATACATTATAAAACTCAATAAGATCTATAATTAAATAATTAATTTCCTTAATTTATTGTTGTATCCAAACATCAAATACATAGCAAAACACCCACAACACCATATTATATAATAATGATTTCCAACATATAAGTTCCTTACATCTATGTATACAAATGGTATAATCATACTTAGATTTATGTCACTATTGACAATCATATGTGAGTTTGAGGTATTTTTACATGGTTTGAAAGTTCGTTTCAGTCATTAGTGTCTTTCTTAGACCTTTTGACTATCCATCTTATTCAATGCATTATCTATGACCTTCATGTTGAAACACTCATGCTTGAAAGTCCTTGTTGAGTAGTGTGATCAGATTTAGGCCTAATTCATACTCTTAGTGCATTATGGTCATGTCGATGGTGTCAATTTGGTGCATCACTTCCATATATTAGTTTAATTTTAGTTTATCTTACCCTTTTCCTTTGCAATAAATAGGTTTAACAGTTGTTTTAGGGTGATAACATCATGGGAGCTAGTCCTATCTAGAGATTCATATCACTGATTAGGCCACTCATAGTAAGAGGCATCTCCATTCTATCACTTAAGTGAGGATGATTGAACAACCTCCTCACGAGTGAAATTTTTGATGATAACAATTACAATGTTATATCTTAAAATTATGATACTATATTTCATATATCTTGAGCCCTAATGCATCATATTGTTCTTTATATTACATTTCTTATATTATATGAGAGTATATGGAGCAACTTATATATGATATACATATTACCAATATTACATTATTATATTTTTTACACCAATGATTTCATATCTTACATTTTACATATGATTATCAATTATATAGTTTGAATAATTTTTTTTAAATTATTGCACTAATCATATTGAGATATACACTATTTGGGGGTGTGCATCATTATATCAAAACATCGGTAGCTTAAACATTATTTAGTTTTTATATAGATGATGTACTTATATTAACCTAATTAATCCCAATAAAGGATGTATTAACAATATAATTAAGATTTTATTTAATAATATATTCTCAAAATTTTGCTTCTACCAAATTAATATATTACATCTATTGCCCTCTAGGAATTCAAACATTTTTGGAGGCTTAAATTTGAGAAGGTATTGAGATCCATTTTGTTTACTTTAAAAATTAGGGAAAAATAAAAAATTGTTTTCAAACTTCCCATGTATAATGGATCATTCTTGGATCTCTAATTACACAAAATTTTGTACCCGTATCATGTCTAAAATTCTACTTTGATATTTATCTAGACACAAATCATTTTTTGGAAAATTATGCCCCCCCCCCCCACCGGAAAATAGTTAGTGGGTATTTATAAGTTATAAAAAATGTAATTTTTTTGGATGTTTATGTAATTTTGAAATATTAATCAAAAATAGGTGTTATTAGATATTTATTGATTTTTTATTTTCCCTATAATTTATCCCAACACTCGTAAGGTATCCCTTTCTATCTACATCATTTCTAGCCACTTGGGATCTATGTCTAAAACATTTGGATACTCTTAGGCTTGAAGAGTGTATTGGGCCCTTCTTCACTTATTAGTGTGGTCCTTTTTAACTCATGACTACATGACTTGTTATAGATTTTTTACCTTTTTTTACCATCATATGTTGGTTTGGAAATTATTACAATCTAAATTGAACTAAATTTATCTATAAAAATAATAATGAATCAACCATTTTTTTTTTCACCTAATTCTATTTTTAAATGTCAATCATTATAAAAGAATTCAATCAAACATTAGAATAGTTATTAAATAACACAACTTTAGGCTAGGTAGATCCAAAACCCCATTGAGTTTGTATGCTAGTTAATCTCTTATAGTCATTTTAATATTGTCACTCTATAATAAAGTAAAAAATATAAAGATAGTTTTATTAATCTCTATGTTACCACATGCCCAAACGTATAGTATTTTATTTAGTATTTTCATATGTTATTTCACAATTAAGGAAAAAATAAGAATTAAAATTATAGGTGATTAGAGTTAACAATTTGGGTTTAGTTTGTAGAGACAAATACCAAGTGAACACATTATCAAAGGTATTTTAGACATGTCTATCACTTGGTTGGGAGCATCACAATGCTTTGTACACTATTTTGATTGAAAGTGACACTCGTACTAAACTTATATGTTGATTGTAAATTTTTTAGTCAAATATCAATCACATATGGGTGTACATTTACATTTTTACCTTTCTTTCGTAAACATGCATGGGTGTTGATTTAGAAATTCTCATCAAACATAAATCTAACTGAGAAGACCTTCCATGATAACACCAATACTTATGTTCATGCAAGGTCGCATGGAGTAGACTAGGTATTGAGGTAAGGAAAAGTAATTTTAAAAGTTTCAAAAATAAAATTACGTTTATGAGAGAGCTTTCTAACTAATATGTAGTGAGGAAAGGATTCACATAGTTTCAATCCAATTTAAACTGTTACAACACTATCATAGTCATATTGGTGTTATTGGGATAAAAAACCAATATCAGAGCAATTTGATACTAATTTTCCTCCATTGGATAAATATGATATTGATCGCATCATCTCGTATTTCACATTTTTTGGATTGTATTCTACACTATCTCAAAACATGTTTGTAAGCATTCTGAATCACTTCCAATGTATATTTAAGTTAGAAATGTGTGTTTATCTATAATTTTTATTTGCAATTTTCTTGCATTTAAAAGTACTTTTCTTTCACAATTTCTAGGCAATAATTTATTTTTTTACTTACTATTTTTATTATATTTATATAATATGTACCTATGCCCTATTCTATGGTTTATTATAGTCTAATTACAACTACATCCACTTTACTTTAAGTAATATGCAACTAATGATATTGTCAATGCAGATGCATATCCTATTCCAAAATATTCATGATTTTTTTTTCATAATAAGCTTTAGATAAATCCCATCCCCGATGTTTGAAAATATGGGAGGAAATATGGAGCATCTCCTCGTTTTAATGTAGGTTATTTTTCATCCTACAATTTTTTCAATTTGTATAGTTAATTTTTATCTCAAATATGTTTCATCTTTAGTTCAATATATACCTTTTCTACTTGATGTGTTGTCCGGTACATTGTATGTTTTCAAGTGTTTGTTACGTGTTCTTATTTTCCTTGTGTTTTTTCAAGTACGTAATGAACCTCATGTTCTAGACGGAATTTCCACTACTTAATATGCTTCTACATGACCTTGATATATACATTATATATTAGTTTTTTTTTTCTATGCCACTTCATAATGTTTGTTGCACTTTATATGCTTATGCTTCAATTCATTACTCCATGTCTTTTGATTTATATTTGACGTGTCATTTCTCGTTATTGATGTGTCTCTATTATTTTCGATATAAATATTATAGGTTTCATTTGTATTCATTGTATTATGGGACTCTACATGCTTGTCAGGAATTTAGTCCCTAAGTTATTTACCCCATTTTTAATAATATATTTGATATGTCTTCATTCATTCCCTTTTTTTCTTTTTGTTTTTGTGTTTGATGTTTTATTGATTCATATCATGCAAAATATTTTTACTAAATTATTTGGAATTGATGATTTATACTATGAATTTATTGGGAAAGAATTTTAGATTTATGATTTATGACATTATATATTATGAAGATAAAGTTACATTTATTAATATTCAATTTAAATGGGGAATAATGGTGCTGAAATTACATTACTTTGGTCACCTAGGTTCACATAAAAATATTTATCCATTACAAATATGATACTAATATTATAAATTTTTTTTTTTTACATGAATGATTTCATATATATATATATATATATATATATATAGACACACACACATACACACATAGAATTTTTTGATATCGAGTTTCATGGGTTCATACGAAATCTCAAATGTTGGCATATATCCCATTCATTATATTATGATAATGTTACTGGTATATGTGGATCGCTACATATAAATTATAGTAATATAGATTTTACTATATTTTTTTTATAGAAGATCTACATAAATTACTTTAGCTACCGTCATTGCAGGATGTACTCATAATATAGTTCAAGTTTTACTTAAGATTATAGGGCCAAAGCATAGTATTCTATTGTAACAAGTAAAGGAAAAACATTTCAAATAAATTTAAAAATAAATTATAGAAAAAAACATAATAAATATTATTATTTTTAGAATAATGTAAATGCACTGTCTTTGTGTATATAAGGTAAAACATAATTTTTTATTAATTTATCCAACTAAACTGAAATTTTATGTGGGGCAGATTAAAGTCATGTTTATGTCCTATTCATTCAAAAAATTAGGATACACTATTATAATTTGAGTGTCTACTCAATATTTTATTTGCCCTGACTAAATATATGTCTCATTACTGTACTAAAATTTGAACTTGGTACTTACATCCATTCCATTTCTTTTAAAATAGAAAAAGAAATAACCCTTTTTTATATTCTCATATACATTATATTTCTTCTGAGCTCCAAGAACATTTTTTCAATCCATAAATTGGCCCTAAGTTATTTTTAAGTCGTTAAACTATGTAATTTTAGGATGTTTTTATATTGTCTATTATTAGTATTAATTAGGTGTTATGGGATAATTATTTAACTTTTATTGTCCACACACCACCTTATAAAACATTGATGTTGTCCCTTTCTATCTCTACCCAATTTCCTCCTCCTTGGAATTTGTGTCAAAATGATCCTAACACTTGTGTTTTCATAAATCATGGAGATGCTTATGGGTGTGTTGCTATGATCCATTTTATCTCATGACCAAATTATCCCTTCTTCTATGCTTTTCACCTTTTTTAGCACTAGATGTCAGTTTCAAAGTCATTATGTCTTTATTTTGAATTGATTCTATCTATAAATACAAAAATATTACAGGCCATCTATACAAACAGAGTTATAAAGCACACATTTATTGTTTGTATCACTCAATTGAACATTTGAAAATACTGTAGAGGAATTATGTCAATCATTAGAATATTTATTGAGGCACACAAATTCATGTTAGGTAGACACCACACAACATTAAATTTGTACTGATGTTAGTGATACTATTCCTTTCATTGACCTTTTTTTTTTAAAAAATATATTAAATATTTTCACTATGTAAGAACTCGAATTGATAAATATAAAGATTTTTATTTTATTATTTACTTTACTATTAACCTAAAAATGTGCATTTTGTTCTTTAAAATTTTCAAATATTGTTTCTCAATTTAAAATATAAGAAAAAATTGTTTTGTAAATAATTAAAATTAAAACACATAAATCTGAATTTAATTCTTAAAAAATCAAACTGAAATGAAAACAATTGTCAAATTAGTTTAGACCTATCTCTCACTTTTCTAAGAGCATCCCGACACTCTATACATTGCCTAAAGCAAAAAAAATACTTATAAAAGACTATTATATTCATCATTCAATTTTTTTATCAGATCTCTATCACTTCTGACTGGGCATTTCCATTATTAAAATTAAAAAACTATCATCAAATCTTAAAATAAAATAGATCTGCATCTACACCTTACATGTCACTTCTTTCTCTAATTTTAAACTTATTTAATTAAACTATATTACTATTTAACACATATCGCAATTTTTGAAAATCCATTTATCCATATTAAATAGCATGTGACCATCATAGAATTTCGATTGTCATAGCCATATTGAAATTTTTAGATTGAAAATTTTCTCTTCAAAATTCATGAAAATTTTCTCTTCAAAATTCATGAAAATTCTCTTCAAAATTCATTAATGCTTTCGTCCCGCCTTTAGGTTCTCTATATTCTCCATAAGCTTGTTTGTTTCGTAAACTCTGAATACACGCCAGATAAAACTTTCCAAGGTCGTGTAACTTTACAAGGCATAATGTAGGTAAGTTTATCTAAACACACTCAGAAAATGAGATTAAAGGACCTTAACAACCACGACAACTATGGACCAAAATTGACGACAAATAAGGCAAATTTGATGTCAGCATCGTGTTTTATTTGCTGCTTACGTTTCCGTACCTGGAAATACCGAGGGTTAACTTTCCTGCATTATGTCACGCTGGTCATCTAGTTTCTTCCCAAGACTGCTGCAGCTGGAACAATAGAACAGTCCACCTCATAACTGAACTCAGCAAGTTGACTATTACATTATAGAGAAATACATGTGCCACAGGTGTGTAAGAAAAATTATGTAGCCACTGAAACAAAAGAGCTGCTTTCTAGTGATTTTCGATGTGAAAAAACGGCCATTTTATAAAATACGATTTTTACAGGTTAAATTATCAATTAAACTTCGAAATGGCACTTATATTCAAAACTTCACTCTCTCTTTCACATATATATTTTTTTTCTATTTTATTTTTTTAATTATTCTTAATTTGTATGCAACATTGAATTAAAAATATAAATATAATTCTCTAATCTATATTTGTTCTGATGATAGATCAGAGATTACAACCAAAACATTGATATAAGAATTACTCATATACTTTTATAAAGAAGCAATCACTCTATACAATATGGAAATACTCTCTTCTATCCAAATAATAATTGTTAATATAATTAAAAATTATTAAATTTTAATATATTAAATTATATAAAAATAAAATGAAATAAAAAGTATATCTTTTCTGCAATAAGTGGTTAAGTAGCCGAAACAAAGTCAAGGTGACGGTCATTTGGTCCCCCATTAACTTGGAGGGATACAATTTAACTTTCACAAGGTGGAAAAAGGTAACGTGTCATGTTCGAAGTGGTGGAATCTTCTCATAAAGTTGGGATCAACACAATTTGTCTTATTCCATGATATTGGAAAGTACAGTAATAAAATAGGAGAAATGGGATCCATTCTAAAAGGGATAAATGTAGCGATGTTAAAGGGTGGGTACAAGCATATCATTGAGGATGACACTCAAATCATTATTAGTGCAATAAAATGTAATTAAACATCAAAGCTTAGTACATTTAAGTGTGATTGGATAATCAAGTGGTTGTACTTTAAACATAACAAGGATAAGTTTAAGTATATCAATTAATTTGGTGGGAATAAGGTTTTTTATTTATAGACTATGTTTAGTATTTGATTAGAATTAGTGTTGGATTTTCCTCATAAAATTAGGATCCATCTCTTTCTTAATGATTTTCAGAGTATTTTTGTTACAAATTTTACTTAAGACAGATCATAAGGTAGGGTGATAGAAAAGAATGTAATGCAATAGGCAAGAATGGTGATTGAAAAGAGAAAAATGACTACATTAGAATGATTTGTAAATCACATCGGTAAAGGTGTGAGAGAGATTAAGGAATTAAAACCAACCCCCCACTATTATCCATTCTTCCTTGTATTTTCAACCTCAAATGGAATAGTTCAAGGTTTAGTCCACATGCTTGAGATATGTTAATCCTCCCGACCATGATTATTGTTCATTGATAAATTTTATGCTTTTGTATGAGAATGAATAATGGAAAAATTTCATGTGTGGATGGTGGAACTCTATGTTCTAGAGGTGCACATGAATGTTAAGGTTTTTTATATTATTATGCTTCTCCATCTTTTCTTTGATATTATTGGCAGGATCAAAAAATGTATGGTAGTAAGTCTTTTCATAAAGAAAATGTAGGGTTGCAAGGGTTGTGGCTCTTTAGCTTTCTTTTGATAAAGTGGTGATGAAGGCACATACTTGAGGCCATATTTTTGGTTTATTTGGATGAAAATGAATTGTTTGGGGTTATTCTTCTTATTCCCATTAGTTTTTTATCTATATTCTGTGTATGCTTGTTGAAGTTTTCAATAAGTTTACATCGAATTATTCTTCCAATTAGATTCATGGTTTGTCATTTGTTTTCAAGGGATCAATTGGAGGCTTATATTTGTCTATTAAGAAAAACTAATCAAGGGTTTGAATGGGCACTCTCTTCCATTCCCATCCATCATTTTTTGGTTACAATAACATTGAATTTTATGATAGAAGTGAAAATTGTGGCAAGAATGGCCAAAAAAGTGTGTTTGGTGAAAGACTTGATATTGGTGGGGTAATTTAGCGAAATTAAATTTTCTAGTTATAAATAAAATAAGATTAATAGGAAGTTTTTTAGGATAATGTAAATGATAGGTTCTCTAAGTATGTCTACAATGAAATCCATAAAGCCTGTATAATAATTTGGATTGTCGGAATGTGGAAGGTGGCCAAGGAGATGGATGGTGTCTAGTGAAGAAATTAATAAATTGATGAAAATAAATGTTAAATTTATGACACATCATTGGAAATTATAATTTCTCATTTTTCTTAGTTACTCATCTTTGTTAAGATCCTTTGTAATGCATCTAACATTTACTCATTGCATGAAGTTCATACCAATCTAGAATGTATGGTTAATTGTATTTCATTATAAATTATTCATAACCAACTTTTATTTAAAATAGGATGATAGATCTAAAAAAGGGACAGACATAAATTTATCATAGACTAAGACGTATTATCACTGATAATGTTATCTTCAATCTTTCTATGTTTTCTCCTCCTTTAGAGGATGAATAACTATAAATAGATTTCATATATGTTGAGAATTGACATGTGAAGATAGGGACATTACCCTAATCAATGTATTTTTTTTATTATTAATTCCTATTTTTCTTAATCATAGATGGAAAAAATTATATTTTGTCAAAAAAGAGATAGGATTACCTAAGTTAAGCATGCCAACTAGTGGTTTGAAATTTTAGCATTTTTATTTTTATCATACAAAGTTTAAAGTATGATATTGAAAAACTTTATGCAGTATAATTATAGGTGAAAAAGAAATATTTTCTTGCCCAAAAATATTAAAGGATTTTCATGTAATTTTCAATAAGGGTTCTATGAAAAATATGGACTTATAAAGGTATAGAAATCATAATGGTATCATTAATAACATTTCAAGTCACCTTTCATCTTATAACTTTATGTTCCATTTTTATGGTGATCACACATATTTTTTTTCGCAAATTTAAGTTCAAATGTTTTGGAGGCCATATATATATATATATGTGTGTGTGTGTGTGTGTGTGTGTGTGTGTGTGTGTGTGTGTGTGCACGCATTCACTTCATGGTTGTGTCAAAAGTTTGATAACTACTAAGTGGTCATGACCAAGTATTATGTTAATAGACTCAAATCGAGATATGACGATTTTATTAAGTGGTTTTCATATCCCAAGAGTCATGGCTTTGATAAATTATCATATGGTAAAAAAAAAACATTCATATGATCCATAAATCCATGGGAGTGATATGTATCACTGTCAAATATTATTACACATGGATATTATTCAATATTAATACGAAATATTATCTTTGGTAATAAAAAAGAGTTCACATCGTTTACGTGTCGATCATTCCATGGAGAAGGACATATGTCTTCGCTATTGAAAATCATGTCCATGAAAGCCATAGTTTTCATGAAAATTCATTACAATCTATAATTTGAATTAAAAATATAAAAGATGACATGAAATAAGCTTTTCTTTTTCTAAAATAAAATCATGACAAAATTTTAAGTGGTGTTTCTAAACCTACAGGTCCATGGAGGATAAACGGATCATAAGAATACCTTTTAGTCTATTATATAGAGACCCAAAAATAATGACACATGGCATAATCCTATTGAATCCTACAACCACTATTCGCAATCTGATCATGGTAATGAGAAAGTATATAAAAAAATTGAAGTGCCAAATTTTTCACATGCATATGCAAAATGGGTAATTACAAGTCTCTTTGGAGGTTTATTGATATGATACTATGATAATTTTAATGGTTTGATCCATGATACATGTAAATCACACATGAGGTTACTATTACAATAAAATTTCCTAAGAATTGAAAACACTTTGGAGAGGAGTGGATAAGATCATTAGGCAGGAAAAATAAAAGGCCAGTAGCCAAAGTTAAAACGAATTTTTTTGCCTTGAGTAGGTGATTTGAGAGTTCAGAAAATAGGAAAACGGAAAAGTTTGAAGACATAGAGTAATGCATAGTTAGAGGCCCACAGTCATTTTACAAACATTGTGATCCCAATTTTGGACTACAATTGCAATTTTTTCACTAAATCAATTAAGAATGTGTGTGTTTGTATTTATGGGTATTGCATATTTGAGTGTTATGCAGGGATAAATTTACTATTTCAGATTGAAGAATCTATTAATTTATTCTCACGTATTCCCATCTAACCAAATTATTATCATATTCAGGTTGTATTCCCTTGGCAGGTTGTGTCTGCGAATAATCATCTTGAGTCATTCGCAAGTTGTAAAATAAAACCTTGAAATTGGTAGAATCGATGGTGCACAAAAGTAATCTTGTTAAAATGGTTTCAATAAAAAGATAACCCCAAGTTGTATATTTATCAGATATTATGATAGGAATCAAAGCAATATGCAGATACAGGAGATATAAAATAATAATGGGAACGCATGTTGAATATGTGCCAATTCTATAGTTTAAAGATAAATATATGGAGAATTATGTTTTGGGGCATGTTTATAAATGTTTTTTCAAATATTTATAACAACCCAAAAATAGATACGTTTTAGTATGGTTTAGATTTAATACATGAGTAATTTATATACCGGGTTACAAATACGGTGAAATACTTTGATTATGAGTCAATAGAGGAATCTAAGAAAGCAAAATTTTCTTTAAAAAAGTTGAAAGGTCTTACATATTTATAGTGGGATCATGTACCCAATGATAAATATAGAAAATTTAAGGATAAAATAGATTCATTGGATATAATTTTGTTTAAATTAAAACCTATATTATTTCCTTCCATCTGTTAGATGAGTTTGATCAAGAAATCTTTGAAACTGAGACAAAAAACATATCAATGTCAAATAATATACTAAATAGTTTTATACGACCACTAAAATTACTAGACATCTATAATATGACTCATAGAAGGTGGTTAGATACATGAATGGGTTGTGTAGTTTTTATTAAAATGAGATAGGATTACTTAGGAACTTTGCAATAATCGTACCAATGTACATTAAAATCCAAATAAATGGTATCTAGGAGGAAATAAAACAATTATAGAATTTGATATAGGTACTTTAGAGGAAGAAGGAAATGTAGTTATTGGAGAGGATAAAAAACTAATGAATCACATATAATAATAATTATAATATTATAATAATAGACTAGTCTTTCCATGGAAGAGGATCTTTCAAAAGATAATGTTGATGGTGAAAAATTTCATGCCAACAAATCAATCCTTTTGGTTATGATGAAGTTTAATATGAAATCTTTATAGTTTAATTATAAGGGTATTAGGAATAAAAATTAACCCCAAATATGTGTATAATGGGTCATTAATAGTTCTGGAAAATAAAGAGCATGTATGTCATGAGAAATAATTTTGGGTGTGTTAATAGGATTGGCTAGACATCCTCAACACCCTGTTGTGTAGAGAGTTACCTGCATACCAATACTCCTAATAGGGTTCAATCTCAATGTAGTTATCCCACATAGTTCTTCATGTATGTACAAGTGAATTCTAGAATGAGAGTTGCCTTAGATGCCTTGAATGTGATTGAGATTTGAAATGCTTGAAAACTAGGATTAGGTCTATTGTATATGGTAGTATGCAAAAGTAAAGTAGAATAGGGTTCACATACCTTGATTTTGTGCATCTTTGTATTTGGTTTGAATAGATTTTGCATCTATTTTTCATCTAATAAATAGAGTTGTATTAGATTTTTATTTATAGTGTTTTTTTGCTTGTGAAGTTAAGAAAATGAGCTTAGGCCAAATATAGGAGGGGCACACATTTGAAAAACTATCTATTGGTAAGAGCTAGGGCTAAGGAAAATATCACCTAGTTGGGGACACTAGTTCGATGTGGCTATAGTGTACCAAATGTGGTGTTAATTTCCTCTTTGTAGACTTCTAATAAATTTGGATAGGAATTTGAGATGATAGTTTTGGGACTGTGTCTTGACTAGCTATAGGTGACTATGGTCTAATAAATGATTGAAAATTAAGTCTAATGCTTAACGATAGGTTTACAGCTAGCCTAGACATAGGTTAACTCAAGAGACACTCCTAGCATCAAATTACCACTTTTATATGATTACATCCCTCTCCCTTTATGCTAGTAATACAACAAAATGAAATGACTAGTATAAATGGAAAAAAAAAGTGTACCTAGACTTACTTTGGAAGTGAAACCCATGTAGCTAAGTTTGATTATGTGAATATGGGTCTGTGTATGTGGAATATGATCCAAAGCAATGACCTATAATGAAACATACAAAAATTAGTACTTACTTAAGAGATAATCAAAATTAAAAGACTCTACTAAAATAAAATAATCGATTAAAGCTAAGTAAAAAGAGAGGAAAGGAATGAATAACCTCATTGAGTACACAAACCAATGCATGAACCTGGTAAAAATGTGTGAGTGAGTGTGCATAATTTTAATACCATTAAATAGTTTGGAATGATTTTATGTCTTTCTCAATCCTCTTGTGGGTAGCTCAAGAACTTAATCTAATTTTGACTGCATCATTACCCACCCTTGATTGGTGGATCTTAATCTATATAAATAGCTTGGATAAGACTATAAATGTGTATAATCCTCTCGTGTAGGTGTCTCAAGAACTCACATAGGACATGAGTCCATCATTACCCACCTATTTGAAGTAGATGTATCTATAATTTTACTATGTAAAGTGTTAAAAGTATCTAACTATTGACCAAATTTGACTTTTAGGTCAAATTAGGGCACACCTAGATAAAAACATGGTTTTATAGATGTTTTTCAAGGCATAATATCTTTTCATGAGGTTTTTCATAGGTAATTTAATGTTATTCAATGATATATTACCGTTGTCATAAATTTCATTAGCCAACATGTCATTTTGAGTCATTTTAGGGGCCAAAAAGGTGCATTTAATGCTTTGTATAGGTTTATTGGTAAATGTGAAGGTTTTAAAATATTATTTCATGCTCCATGTGTCCTTATAAGTCTTAATTAACTGAAAAAATTGAAATATGGTAGGTTATACAGAAGAAAAGGTGTTTGTATTGAAGAAAAAAGAGTTTGGCACTTGTACAACGTCCTTGGGAAGTGTGCCACATGGAAAATGGTCAATAAGTGACTATTAATATTAAAAATTCTTAATTAAATATTTTTTTTACTTTTAAGTGTTGTTTATTACTCAAAACCGTTCATCTCTCTTTTCACCCTTCTTGGCAAGTGAAAGTGACTTTTAGGTTTTTCCTTGGTACAAATAACTGAGGATGTTTCATGGAAAATGCTTTTGGGAGGTTTTTTATAAAATCAAATACCTTAATTTAAATATAATTATTTTTAAAAATTGTGTTTTTTATTCATGAACCATCCTCATGAAGTTGACATTTCAAACCTGCCTACTAATATGTGTACCCTATGTGTTTTGCCTTGGTTTGAGAAAATTTGTACAAACTAGTTCCTAAGTTTGATACCAAATGATGTTGACCTCATCCTCAGATTACTCCCATGATTGGTTTCAAGTTTCATTATTTTTTTATATACAAATCATCGTAGGTTGTAGGAGGATGCACTATGTTGTGTTATAGGTAGTTTTGTCAGCATTTTTAGATATTCATGTTTAATAATGGTTGAAAAAGGTTGTGATAGCCAATGTCTATGTTTTCAATGCCCTCATAATACTTTTTGAGCTCCCAATTATAGTATTCAAATAAATATTTATATTTTTCAAGCTCATATGCTACACAAATAGTCACATGTTGTCCCTGCCTGCATTGTACCAGGAATTTGCAAGAAGTCTTCATGTTGAAATTGATGTTTTAGAGCTTGTTTCAATATATCCATAAATCCAAACATGTGTTTTAAGTATTTATAATGATTTTAGGTTGTTATTGAGACTATTTATCCACATATATTGCTTTAATTCTACCCTCTGCCTATGTATGACTCCATTACCACCTACAAGCACCGTAACAAAGAGCTAAACACCCATGGGAAGTGTTGAAAAAATAAATGGAACTATTCCTAGAGATATAGTATGATAAATAGACCTTTCCATACTTATATTCAAGGATAGATGATAAAATAATAATGGAGAAATCTTTGAAATGCAATGACTGCATACTCAGGGAACTTTTCCCAAAAAATGGAAAATAGAGGTCTAGGATCTTTTGATGAAATCCATATAGCAAAGAGACAAAATTATTTATGGAAAAAAATTACCCTAATTCTTAGCCTCTACATAGGACAAAGGATATACAAAGTTTGGAGATAAAAATGTTGGTGGAATTGGGTTATTAAAAGCCATGAAGATGCCTTTTGGCACACTAAACTCTTGCAATAATAGCAAAAATTTTGAACTCCAAGGTGACTTTCCATGTCAAACTTTAGATGAAACCATATTTCATGATTGAATAGTTTTACATGGGTTTAATATAGTATTCATAATTTTAAAACTCATTTGGGAATGATGATACAGTGTGCTGACCTCCTATACTCACCCTCAATCCATACACAAATCATGAAAGCAAGTACCTTCAACCAACATGGATTTTAAGTTTTAGAGGGGTTCCTTTTCTTACATACATGAACATTGAGGTCTATTAATGGTTTGAAAATGTTATTTTAAACCTTATAAAAGGTTTCAAGTAATATTTGGGAAAAAATGATGATTCTCCAAACCCACACCCACCTATAGGTGTCTCTTCTCATGGAAATCCACACCTATAGTAGTATAAGATAGTACACAATATAGGTTGAAATTTTGAGTATGGAAACATTAAAAATGGTCTAAAAAGGATGTTTAAATTATAATAAGTGGAATCCCAAATAACTTTTAGCATAACCTTCAAAAGGATAATGCCAATTTACAATTCTTGCTTCAAGAAAGTCAACCACTATTGATTGAGGCAAACAACGAGTAGGGTTAAGGTCTCAAGTGGTGGTCTAAGCCCAAGAAAAGTCTTAAATTAATTTAAATAAATTTGGATGATCATGAGAGCTCTAGGAGAGGTGTTTAACCATTGTTTACATCATGAAACATACATACACCTACAGGTGTGATGTTTGAAGCCAACATAGTCAAGCTAAAAACTCAGTTTAACTGAGTAAAGAGTATCAAGGGTATAGAAAGGTTCAAATGACGAGGAAAATATGTGAAAACCTTAAATTTGGTAATGAGTATATCCATCATTTTTAATAACTGAATCCAAGCCTAAACAAGCCAAACTCTACCTACATGAAAGGTCCCAAACATGTAAAACATAGTCAGGTAGGGTATCATCATCTTATGAGTTCAAGAAGTATAGAGAGTGCTTGAAAGTTTAGAGTGTTAGAATAGTTATTCGGACCACTATAAAATATCCATGAAAACATACATATAAATTTATAATGGATATGGAATATAGGAGTGGCTCAAATAAGTAAAAACTAATATACATAAAATAATCCTGCATAGTCTGCCCTCCAAGAGGTCTGTCTCAGAAATTGAGGAGGTTTGGTGGTCTAGAAACCTGATCAAAGAGTAAAATATTGAATATAGTTTCATAAGAAACTGCTATAGTATTCTCCAACATTCAAATTTCATGACAAACTAAGGTAAGTACCCCCTATTTTGTCTCAGATAGAGGGCAATCCCCTTAATGCAAACTTTGATAGGGTTTGAAGTATATAGCTCGAAGGATGTACTAGAAGTTTATATATCTTTGAATGGGGATTAAAAATTTGTAACTCATATAATAAAACATAAAAACCCTTTAAAGGATGGGAGAAACCAAATAGAGTCCTCAAGGCCTTCAAAGTTGTAGGCAGTCTTATATGGCAGTTTCATGCATGAGGACCGAGTTTAAGACCACTTTCACTTATAGCTTTAGGTGATATTACCCATTATTTTAATAATTTTGATAGTGTCATATAAGAGTTTTATTATATATTTTAATGAAGGGAATACATTAGAAACTTCATTTTAGGCTTAAGCTACAAACATGATTACTAGGCAAGGATTAGGCCCATGTCCAAATTAAGGGTCTTTCACACTTAGACCATGAGATGAAATTGGTAACATGTTAAAAAATGTTTTTGGGAACAATAAAAATGTGTAAAAAAATTGAGATGCAAAGAAAATATTGAGAGAGCCATTTTTGGCTTGAGAGAAACTTTAGGCCTATTAGAATGAGAAAAAGAAGTCATGATTTCAATAGCTCATATATTTCATTACATTTTGAATGGGAGCTAGAGGAGTTGAAGAGAGTTTATAAGAATTTTGAAAAATTATTTTGGGGATTTTTTTATCAATTTGGTTGTCAAACCTTTATGAACAAAGCTTAAGAGGACAAGCAGGTGTAAAACCCTTATAAAGACCAATTTGAGAAAATGGAGTTAAAAAGCTAATATGATGGAAAATTTTTACCATGAAACATATTTTACCTTGTAGAGGACTTAATCTAGATACTCCACATGCTTTTTGGATGTATGGGCATTTACAAACATGGTAGAAACATGGTATTTTTTTACTATTTTTTGTGTTTAGAAGGTTCTATAAGGATTCTGAGCATGAAACCAACATTGGGAGGAAGATATAGACTTTAGATAATCCCTTAGTCAATTTAATACTCTAGATAAAACTTCTAAGTGTCCAAACTATGTGTTTCCTCTCAGCCAGTCAAATATGACATAGTAAACAAGTTAGGGATGAGTGTGAAAACTTCATGTCAATGGATTTTTAACGTGTCATTGCTGATTATAAGGACATGGATGGTATTTAAATATATAATTATCTTATTTCCATGAATTTTCATGATAAAATGATGACAATTTTTAGGCTAAATGTGTAGGGTACATGGAAGAGCAATTTTCTTGATAATAGATAATGATTGCTCCTTTTCAGGTGATTCTAGATAACTAGGCCTACAACCAATCATGGAGAGGCATGTATGATGTCCTTAAAAATAATTCAAATCATTATATCTCTTCCTAATAAGTTACAAGGTGTTTAAATAGATCTAATCATGCATGCATTTCTTTGCGCTAGAATGAAGAGTTTATTGCCACTTTTTATGAACTTTATGACTTGGATTGACACTTTCAGCTCCTAACCTTTCATGGTTCATCCCAAAACCTATTTCCATACACAAATAACTCATTTTATCAAATTTATAAGTGTAATTGTGACCCTTGGACTTATCTCTTCTTCTCTGTCTCTTAAGTTCTATAAGAACTAGCCCTTTTGGCATTGTAATGGATGCTCCACCTAAGTATGGCAAAGCCCTGCTCATTTGTATACCTTTTTATCAATAACACTACTAAATTTCACCTAATTTATGACTATTATTAGTGTGTTCATTTGGAATGTTTGATTTTTCATAAGTGAAGACTATGGATTCATTAACATGTTATTTCATTTTATCGTCTATTTTAAATTAGAAAGCTTCTTCTTACAAGGCATGTGAAGTGTTCTAGGAAATGTATTAGATTAAGTGAGTTACCATATTCATTAGTTCCCTCATATGCCTCTTTTCTATTCCTCCTATCTTTTCAAAATCATCCATAACCTCACAGTTTAACATTGATGTGACAAGATGAAGATTAGAAAAGTGTACGTTTAGTTTATCATTTGATTTCAAGTATAATATGCATATGGTTGGATGTCATCATGTTATTTGGTGTATCACCTCAATTAGATTAGTTTTATTTCAATTATCCTTCTATATTTTCAGCCCCAAGTTAATTATAGTTTCAATCCAAAGTGGTACATCAAGCGAGATAGCCCTATCTAGAGATTCCCCTCATCCTTAGACTACCCACAATACTAGAGGTGTCTCCATTATGAAACTTAGATGAGGAGATATTTTCCATCTCCCTAAGGGGTGAATGTCCAAGTGACAACACTATGTATTCATCTCCATAGCTACATGGGTATATTAGGAGGCTCTAGGCCACTTGAGAATTCCAACCAAAACAAATGGAGTAAGGCATGAATATGGTGACAACATGGAATATGATAGAGAATGCTATGAAATTTGTCATTCCATTTGATCAACCTATGTGAAGTTGAGTATATGGAAGCCAATGTGAAATACACATGCCACCAGTTTGGTATTCAAGTATATTGAATTTGAATCTAGTATGTAATATATGAACCTGTGTAATTGATCTAAATGTATGAGTGATCATGCCACACATGATGCCCCTAAATATAAGAATCTAGTATGAATGAAATCTTAAATGAATGTATTTGAGCTAAATCTAAACGTATCTATCAAACCTATGACTATATCTCTACAAATCTATATTTTACCTAGTGTACTAGTCTAAATGATCTAGACTATGCCAAACTTGGGGCTAATAAGCAATAGTACCTTGTCATGGATAGTAGTGGCCTATAGTGTTAGTATCTCAATATGGGTTCTAATGACTACTTGGTTTTATTTCTAAGTGATATGAACTAATTCTTTATCTCTATTTTATTTTGTCTTCCTTGATTTTGATATTTGATACTAAGCTCATGTGTTGAAAAGTATCTATGAGTATAAATGTAGGAGCATAATCTCTATGACAAACCCTTGTGAATTCCCCCTCTTTTGATGGTATTTGTGGAAGATATTTAAGAACTACCCTCTAAATAAGTAGCTATAAAAATGTGTTAGCTAGAGTATGTGCAAGATATCCAAATATAATGTATAAACATAACATCATAATGTAAGACTATAAGTATGAAATTTAAGATGTATGTTTTAATCTATCATTACATAAGGGTTGTCAAGATATATGTAAATAATTTATAATAGAAAAAAGTGATTAACCACCTAGTGGAATGGGGTATGATGTCCATCACAAAACCTAAGTAGGAAGGGTATATGCATGAGATCTATTATGGCATTGAAAATTGGTGTGTGTGTGTAACAAGCAAATAAAATTATCATGGTGTAGAAGCATACAAGGAAGAAAATATAGAAACACACAAGGGATATAAAAGGTAGGATAAAGGGCCATAATATAAGGGACATGGTCACATGTCACTAAATCTAAGAATGGATACAAACAAGGACATGTTCAGAAGTCCACATATTCAAGGAGCAATCAATTTGGTGTAGATCCAACAAAAAGGACATGTTCAAATGTCCACATATTGAAGTAGTAAAATCACACACAAGGAACATGGGCACATGTTCAAGGTATACAATCAAAGAAGTGGAATAGAGTCAAAAATCAATGGCATGTTTAAATCATGTCGAAGATGGAAGAGGTATAGGAAACACAATCAATTATAATATATAATAACTAGAAGTGAAACCATGTATAAATGTGTAGTACAAGTCTATGTAAATGCTAGGATGCATATATACTAAATATAACTAGTGATAGTTTTAAAAAAAACTAACCAATGATGATCAATGATCAATATCAAGATAAATCAGTGCATAAAATAAAATGTATAATATGTAAAGATAAAACATGGTTCTAAAAACTATGTAGGAGATGACGTTAAGTGGGTGGATGTATGAAATGTATAAACTTGGATTAGTGTAAAGCCCGCAATGGGTGGATGATACCTAGTTTGGATCAATGTAGTGGACTTGAGTCTTATCTAGAATCTATAAGCGCTAAAAAATAATAATTTAAGCATATGTGTATGATATAACTAATTGTTTTAGGATAGCTTGTAATATGAAATATTTGGAAAGTAGTAGAAATGTAAACATAGCAATGCATATAATCATTAACAATTTTTGCATTTGTGAAATCTGTTAATGTTTTAATATTTTGAAATGTTAATTTTTTTGTGTTTTTTGAGTATAAGCTATGCATAAGTAAATGAAAATAAACTATATACAAGGAATAAGAAAGATAAAGGAGTATGTAGAAGGGTATGAATCATACTAGCCAATGAGTCTCATGGGAGACTCACCATCACTTTAACCTATGTCAAAGAGGGCAACTATGATCATGCGTGTAGTATGAAAGGGAAATAGTGAGACCATGATCTACATTTTTGTATAATCTTAATCTGAAGCTACCTATGTAGTGATGCTATGATATTATTTCACTAGTTATGATTCCCTATGAAATGTAGGGGTCTTAGGGACCTATTTGGTGGAAATAAAAGTTTTAGGTGATGTAGGTACCCTATCCTTAAAACCCCTATAACCCAATATAATTGATACATTTCATAAACTAAGTATATAATGCCATCTAAAATATGTGGCATATCTCTAATGTAATGGTGTCTCTAGTAATAGTCTCTATGGGAGAGTATGAATATGTGTAGATATGGTAGGAGTAGACATGGCCTTCTCTAATTACTCTATTGAACACTATGGTATACACATAGGAACTATGCTCTCTAATATAACTAATAACTATGAAATATATATCAATGCTTTAACTATAACTAGTGTGAGTACTTGAATAATATCTAGAAATGATTCTAGAACTACCTAAGGGATAGGAAGATGATACTCATATGGAACACCCTCAATATGAATCACCTATTTATCATGTATATATTTCAAGAATCAGTGTATTATAGATGAGATATCTCAGAGCTATTGTATCCATGACCTTCCCAATAATATATCCACCTTCACTAAGTACTACTAGGAATTGAGTGGTTATATGTGCTAGTCTAACCTATAATGGAAGCACAATCTCCCTGATGGAGGTCTAAATATGGCCACTAAAACCACTAATGATTGTATCTATGGAGAATATCTCCCACTCTATGTATACCAAGTGTCATGGTTAACATGGTTATGCTTGATCCATTGTCAGCCATAACATTATGAATAGAATGGTGGTCTATATATACTCATATGAAGAGAGCTATAAATCTATGTCATCATCCACAATCTCTTGCTTTGAAAATGTGATAAGTGTTTTAGGTGGCACTTTAGTGTGATACATGTCAATAATATTATGTAGTGGATGTATCTCCTCTGTAATAATGTTATAAGAAATTGGTGGTGGATAAGCCTAATATGTATAATGAACACCTTATGTGCCCCATGACTCATTTGTTGTGTTTTTTTGGAAATGACCTAAAAATATCTTAACTTTATTTGCTTATATTTGTTGTTTTGGTGCCTATATCAGTTTTCCCACATCAA
Source organism: Torreya grandis (assembly GCA_037957365.1). NCBI lineage: Eukaryota > Viridiplantae > Streptophyta > Pinopsida > Cupressales > Taxaceae > Torreya > Torreya grandis. The sequence goes on along the minus strand of JARHVA010007978.1, from coordinate 282,191 downwards.
TAATTTTTTTCTCAATGAGATTATTTATCTTTTCATTTAGGATAATGCATGTATGTGTCATGTGGCCTAGTGCTATGTGATACTCTCAAAATGTATTTGAATCATAATTATTTGGAAGAGGCTATGTCATATGAACCTCTCTATTAAGAGGAAGAGATATGAAATTGAATTTAAATAGTTGTTTTAGTACTTTGTGCTAGTGAATCTGAAATATTAGTGAAGAATTTTTAGTGAGGAGATGATAAAACCAATCTAGGAGAAGGTTTTAAGGATGCATTTACTATGGCATTTTAATCACTTTTGTTTTTATGTCCTTGGTGATGTGTGGACGTTTTTTATTACTCTTAATAGTTGATTATGATCCATTTTTGTATTTGAGTTTGCCCATTGGTATGAGCTTAAACTATCTTTCCTTGACTATGTGACATATATCACTAAATGTGGAAAACTTATTAAATAAGATAGATTTATGTAGTGCTAGTAATATACTATATTAAAAAATATCCAAAATCTCTTTGTCTACTTTGGGGCTAGTCAATTTTGATGGTATTTTTTTAAATCAAAACACTTAAGCAGCTATTGGCTCATTTGACTTTAATTTAGTTATTCCACATGCATTTTATATCTTATCACTGATGTTGATAGAAAAGTGCCACAGGATTTTTTTAAAATCATTGAATGCCATGATAGATTGATTTAGCAAATCATATAACCACTATAGGTCATAATCCTTGAGACTCAATAGAAATAGATTCATAAGAAGCCATTCATTGGACATACAGTCCAAGAATATTACATGAAAGGATATAAGGTGATGTTCTCTATCATCTTTGACATCATATAATTTAGGCTTGGGTTCCAGGAAACTATATAGCAAAAGATTTTTTTCTATGTGATGTGCCAAAGGTGTATGTAAGATAATGTTGGAATTGAAGTCATGTGATGGCTTAGATTATCCTTACTCAAGATGTAACATCTTAAATTATAGAATAGAACCTCCTGCATAAGGGATTGTACATGTAGAGTAGAATAACTAGCCATAAGTGGTGTATCTATCACTAATGGTGAAATAACAATCTTAGGTTGTCTTATTTGAGTTAGTTGAGTGGGCCCCATAAAAAGTGTACATGATTAACAAGAGTGGTTAGAGATTGACCATCATTTTTAATTTGAATTTCCTCTTGAAGAATTTTTATGAAATCATCCTATATATAGTTATGTTTGGACACAAATTCTTTTAATTGGCACTTATCATTTTATTCAAATCTATTTTTAAATTTTGCCATTGTAGGTTGAAAGGTAAGAAAACAAGTTTTGTATATTTTGAACCTTTTATGAATAGTAATCTATGAAATTTTAAAAAAAATTAATATATCATGAAATCTGATATTTTTATTATTAAAATCTAAGTATTTATAGAAAAGGATATAAACCCTAATTGTGTCTAGGGTTAGGGTTTTGGAATCTAGCATTTCTTTTAAATAATTTAAATTAAATGTAAAATAAATTGAAACCAAATTGTGAATTTTATTTTAATTATCTAGGTTGTACCAAAAAATTATAAACTCAAAATGATCCAACCCTAAACTTATTGCACAAAATTTGGATGAACGCAAGCTAGGATTTGAAGTAATGTTTGAAGTAAGATAGGTTCACCAAATAATTTATCCTTTTAGGTTCTTACTATGAAAATGCCTATGTTATATTAAAGGGTTGAGATGCCTAAATTAGATAAATAAATATGAAATAATTAAGTACTAATTTTTCATTATTTTGACGTTATTTGAATTTATAAAAATAGTAATAAATAGGGATGAATAGAAACTTATATTAAAATAGACTATCATCAATGATTTGGGTTCTAAAAGTTGAGATCTGGGCAATAGTTTATGTCATAAATAGGATTATGTGTTCATCTTCTCACTAGATAGTATCACATAATATGGATAGTAAGACCACCTATTTGTAGTGTCCTCAATGTGAAATTAATGTCCCCTTTAAAATATTCTTCCTATTTTTTTGATCCCTTATGCCTATGCTTATATGTGTAGACTAGGAATTTGACTCAAGAGATGTATGCTAAGATGACTGTGTCCTAGTTAAGGATGATTAAGAAGCATAACTCAAAGATATAACCTAAAATATGAGTGGGTGCAAAGGTATATGTGATGGTCTTAATAACTAAAGAAGCCACAAACAACCAAGGATATGGGAATACTCAAAGTGATGAAAGAGATGAATAGAATAATAAGCACTGAGCAATGTGAATGATTTAGTTAAACCTATAAATGAGGATATGCTTGTACTTATTATAAAATATAAAATTAGAATGATCAATGGGTTTATTTTATCAAGGGTGTATGTAAGGATGTGCCAAGGTGCCAAGGAGAAACTTCAATGGCCTCATTGATTATAGACATTATTAAATCTAATTTTTATTGTAGCATGTGATGTAGGCATCATGATAGAACACCTTGAAGACTTATCCAAAATATTCATAAGGACTAACTCTCAATCAAATAAAAACTCTAAAATAATTCACTAATGATAAAAACCATGATGATAAGGTTGATGTATGAATATGGATGGACTGAATAATAGTGTGCACAATGAATCACTTAATGAACACATGTAAATTTAATTAAGGTAACAATGCTGAAAGCAAAAAAAAAAGCAAGTGAACAAACAAACAAACAAAAGGAAAGCATACAAACAAAAAAACAACTTCAAATAAATAAACAAATAAAAAGTGCAAAAATAAAAGATAAAGAAAGCATCCTAATAATGATTGTGCCCCACTAGGGTAGATCAAGAAAAATTGAATAGGCTTAGATAGGATAAATACTTTTGGATTTATAAATATTTAAATGTTTTTTTTTTAATTTTGAGGTATCTTAACTTGTTATAGAATGATAATATACTCATACAATGGTGAGAGCATTTTTCTAAGGTTACTCACAAAATGATGAGAGTGTGGCTTAGGGGGACTGAGGTGACCTCAAAATAAATTGAGCATGACCTACATAATCCTAAAATGACCTCAAGTCAAAATAATTTCATCCACACAAAAGGTGACTAAAAACCAAATAGGTCCCAAAAAGTTCTCATATTCAACAAATAGCTAGTCAAATGAAAATGGTAATGGCAAGGTGACATAGCCATGCATGTTAAACAAATGTCACCCCTAGTTTTCCCATAGGTGATTATAATTAAGATACAATGACATAAGATCAATGATAATAATATTTCCATAGTTGATTATAATTAGTAGCAAGACTGATGAACACTAATTTACCCATAGATGGTTATAGTCAGGTTCACATAAACAAACTTGATATAGGATGGAAAATAAAATATATCTTGCTAGATCAGTTGCCACACTACTTTCACATACTATCATATAAACACTAATTTGATATATTATTCAAATTAGATCATAATCCCCTCACAAACTATGTAAGAATGACCAAAGGAACCAAGATCAAAATAGGATCAGGTAGGATGACTAAAAACAAGGTTTGGTCTAGAGAGGAATGAAATGATAGGATGGTATGGTCTTGCTAAAGATAATGATAGACTGGTAGGATGGCAGGATGACAAATAAGGATGTTGAGAGGTTTATTCCAAGTGATTAGGTGAAGAATACTATATGTGATAATGGCAAATAGGTATCATAATCTAAAATGGTATGGTACATATTTTTGGCCTGGATGTCATTTTTGATGCTATCGTTCCTATTGATGGGCAAACTAGGGGTAACATTTATTTATATGGTAAAATTATTATCATTTATCTAATCCATTATATATTTGTTATAACTACCTATGGTAAAAATAGAGGAAACATTTTTTTATCATGCATTGTCATATCACCTTGCCATTGTTGTTTTCATTTGACTAGCCATTTTTTAGATTTGAGAACTTCTTGGGACCTAGTTGGTTTTTTCCTACCTTTTGTGTGGATGTAATTAATTTCCCTTGAGGTCATTTTAGTACTATGTGGGTCATTCTCAATTCATGTTGAGGTCACCTTAGTCCCTCTTCCATACACTCTCATTGTTTTAAGAGCAACTTAAGATAAACACTCTCATCATTTGTGAGTAGGTATCTTGTCATTATATAATGAGTTGAGATACCTAAAAATGCCAAAACTATTATATAGATTTGAAAATCTAATAACATTTGTCATGTTTATACTTAGTTAGTTATCCTTGATGCTTTCTCTTACTTTTCTTTTTAGGCTTTCTGTTTGTTTGTTTATTTCAAGTTGTTTGTTTGTTTATGATATTTTTTTGTATTATTTCATTGTTTGTTTCTTTTCTTGATTGTTTTTTTTATTTTTATACTATTTCCTTAACTCAATCTATATGTATGTATTGGGTGATTCCTTGCACACATTATTATTCATTCCATCCATATTCATATAGTTACATTATCATCATGGATTTTATCATTAGTGTATTGTTTTTTGAGTATTCATTAGATCGAGAGTCAGTCTTTATGCATATTTTAGCCAAGTCTTCATGGTGTTATATCAGCATTCCTACCATCACATGCTATAGCAAAAATTAGCTTTAGTAAGGTCTACAATCAATACAACCACATAAGTTTCTCCTTGGCACCTTGATAAATCCTCCCATCCATCCCATCTTGATCAAATTAATCCATTGACCTTTCTAGTTGTATCATTGCTAATTAGGATGAACATATCCTCATTTGTAGGTATAACTAAATATTTTTTATTAATCAATATCATTACTCTATCAATCTCTTTCATCACTTTGTACATATCAATATCACCACTGAGAAATTTCTCTTAGATAAAATTCACAATAAATTTAATATGTTTAGTTTTTGGGTGCTACACTATATTTTTCATAAAAGCTATACAAATTTGGTTATCATAATGAGGGATATTAATGTGATAAATATCTAAATGAAGTTCTCCCAATAGCCTTCACAAACACATGGCTTCTTTAGCAACTTCCATGGCAGTATTTTTATTATGATTTAGTAGAATAGATACACACAACAAGTTATTTTTTACTAATCCAAGTGATAGAACCTACACCAAACTTAAACACATATCCAAAATTATGTTTGAGATATATACTATCACCACAATGGTCATCATAAAAATAACCATACAATTTAGTATTATCAATAGAAAAATAAAATAAACCAAAATTAATCATTTCTTTGATATAATAAATAGTATGATTAGATAATTTCCAATGGTCCAAATATGGATCCTAAATAAATATAGAATTAAAATCTAGTATCATATGAAATATATGGCCTATTAATGGTTATATAAATCAAACTACCAATAGGTTGTCTATAAAAAGTAGGGTTAGCTTTTTTGTATGCATGTTTTGGATCAAGTTTTACACCAACTTTAATAAGATTCGATTAATATTTTTAATAAATAATATTAAACATAACAATAAGATTATGTGAATATTTATATTCTTATATAGTGATAAAATGTTTATCCTAAAATATATGCATTCCTAAAAACTGATGAATAATTCTTAAATCAAACATTTCAAACATTTGAGTGATTTTATCCTTATATTTATGAATTAAACTAGTTAAATCACCAGTAATTAAAATATCATCAATAGATAAAATAATTAAAATAAAATTATATTTTAAACATTAAAAGAGAGATCATTATCATAATAATAGTTAGAGAAACCATTTTCTTTGGAAAAATAGTAATTTTTGAGTAGCCATCTTGAGGATGTTGTTTTAAACCATACATAGATTTACATAGCTTACACACATAATGTTATCTAGTAGGGTCAGTGAAACCTTTAGGCTAGGTCATATATATTTCCACTTCTAAATCACCATTTATAAATACACTCTTGACATCTATTTTCTAGATTTTTCAACCAATTTTGGATACAAGAGTAATAAGTAATCTAAGAGTACCTACAAGAGAAATGTTTTCAACATAGTCAATATCTAGTTTTTGACAAAACCTATGAGAAACTAATATTTATATAAACTTTTCAGTTTTACCATTTTAATTATAGTTTATTTTATAGATCTAACTACAACTAACAATATGTCTTTTAGGTGGAGGTGGGACAAGATCCCAAGTATGATTTTTAATTAAGGCATTATACTCAGCTTGCATAGAAAATTTAGATATATCATCCTAAATGGCTTCCTAAAAATATTAATGTTTTCATTCATACATATTCATTAAGTCCTAATAAGAATGTTGAATCCTATTTAATTTATCAAGCTTACCAACATTAGAATACTAAATTACTAATTTTACCCATTGAAGTCTTTTATTTTGAACATGAAATTGATGGGGTTCCCCAAAATCTAAGTTATTAAAATGTCGATCAACTTCATGTAGGGAATCTATTTATTCATAATGAAAAAAAAGAGAGCCTAGTTCATCAAAAGAAGAACATTTAGGAGGTTCCCTTAGAGGGCTCACAAAAATATTTTTCAATAATAAATACATTCATATTGTAAATTATCTATATTTTAGATGTATCATATACTATTACACATTTATTCTTACCTCCATAACCTAAAAAATATAATAATAAGATATATGATCAAGGTTATTTATTTTAACCTTGGAACAAAGATAGAAGTAGAGATACCAAAGATCCTAAGATAAGACATGTTGGGTTTCTTTGTAGACCACATTTATGAAGGATAGAAAGATTCAAGGCTTTGATAGAGACTCTATTTATAATATTCACAATAGTATTCATGGCTTCAACTTATAATAACTTAAGAGCATTTTCAGAATGTACCATTATTCTAACCATTTCTATAATGGTGCAATTTTTAATTTTAGTAATACCATTTTGTTTATGGTAATAAGTATTTTTTAATTCCCTTTCAATACCAAAACTAATGAAAAAAATATCAAGATCTTTACTATTTATTCACCATAATTATAATATCTTAATATATTTATATAAAAATTATAATCATTTTCAATAATGTATTTAAATTATTTGAATTTAGACAACACTTCATATTTATTTTTAATGAAATATGAATAAATAATTCTAATTAATCATATATAAAAGTAACATAATACAAATAACCATTAAGAGATAAAACTTAAAGAGGCCCTGCAATATCACTATGAATTAATTATAAAGGATGTGAGTAATTCATATCATGATTCTTGTGAAAGGGAATACTATGTTTCTTAACATGTAATCAAAATTCAAAAGTATCATGATGGGAAAAGATTAAAGGTAAAAATTAATAATATTATTAGGATACATATAATGTAAAATTATAAAATTGGCATGTCTTAATATTTCATGCCATAATTGAGAATCATTCTTTCTATGTGATGAAAGTAAACATGTAGAAGAAGTAAAAATGTATAAGGCATTCTTATGATCACCTTCAATAATCAAGGAACAAGATTAATTTCTAATGGACCAATTATGTTTAAGAAAATTAACAGTAAAATTTCATTCATATGTTGATAACAAGATAGAATTTTTTCCGAAGATTAGGTATATAAAACATAATTAATAATAAAATTTATAAATTTTACCTTTCATTGATTACTTGTTTCTAAAAATGAATTATCTCCTAAATAAATATTTTCAAACATATATTTATAATCATAAAAAATATTATAAAATCAAGTCATATGGTGAAATGAACATCTATCTAGATTCCATTGATTCTCTTTTGAATCAAATAAAGCATCATATAAAGAAATAACATTTGAATTTTGACTCTCATTTCTTTTTTGATCAGGTTTATAATTATTATATATTTTTTAATTATGTTTCTTTATGTAGAGTCATTAGTGATAAGTCTCCAATAACATCATTACCTGATTTTTAATCCAAATGGTCACATAGACATAGTGGCTTTTATCTTCAAGATTGTAGTCTCACTAGATTGATCACTATGTTTATTAGAATTTTGGTTGAATCCATATTTTTTTTAATATAAAAAACACTCCTTTATGAAATTTACTTTCATTTAGATAGTCACATCCATTGTCTATGCTTTTCTCATTTTTTTCCTCTCTCAATCTTGTTTTTGTTTTTTGACTAGGCAACAACATCTAGGTCTATAGTGATCATTTATTGTTATATATTTCATTAGAATAGCCTTTAATAATTTATGGTCTCAAATATTAATTTAATATCTATCTTAACCCCCTTCTAATTTTGGATCACCCTTCAACACCCTTTTATTCATAACATGCTTATTATGCCTTCCCAAGGCTAGTAGCCTTTTTCTTAGACTTTTTCCTTTGTTTGAGAAAAATAGGACTTATTATAAATATATAATAACACTTATAAACACCTTATATCCCATTCTAGGTGTGTATAAAATTTCATTGCCTAAACCCCCTTCTAGGATATGTCTTCCTTTCTTAACATTCTCCCAAAATAGGCATATTAGCCCTGGTCTATACACACAGTGGTGGTTCCATATTATACGGACCTATAAATAATATAAAACAAAAAAATATGTTATAGGAGAATAAAATACACCATATCATGAATTTTCACGTAATTTTGATGGTAGGAACTATTTTTATAAAGCAAACCCTAATTCTAGGTCATCATTAGCCATACACAGGCTGATGGCTTACTAATTTCCATTTTTGGAGTCCCCCAACGTTTTAAAATCTAAAATATTCATCAAAAGTTCTATTTTATTTTCCTTCACCTTATCTAATAGGATATAACACTTATATAAAACCTTCCATACTTAAAAAACCAAACTCTTAATTGACTATGACCAATGGTCGACTGTGTATAACAAAGGTTATCCCAAATTGTTAAGTATTTGACTTCCACTAGTATCAAAGACTTATTAATGACTAATTTATGTTTATTAACTCTTAATTCACCTCTATAAACTCTTATATATCATTTATCAATTGATAATAATTTCTAGACATGAAATGACATATTTTCTATCATAACACTGCATATACAAATCTAAAAGTGGACACTTGTTTCCTTAGGGTTTCAAAAAAAGGCTTATTACTATATGGGTATAGAGCATCATATTACTAAAAAATTCATATAATTTCAATTATTCCATCCTTCTTCTAAGACTCTTAATCAGTCTTCAATCATAGATCCGCATACCTACGTATCAAAACCTACCTGTGTAAAGGAATGCAAGGTTATCCTTCATATACACTTACATAAGGTTTCTTACACTTTTTCAAAGGATACTCTACATTAACTTGTCTTTATTTATTATCTACATGACATCAAAAACTTATTACCATGCATTTTTATACCTTTTATCTCATTTTTTGGTTGTGTCTTGTCAACTAACATTCACACAGCCTATAGACTTAAAACCCTTGGCTTGATGCACATACAGACACATAAGCCTTTTACCTCACACCTATGTATTCATACCTTCTAAATAATCTTGATTATCTCTACACCTCAATGAATAATCTTATACTTTATATATTTCTTAGAATTTCAAGCCATAAATATAGAATATAACATAGTTTTAAATCTCTAACCCTGTTCCTATAGAGGTATGTTCTTAAGGCCTAGATATTTCATTAAATCCACTTTAATTTATAAGGGTAATTTATAAAAATGCAAGAGATTTTCCTTCAAACTTTTCTCTTCCACAATAATATCTTGTATACATTGGGTTATCTTATAACAACACACTTAGAGGGATGTATATAATCATAAATGATTAAACATTGCATTTTATAATTTCAAACCATTATATGACTATCTAAAAGGAGTGAATACAAAAAAACCATGATTTTTATTTTTTTTAAATAAACCAACATTCATGTTTACAATCCAATCCTAGATGTGTCAGCTTTCTTAAGGAATTATTGAGCATTCTCTCATTCTTTAATCCTCCTTCCTCTACTTAGAGGTTCTTCCCATCTTCCTATTCTTTCCTCTCCTTATAGAATGACATACAATTATCTATACAAACAACATCAATGTTGGTTTCTTGATTAGTGACAAAGGAAATGTTTCTTTTCTTGAACCCAATGTATGGGTGAAGGTTACTTAACTAATGCATGACTTACAACTTGATAACTTAGACCTTTAGGACTTATATCATCTTTTCATGTAGCTTATTCACCCTATTTAACCAAGTTATTCCATCATTAGACTCTTAAGACCCCTTCTTTCTTGTTCTTTGTATTTGAAAATTCAAATTATAATTTTGGAGATAAAACCTCCAATTCAAATTCTAAGCCATCTCATGGCTTCCTAAGACCATTAGGACCTTGTTAAACCTCTTAGCGTGTACTTGAATCTTGAACACTAATTTTTTTTTAATTTATATTTATACTCTTGTATGATACTCCCCAAGAGGGTGTTGATGCCTTCTAAGTGTACCATAAGTTCTCTCTAATGTTAAAATAACCCTTCCCATTATAGCATTTGAATATTCAATGCATGAGTTTTAGGTATTTGGAAATTAAGATGCTGGTGGTGAAAATATAAGCAAATCAGCATGGACTATTGCATAATATTTACAAAATTTGATGGTAGGGAGCCATCTCAGTACCTTTCTTCAAAATCTTGATGTTAATATCAGACAAAATGACATAGATCTACACCATTGGCTAAACTAAATGGTTATGAATAATTTACTTAAGCTAATGTGAATTATTTTTTAAAAAATGAACAAAAGGAGAGGGTAGAGTGAGAAATAAATATTTATTTCTAATCTATTATTATGAACATATCAACAATATTTTAATATTTCCCAAGCCTGATCTCAACCAACATATATGTAATTTAGCCTAAGCTCACATTTCACTACAAACCAGGCATAGTTATAAAGGTAGGATGATAATACAACTAAAAATTAGATTCACTTTAAATTTTTACACTACATTTAGATAGCTAAAGCACATCTTTATTACAGAAGAAATAAAATGAATTAAATTAAATTCTTTCAATTAACCTAGCATACATAAGTTAGCAACCCTGTAATTAATGATTTAACTCAATATTTCTGTAAACCATTCGTACTAAAATTTAGACAAACAATTGAGAAACTTAGTAGTTACAACACATGAAACCAATTAATTCTTACAAAATTATTTGATCTCTTGTATTAATTTCTCAAAATGGTAAAAAAATATCTTGAAGTTTCTCCCTTTTACAAATGGTACTGCATGCCATTATAGAAAGCTAGGTAGTATAGCAGTTAGTTTTATCAATACAGGTGTACAAAATACATGTGTCTTTCTAAAAATTATAGTACATGTGTCTTCTACAATCCTATTGACCTAGAGGCAATCATGGTAACAAACTGGCTTGTGTCCTTAAAAAAAATACCATCCTACTAGTCAACCATGATTAGGATGTTGGAGGTGGGGACCTTTGTTATTAAATGATATTCATGGCTCTTTTATTTTGTTCATATACTAATCCAAAGTCAATAGTGGGCCTTGTGATATGCTCCTCTTATTGATCAATTAGCTCATCAAAATCTTTGTCATTCCTAGCTAAACCTTCCTTAATGCTTATGGTTTCATTGGTCCTTTCTCCTGTATTTAATATTATGTCAAATATTCTTATATTATCTTGCCCTAATTATCCATGAATTTTACCCTTGATTTCCTAAGTCACCAAAGTGGCTCTGTGTTGGAATTCTTCATCACTAATAATCCCCAAGGAAGTGGGTTATGCAGGATCCTCAAGCATAGTTCCTAAGAGCTTCTCAATTCTACCTATGAGATCTTTCTCTTCCTAAATAATTTCCTCCACTTTGGTATGCCAAGCACTCAAGTATTGGACCTTGACTACAAAAAATCCTAAAATGGCACTTAGGTGCCCCATGCTGATAGATTTGAGATTTTCGATTTGCTTCCTAACTTGGATGTTAAGAAGTTGGGCAATCTTATCTATAAAAGTTTGACATTAAATAACTAGCTCCTTAGATAAGGTGGCTTGGTTTTATAGTGCATCCTACCTTAATTTCATGAATTTTAATGCTTTTAACATGTCATGGAATGACTCCTTTATCATTTTAATCATGAAATTTAGCACTAAGAGAATCACCTTATTTTTTAAATTCTCTTTTTCCCTCTTTAAGTTATGAATTCTTTGCACTAATTCTTGGACATTGGCCATAGCTTACTGATATTGATCCTCAATCAAACTTTCCACATCCTCTTTATGGATGGGAGCCTCTCCAAGCTATTGTCCTCCAACAAGGGTTAACCTTGTGAATGGCTCCACCTTTTGAAAGTTAAATTCTTCTTGACCCACCAGAGCCTTCCTTATTTTGGTTCTTTCCAAGGATACTACATCTGGGTTAAATTTTACCTTAATCATAGTTCCTTGAATTTTGGAGGCTCGTGTACCTCCACACCTATACTACTAGAATTTTTTGGAGTGTCATGTCTTTATTCTCCTTGGGTTTAATTGACTTGTATCTTCCTTTATTCCTACCTTTTAACTATATCCCTTATCCATGGCTTGATGTTTTCATATTTAGTTAAGCCAATTTATGTCAAGGCTCTGGAAGGAGAGATGGATGGGATATTTTGTGGCTTTCCATAGACAAACCAGTCAGGGATGACTGGTCCATGAATTGGATTTTCATCATTAAAAATGGTGACTTCACTAGTAGGTTAAGTGAAGGTCAAGCGAGGCCTTTTCCTTGGTGTTACAAGCACCTAGGATAATTATGCCTTCCTTTTCTCCCCATCTAATTGGATCAGCGCCTTACTTGCTTCACTAGAGGGATCATCTTCCCTATCATAACTGTATGTAGATGATATGTCAATAAGGGCACCTTCCAATGTTTTTCCTGGTTCAAGGGTTACCATACCAATGAATTTTATGGGAGAAAGTCTCTATGGGAGTTATAAAGGTGGAGGGCCTTCTTGAGGTCTATACTCTAGTCTTAGGTCCTCAGCTCTAGCATTACCCTTACCCTTGACATCTTGAGGCTACATAGCCTATGCTTGTTTTTCTTATTTGGGAGGTTAAGGTTCAAATGAATATCCTTCAATAGATGGCTCTTCATGAGTGGTCCCAGATGGACCTAGCAACAAGTGATACAAAAAAGGGTGAAATTGCCATATTTCCTCTATGGCTTTGTTATCCTTGACCAACTTACAGTCCAACATAATGTTGTAATTCTTGATTCTGGAGAGCACATCTTCAAAACTCTTTTCTCTAATGTAGATGTCATCACCAACACCTAGCTGATGTCCATATTCAATTTTTATGACCTTTATGTCTATGATGTGGTTGACTAATCATCTCTTAGGGTTACACATTTTAAGGTTATCTAACTAAAAATTGAAATAATTTCACATATTAATAATCTAGGCTAATTTTGGTAATGTAAAAGGGACCTTATGAACACAACAAATTAGACACAAGGAAAAAGAAGAAAGGGGAAAGTAGTAAATAAAAGTTTTAGTTATGTTTAAAAATTTGACTTAAACCTTTTATTCACAAATTTATTACATTAGTTCCTACCAACTTGGCTCCCACCATTATTTGAATTTGAATTGAGGCCCACCTATGGTTTCTGAACACCAAACCCTAAACCTTTCATGGAACTTGTAAAATGACTCACATAATTGATTAGCAAGGTTAGTCCAGAATAAGAGACTTAAAATTATACAAATATGCTCTATCCTTAAGTGGATGATCTTAAAATTCTATCAAAATACCTTAATCTTTAGATGTTTCAAACTTAGATACACAGATCTCTCAAGGTTCTCCAATTTTAAATGAATGGGTTATGTTGGTCCCAACAAATGGAAACTTCTACCGGAGACATATTAATATGTTAGAACTTCTAGACTCTGATTTTATACAAACATTGAGGTCACCATTCCCTTTGACCCAAGAAACTACCATCTAGATTCAATTATGGTTGAAACAAACCTTGTACTAGAAAATGTAAGGTTAACCATCAAGACATACCTATGTTGTCTGTGTGATTTGATTCCACTTACTATTTTTCATAGGGATCAATAATCAATCCTTATATTTTCAGCTTTAATCATTTACATTGACCTGGGGTACACTAAACATTTTTTTAATCATAGTTTGGCTTAGGGAGGGCTTTGGAATTTCTCTACTACCAGCCAGGCATCCATAACCCCAATATAGATACCTTTGGATCCACTCATGGCCTTGTTCCATTATCATCCCAGTGTCCATAATCACAATGGAGGTTGCCTAAGTCACCTTTGTATGAAAGCCTCAGTTTTACCCTTGTATTCTTATCATATTTTTTCTGTATTTTTAGATCTTTATGCTTTCAATAAGGTTGGGAACCAAAATATCTAGGTTTAGGATTTAATCAAATATTTGATTTTAGGAATATCACTTAGGGTTACAACTCTTGTCCCAGGCATGGATAATGATTAAGTGCTAGCTAATGACATGCTCTTAATAATTTAGGCCTTGAATCCCTAAGTGTAAATTTTCTTAAAACTTGTGTAGATCTAAGGTAATGACTTAGATCTTGTGGAATGACTTCCAATCCATCTGTTTGTACTTAGTTTCTCCAAGATGTATCATAATTTTATGTCTTAGGACCATGATTTCCTTTGTATGGGGTCATAATTTTCATTTAGGATTGGGGTACATCTTGATAAAATTTCATAACTTTCAAGTTTAGGGATGACATCCTGAGATCAGGATAAAATGATACAAATAAGTAACACACAATAGAAAGCAAAAAAAAAAGGAACCAAATAAATATGAACAAACTTATGTATAAACTAGGGACAATAAAAAAATATGTTTAAAGAAAACTAACTAAGCTACCTAATTTAATCTAATCACCTTAAATCTTACTCCATGAAGACCCCAAGAGGGATGGTAGATAAATCATTCTTGATGTATTTCCCATTAGTAATAAATATGAAATCTTCCCCTTGTAAATATTTGAGCTTGAAGGTGTTGTTCCCCAATGTCTCTGTAATTTAGTATAGGCCAATCCATAGGGCTGTGAATTTTCCATGCTTTCTTTTGGGTTCAAATATTTTCTCCAAAAGTATGAATAAGTCTCCCTACCTAAAGACTTTGATCTTAGACCTTTTATCAAACCATATTTTCATCATGGCTTGATGTCTACTAAAATCACCAAAAGTAGTTTCTCTATCATCTTCCATCTAGATGATGTCTAATAACCTAGAAGTGTCATGTTATTAACTCTCCTTCATGTACTCATGCATGAATCTATATTTATTAAATTTGATATTGATGGAGAATATGAGTTCCTATCTATACACTAACATGAATGGTAAATCTTTTAAGTATTTCTTGATCCTTATCCTATTAGCTCAGAGTGCAAATTTGAGCAACTTATGCCATGTTCTAATCTTATCTTCTATAGACTTTGTGATTACATTCATTAGGTTCTTATTCATGAATAAAAAATGACATTCCATTGGGGAAAGTAATTTGAGGCAAACTTAAGTGCGATACCATTGTCATAATCTCATTTAGTCATCTCAATAGATATGAATGTAGACCCATTGTCACATACAAGAGAAACTAGGGTCCCAAATCTAGTACATATATTTTCTTTTAGGAAACTGATCACTTCTTCTATTCTACATTTTTTGGTATCCATTACCTCTATCCACCTAGTGCAATAATATATGGTAGTCAAGACATATGTGTGACCCTTAGATGAGTTAGGTTTGATTACTCCAACAAAGTCTAGACCCCACTATGTAAATGGTTTGTCAACCATGATTAGTTGTAGAGGTATGGATACTTTTGGCTCTTTGGTGATAAAATTTTGGAAAGAGTGGCATTCTCTCACATTCTTGAGAGCATTCTTGAATATTTTAGTCCAATAGTAACTAGAAATTAATATACTATGGGCTATATTTTTTATAGAGGGATGTCCACTGCCTAGCTTTTCATGAAAGATGACAATAATTTTGGTGGCTTCTTCTTTTAAGACACACCTTAGGTAGATTACCTCAAAGTTATTTTTGTACAAGACTCCATACATGATTAGGTAGTGAGCTACCTTAATTCTTAAGTCTCTCCTTTACTCCCTAGATAGGCCTATAGGACAAATACCATTGATTATCAACTGTATGATTAAATCATATCATTCATTATTTTGAAAACTTTGATAGCCTACTGGTATGATACCTAGCCTAGGGCTATTATTGAAAATTATTTATATCACATATTGTCATCTTACCAACGTTTCTACCTTCAGATCCAAGTTAAATTCTTATTAAACCAACATCCACTTACCTATGCATTCTCCCAGCTCATTTTGACTCAACATAAGCTTAGTAGCAGGGTCAGGTAGGATGGGATGCAACTTATTTATGAGGATGTAGTGCCTAAATTTCATCACTACCTTTACTAATGCATATGCTTAGTTATCAATCATAGAATAGTTTAGCTTAGGATTCTTAAAATTATTACTCATTAAACCTATTAGGTGATCATACTCATCAACTTTTTGAGTTAATACAACAACCATAGTATGATCAGATGCAAAAGTGTAAAGGTAGAAATCCCTTGATAAATCAATACTTATAAGAATTGGGGCTTGGCTAATGGCTTCCTTCATGTCACTGAATGCCTTATTGGATTATTCATTCCAAATTACCTTGGCATCCTTCCTGAACATGTCATTCAATGGCTTGACAATTTCTATAAAACTAGAAATAAATTTCCTTACAAAATTTATTTTGCCAAAGAATGACTTGAGTTCCTTCTTACTATTTAGGAGCTCAATTATGGATATGGAATCCACTCTTTTAGGGTCTATGGAGATGCCATATTTGGTTATAACATTCCCTAAAAATTTTCCTTTTGTCACACAAAATATGTTTTTTTAAGGTTCAAGGAAATGTCATACCTTCTACCTCTTTTGAAAACTTGTTGTAGGTTCATGAAGTGATCTTCCCTATTTTTAGAGAAAACTATTAGATTATCCATATAAATGATGATGCATTTAACAAATAGACTTTGGAAGGTGTGGTCCATGAATTTTTGTAAGATATCTCCTACATTAATTAGTCCAAAAGGCATCCTTTTGTAAGTAAAGGTCCTACACTTTGTTGTGAATGTTATCTTCATCCTATCTTCTCTGTCAACTAGTACTTGGTTATAGCCTAAAAAAATCAAATAAGGATATCATAGCTAAAAATAAAATAGTTTGAGTTCCCTAATCAAGGGAAGGGAGAGAACAATTATCCTTTGATGTTTTTTTTCAAAAAATTTAAGTCAATACATAGTCTAATCTCACCATTTTTCTTCCTAACTGGCACTAAATTGGCCACCCAAGTTGAATGTCTGATGATAAAAAATATTCTTGCATCTAGTAACCTTTTGACCTCTATAAATATCATAGGTTCCAACATGGGGTTCACTGGCCTTTATTTCTACCTAAAAGGTCCAAAACTTTATTTGAGGGGTATGGTATGGGTAATGACCCTTAGATAAAAAATCTTTAGGTTGTCATAGGACCATTCTATAACATACTTGTACTTGTTAAGGAGTTCTTTGGCCTTTTAGTTTTCAAAAATTGCACAAGCCTATCCAAAATTCACTAATTATGGTTTCCCTTGGAGACCAAGATCCCTAGTATTTCAATCCTTTCCACTTACCTTGAGAAATTTAGAAACCTCAACTAGTTTGTCTTGATAAAACAATCTTTCCAAAGCAATCATCCATTTAAGGATTTTGTTTACATTTAGTTGAATGACTTTGATATTAAAATTATTCCCTTTAGTTCAATTTTCATCAACTTCAGTGATTATATGGGCTTAAAATACCCCATAATTGATCAACAAATCCAATATCTTTTGCTCATCATTAAATACTTGGAAATGGTTAACATTATTAGGTACTGATGGACATGGGACCAATTCAATACTAAAATTAGGGGAGTCTAGATTAGCCATGAGATTCAATGCAACTGATGCTAGTTCATCTATAGATTGGTTTTCTTTTTAGGGAAGGAGGTGATGCTAAAACCATCAAAAGACTCAATCAGGTCCTAAACCCTAAACTTATACCTCTTGAGGTATGAGAGTTTATATTGGTACCTATTCCTAACCTAGTTGACTACTAGTTTTGACTCTACAAAAACTAGTAGTTTTTTACATGTATTCTTGATATCAAGTTGAAAACCAAGAATGGGAGCTTCATACTCAACAAGGTTATTAGTGTAGGGGAATTAGTTTCTATAAGAGGCATGGTACTTTTTGTTGGTTAGATTAGTTAAGATAATGCCAACCCCTGATCTAGCCTTGTATCTAGCACTATCAAAGTGTAATTTCAATAGCCCAAGAGGAGTATTCATGTCCTTAGGATCATCTAATTTATCATCTTCCACTGTGAAAACCCCTAAATTTGATTTGATATGTTTACCCTTTCATTAATATCATTGTACTCCATTATCATATGTTTCATCCTTGGTTCCTTCTCAAATCTTATTTGATTTGGGACTCCTTTCTAGGATAGCCACCAGTTGGAACAATCAATAGACATACACCCATTTAATCCTTTAGTCCATTCTCTAATCAAAGGATCACATAGGCATATGGCATGTATACTACCTGAATTCTAATGATTTATTGTACCCTAAGCTCAAAATTTATCTACATGTGGATGTTCAAGAGTTATCCAATTACTTTAACACTTGATTTGTCTAACTGGGTGAAAATCCTATCAATCATGATGGGTCTTAAGCCAGGTTGTCTGCATATGTTATAAATCATGATGTTTATGGAGGGACATAAGTCTAACAAGTAATTATGCAAGTTTTTGTCAAATATTCTTAATCTGATTAAGAAAGGGGGAGATTTAGCTTTGGTATTATGTACTTTTACATTAGCATGGTCTATCTTGGGAGGTTTGGTGAATTTTAAGGACTCTAATATAAAATCTCTTTATTCTCTAATCTATGTTAACTCATGTAGGGTGTATTAGCCTTTACCTTATTGATTTCCTCAACTATGTTGTAACTAGTTTTGGGAGCACTGGAGACCTTAAGGTTGTGCTTGGGAATACTCCCTCGATGGGAATTAGGGTTATTATATGAATAAGGATCTAAAGGAATTCTAAATTTTATTTTCTTTTCTTTTATTTTATTTTATTTTTTATTTTTGGTGGGGGCGGGGGGGGGGGGGGGGGGGGGGGGGGGGGGGGGTTGAGGTAGTTAAGGGCTACCTCTATTCTCTATTCCTTAATGGGTAAGTCTTTTTTAGGAATTGTTGAAATGCATGGATTTCTTTAAGGATCTCATCTAGTTCATTTTCCTCTTAAAATAGGAAATAAAATGTTTATACCATGAAATCTTGGTGTGAAGGCTTTGGCCAAATGTATTTGAACTATTTTCCTTATTGATAACCACCTAAAATATGCCTAACTCCTCTTGGAATGCCTCAAAAACATAGCATAATTTGATGCAATTATTCTCCCCATGTTTGGTTGTGTAATGCACCCTATAGTAGTTAGGTAATGAAATATTTGTGAGGTTGATATCCATGGTTATCTTATCTGAGGAGGGGTCACGGTTTCTATTATTTTTGAAACTATCATTCTAAAACCTATTGCTTGGCCTATTATATCTTTGTAATGAAAAGTTCCCTCCTAAACTCTTAGTAGTATTCCCAACTTGTTTTTGTAATTGGAGGAAATAGGTACTTAGCTTCTCGACCATTTTTAGGATAGAATCATTTTCACTTTTAGAGGTCTCAAAATTATGTGGATCTATGGTTGTACTGAACATCTTTTGAAACCTAGAATTAAAGGACCTAATAAGTTCATTAGCATATCTTATATTATTTTTAAATTGATGATTTTTCTTAACTAATCTATTAACACATTATTAAAATATTTCCATCTAGTAATGTAGTTATTAGGCTAGTCAAAAAATGATTCATAGGAAGCATCCTTAAAGGTAAAAGGGAACAACCTATATGCTACATCTTTATGCATAATGTTGAGTAACCTTAAGGTATCCTTAAAAGAGTTTATATGTTCCTCAGTAGTTATTATTCCCATTATATTTCTCTAGATTACATGGGACATCATGGACCACCCCAAGTACATTAATGAAATAATCACCCAACCAAGCCATTCTCGTATAAGGGTTAAAAGTAAGTGTACCTTGAATAGGTGATGTTGGGAGGGATTAGGATTTATTGCATCTACCTTTGTCCTACCAAGATTTATTGTGTTCTTGAATCTCAACAAAAAGCTCTCAAGTTTTTGAGTGTCATCTTATCCTAATCTTAGGCAACTATAGCATGTAATTTGAACATCTTATCTAAGATACAATATAACACGTTAAATTTCCATGAGAAAGGGGTTTAATCTTGGATGTGGGGCTCTATTCTACAAAGGGTGTATAAAGAACATAAATATTTGGTTAGATTCTATCAAAGATGTACCCAATTTCATGATTATGTTCTATCTTAATGCTCCATACTTGAAATAACTCATTCACACCTCACACATACCACCTTTGATGAAAATAAGATGCCTAGTTCTAGATTTTGGGGATTCTCATGGTTTATGTTAAAATATACTATAATAAATAGTTATGACCTTAAAGAACATCAATCCCTAGCTAATAATATCCCTAAATGAAAGGTAGAAGGTCAAGATATGTGACCTTTGTAACCTTGGGTTAGATTTACCATGGATCAAGAATGTGGCCCTCCTAACACCAACAAAGCTTCTCCTATTGATGCTTCCATGTGTACCATAGGTTCTCTCTATTGTTTAAATAACACTTCTCATTTTATAATATAAGGATTCAAGGCATGAGTTGCAAGTGTTTGGAAATTAATATGCCTATGGTGAAAATAGTGTCAGAGCAACATGGACTATTCCATAATATTTAAAAAATTTGATGGTATGGAGTCACCTTGGTACCTTTCTTGAAAATCTTGACCTTAATATTAGACAAATTGACTCATATCTGAAACAATGGCTAAACTAAATGGTTATGAACAATGTACTCAAGCTATTGTGAATTATTTTTGAAAAAGGAGAAAAAGGAGAGGGTAGAGTGAGAAATAAATAGTGATTTTTAATATGTTATTATGAACATATTGATAATATTTTAATATTTTTTAGCAAGATCTCAACCAGCATATAGTGTAATGTAGCCTAAGCTCATCTTTCACTACAAACCACGTCTATTGTTGAAGGTACGATGACAATACACGTAAAAATTGGATTTACTTTAAATTTTTACACTACATTTAGATAGCTAAAACGCATCTTTGTTGGAGAGAAAATAAAATGAAGTAAATTCAACTCTTTTAACTAACCTAAGATACACAAGTTAGCAACCCCATAAATAATGATTTAACTTAGAATTTAGTGAAACCATTCATAATTAAATTTAGATAAATAATTGAGAAACTTATCAATTCTAATGCATCAAACAAGACAATTCCTACAAAATTGTTTGATCTCTTGTATTAATTTCTCAAAATGGTAAAAAATATTTCAAAGTCTCTCCCATTCAGAAATGGTAATACATACCTTTATATAAAGATAGGAAGTATATTGATAATTTTTAGCAATAAAAGTTTAGAAAATACAAGCGTCTTTGTAACAACTATAGTACATGTGTCTTTTATAATCCTACTAACCTAGAGGAAATCATTCTAACAAACTAGCATGTGCCCTTACAAAGGAATATACCATCCTATTGGTAAACCATGATTAGGAGGTTTAAGGTGGGGCCCTCTGATATTGAATTATATTCATGGATATTTCATGTTTTTCATCCACTAATCCTAATTCTATGATGGGCCTTGTGATATGCTCCTCTTCTTGATTAGCAAGTCATCAAAATCTTTGTCATTCCTATACAAAGCTTCCTTAATGCTTCTGGCTTCATTGATCCTCTCCCTTGCATTGAATATTATGTCTAATATTCTACTAATATCTTTCCTTGATTGTCCATGACTTTTATCCTTGACTTCTTAAGTCACGAAAGTGGCTCTATGATTAAATTCTTCATCATTAATAATCCCCAAGGCAGTGGGTTGTGCAAGATCCTTAAGCGTAGTTCCTAAGAGCTTCTCGATTCTTCCCATGAGCTATTTCTCTTCCTAAATAATTTCCTCTAATTTGGTATGCCAAGCACTCAAGGCTTGGACCTTGTCTATAATAATTCCCAAAATGGCACTTAGGTGCCCCATGCTGATGGCTTTGAAATTTGGGATTTTCTTCCTAACTTGGATGTTCAGAAGCTAGGAAATATTATCTTTAGAAGTTTTCCATTGAACAACCAGATCCTTGCCTAAGATGATATATTTTTATAGTGCATCCTACCTTAATTTCATGGACTTTAAATTTTTTAACATGTCATGGAAAGACTCCTCTAGCATTTTAATCATGGAATCTGGCAATGAGAGAATTGCCTAAGTCTATAAATTCTCATTTTCCCTCTTCAAGTTCTTAATTTTTTGCACTAATCTATGGAAACAAGCCCTAGCTTGTTGAGATTGATCCTCAATCGAAATTTCCATATCCTCTTCATAGATGGGATCTTCTAGAAGCTATTGTCCTCCAATAGGGGTTAACCCTATAAATGGTTCCACCTTTTGAAAGGTGAATTCTTCCTGACCCACCATAACCACCTTTGTTGTGGTTATTACCAAGGATGTTGTATATGGGTTAAATTTCGCCTTAACCTCTAGTTCCTTGAATTTTGGAGGCTCAAGCACCTCCACACCTGTAGTACCAAAATTTCTTGGGTGTCAAGTCTTTTTCCTCCTTAGGCTTGATGGACCTATATCCTCCTTTCTTCCAAACTTTTAACTATATCCTTGATCCATGGCTTGATGTTGTCATCTTTATTCAATCCAATATATGTTAAGGCCTAATAAGGAGAAAGCTATGGGATATTTTGTATCTTTCCATAGACAAACTGGTTAAGGATGACTAGTCCATGAATTAGATTTTTATCACTAAAAATGTTGACTTCACTAATAGGGTAAGTGAAGGTCAACCTACACATTTTTATTCATGTTACAGGCACCAAGTCTAGTTCTACCTTCCTTTTCTCCCCATAAAATGGGATCAAAGCCTTACCTACTTCACTAGAGGGATCCTCCTCCCTATCATAATTATATGAACCTTCTATGTCTACAAGGTCACCTTCTAATGTTTCTTCTAGTTCAACAGCTACCATACCAATGAAGTATACTAGAGAAGAAGGTCTTTGTGGGATTTCTAAAGGTGGAGGGACTTCCTCAGGTCTATGCTCTATTCTTGGTTGCTCAGCTTTGGCCTTACCCTTTCCCTTGACATCTTGAGGTTGCATAGTCATTGCTTGTTCTACTTATTTGGGAGGTTGAGGTTCATATTATTTTCCTTCAATAGGTGGATTTTCACGAGTGGTCCAAAATGGACCCAAAAACAAGTGATAATTCAAAGGGTGTAATTTCCATGTTTCCCTTCAGGGTTTGTTCTCATTGACCAACCTTTGCTACAACATAATGTTGTATTTCTTGTTTCTAGAAACCACATCTTCAAAATTATTCACTCTGATGTAGATGTCATCACCAACATGTAGATGATGTCCATATTAAATTTTTGGGACATTTTTATCTCATATGTGGTTGACTAATCTACTCTTAGGATCCCACATTATGAGGTCATCTAATTGAAAATTAAAATAATTTATATGGATGACCATGACCTTTAGCTGCTTCCAATCTTTGATTATGATTTTACCAATGTCTAATGGGAGGGGATGAACTTGGGATTTACTCTTTTATTTACATGTTCTATCCACACCTTGAATGATATAAGAAGCAATTTCTTACTCTATAAGCTTTTTTGGGGCATGGATTGATATCCTGTAGTATTAGGTTAGGTTCCCTGTTATCCTTATAACAATGCAATATGGGTAATACCACATATCTCCCATGGTCTCCACCTATTTATTAATTAGAGGGTGTAGCCTTGGCATAATAATTTCTATGATAGCCTCATATATGGCTAGGAAGATACCATCATAGATAAATTACATGTGGTTCTTGTATTTAAATATATGCAATTTGGAGTAATGGTGGGAAATTATGGTTTAGCATTAGGGGACTAGTTTTGTATGCTAGGGAAGGTCACAAAGGCTAAGAGATAGGACATCATAAAGCTTTTTTTGGAGGTCCTTTTAATGGCCTTGAATTTGTTAGCTAGGAATAAGCTTATTAGGTCCCCCACTAGAAGGGTCAATTTTTCTTCTATCATGAAGTGTACATAGGATACACAATCTTTGTTTACATATGTGGTGGAAGGGGCACCAAAGGATCTATTAAATAGGTTTATGAATACTCTAACGCCTTCCCTAAATTTGACTATAGGAATTTTTCCTTCTAGGGTCTTGAATATATGGGGTCCTTAGATTACCCAAGGTGTAAGGATTGAATCAAGGTCCTAGGTATTAACCTAGTTCCTCATGTTGGGGAGATTGAGATAGGGTAAGGGAAGATTATAATAGGTCTCAAAGGCCATGGGGGATATATATGATACTCTATTGGTGCCACCCTTTGGAATAATCCACTCTCCATCTATCCTACAATCCACAAAGATAGGATCAACGACATTAATATAATGCATTACCTTTGGTTTTGTTGTAGCATTGTGGAGGCTAGCCATTTGAATTAAAACTAGATAATTATACCTTTGATGTGTTGTGGCATTTATCTTTTCCACCTAAGAGATGGGCTATAATTTATCCACCAAGAAGAATAACTCAAACTATTTCCTTACTCAATGAAGTTCTAGGGCCACCAAGTCTAGCTCTATATCCTTAAAAACACTCCTTTCATTGTCAGAGGTTAGATAGAGCTCTACTTCCATCTTTAATTATTGCCTGCTAGCTACCATTGATTATAATAAATTATTATAATAGGATTATTGAGAGTATTACTATGTCACTTTCTCTTAGAGGCATAATTACGCTATCTTGATTAAACTATAACCGATTGAGTCAAGTTGGGTCTTCTTTATAGAGGGTTTAGGGTTTTGAGCTTTAATGGTAGGAGATATTTAGAATTTAAATTCATACATGTTTTTGATTTTATGGAGACCCTTTTTATTTATACCCTTGATTTTTTGAGTTTATAATATCTTTGATTTTGACCTTTTATCCTTACGTGGAGGCCATGTGGCAAGATTTTGGGATTTTCATGGCAATTTTTATAATTATCATTCAAATACTAGCCACTAGATTTTAAAAGCCTCCTTTATTTCACTCCATCAGATCAAGATCTTAGTCTTATCATGATCAATTGATCTAAATCTGAGTCGTCATGTTTCTATTGGTATATTAATCTCTAGCCTCATGGTCTTGACACTTTGTAGTCTTGTAGGTCTTTCCCATGTTGCGTATCTCTTGTCATTTTTTACCTTGGTCAAGCATTGGCCACATGTCATGCTCATGGGGCATTAAAAATTTATCAAGTTATTCACACCATTGGATCAAATCTAGTGAACAAGCATGTGGCATTGATCTTTATAAATCATGTTTAATTATCAAATGTCTTATTATGCCATTGGATAAAATCTAATGAGCGAGTGATAATCATTGATCTTCATGGGGGACCTGATCATTAATTGGATGCATTTATTATGTGGGACCCTTTCATTTATTTCCTTTGATTACCAAGTCACCACTCATCTAACTCTCAGGGCCTTGTATCCCTTTGGAATTTTTTTCCTTTGCCTCATGCCATTGGGTCAAATCCAATGAGTGAAAGATTATCATTGATCTAAATATAATGCATGCCATTTAAATGAGGGCTTCTCTATTAATACACTTCATCTAATCAAATCTTGTGAGCAATCATTAGTCATAGGATCTTGTAAAGGATGAGGGAGATAACTATCAAACTTGAGGACATAAATACATAACATAAATTATCAAGATTAAGGTCGAGATAAATATACGGGCCTTTATATTAATAACCTAGGATAAGTTTGGTAACATGAAAGGGACCTTATGAAGACATCAAATTAGACCCAAGGAAAAAGAAGAAAAGGGAAAGTATCAAATAAAATCTCAAGTCATGGTTAAAAACATGATTTAAACCTTTTGTTCACAAATTTATTTCATTAGTTCCCACCAACTTGGCTCCCACCATTATTTGAATTTGAACCAAGGGCCACCTAGGGTTTGTAAACACCAAACCCTAAACCTTCCATGGAACCTAAAAAATGACTCATGTAATTCATTAGCAAGGTTAGTCTACTAGAAGAGGCTTTAAATTATACAAATATGTTCCATCCTTTAGTGGATGATCTTCAAATTTTATCATAAGACCTTAATGTTTAGATGCTTCAATCTCATATACATAGATCTCTCAAGGGTCCCAAATTTTAAATTAATAGTGTATGTTGGTCCCAATAGAGGAAGAAAACTCAAACACAATCTTTTTTCAATTTTTCTAATTATGCTTCACTTGTCTTATTTTTATGTCTTCTTTATGGCTTTTATTAGGATCTTGTCTAATCTTTTTCTCCTTGGTATTCTTCATTATATTCCTTTCTTTCTTCTTCCTTTTATTTCTTATCAACTTATCTAATGCCATTATCGATGTTTCCACTTCTTGTTCAATCAATTCATGTGTCTCATACTCTTCTTCATCGTCTTTATCTGTTGAACCTCCATATACAACATCATTCATGTGCATTTCATATATGTCACGAGGAAAACTTTCCTCTTCAATAATTTATAGATCTTGTAAGCTTTGTTTATTCTTCATCCTAGTTGTATTTTTCTTCATATTAGCTTGTTTATCTTCTTTGATCACCTTGTCTCTTAAATTTGCACCTTGGAAACTTATCCCATCTTCTTCCTCATGTTTTTTCCCTCCCTTCTCAACTACTATATCATCATATAAACATGTCTTTTTCTTACCTTAGTTTGATGTCATTTGATTCTCATTTTCATGAATTTTTATGAGTGATAGTGACTCATCTTATTCCTTCTTCATTTTCTTGTGATGTTCAGTGTCTTATTTTTTCATACCCATAATATTAATCTCATTAATGATTACCATTCCTTTTTCAAGAGTCTTGTTCACTCCTTCATAGTTATCATCCTCTAAAATATCCAATCCTTATTCATTTTATCCTTATTTGAGGTCATTCTTAAGCTTATCTTGTTCATGTACAACTATATGTAGTCGTTTCAATGGACTAAACTATGTTTCCAGCATTTCTAATTCTTCTTGCATCTTGAGTACATCCATTTCTTCAACATCCTCATAAAACATTGGTTCAAATTGTTCTTAACTTGATTTGGAAACTTCATCTTTTTTATCTCCTTGGGATCCTTAATTTTTGAGAGTCACATCAACCTCCTCATGCCACATACCATGCTTCTCAATCACTCTTTGAGATACTTATTACTCATCTTGCTTTGTTACACACTCATTCATCAAGACAATTATTTCCATGTAGAAAATTTCTTCATCATTGGAATAAAATTCACTTATGTCATCACATAGAACATTGGAAAATAAATATAAAAAATATTTATCTTGATTTACACATTCGTTTTATTTCATACATGGCTATACCTTCATATTATGTGGTTGGTTTGCTTGCTCTACCTCCCCTGTTTGCTTTGCAGGCTTTCCATCTTCTTCAATATTTATGATTGATTTGGATTCACTAAACATAAGATCATATTGTACTCTTTCCATGTTATTTTCTACCCATTTCCTACATTTTACTTTTTGTGGCTACCACTTGTATCTCTTTTCACCTATTTCATGATTCATGTCTTTGTTATCTAGCATGCAAACTTGATGTACTTTTCCTTTGGTGCTTTGTATCCTATTTTGTGCTTGTTTTCCACATACACCTTTGCCTTAGTCAACCTATTATTTGAGGTTCATATACTTCTTATCATTACCTATTTGTTTCAGCCACTTAGGCCATACATATCCATGCCCTTGTTCTCTCCTTGAGGGATGCAATATGTCCTTCTTTTCCTTAACCTACATATCATCATTTTCTTCATCATAGATGCACTGAAAATTAATGTTAAAACTCTCATTTACCTCCATAGGAAAGTGTTACAAGATCATATCTTCCCTTATGTTTTCATTGATGACCTTCATTTACTCTTGGTACACCATTTCTTGATTCTCTTCATTTTCAACATGTAGTATGTATTCAATCTTCAAAATCTTGTCTTCTTCAAGAGAATCTTTTTCTTTGTCATCCTTTTTCCACTTGATAGGTGACACTCTTGGCCCATCCTTAATCAACATTGAGGAATCTTGTATAAAATTCTCTAATTTATTCTTCGTACCTACATAAACAAATTTAAAAGTAATGTTTCATAGAAAATGAGAGACCACATAGTCTCTTTGAATGTCCTTAGCATATATATTATCCATCTTTTATTGTCTTCACCCTCATTTGCTCTTCTTAACACATATTTATTCTTCTTGTTCTCTTAAATGAGAAATATCTTCTTTATCTCTCTTTATTTTTGACCACTTGGAAACATCTCCATTCTCATGCCTCTTTGGGATTCTCTCTCTTTCTTCTTCTCATTCTTCAAGAACCTCTTCTTGTGCCTTCTTCTCACAAGTGACTCTAGTGTCAACTTTACCTTTCTTCTCACATTCCAACCTATCAATTAGATTTATTTTTGTTTTATGATATTCATCATGATCTCTATCCTCTCTATAGCCTACCCTAATTCTCTTTTTATGTCTTACACTTCTCTCTCTATATCTATCTTCTCTATTCCTCTTTGTTTTCTAGCCCTATCTAGACCTTCCTCTTAGCAAGTTTGTCAACCTTGAATCTTAGACCTCTATTTGATATTTTATATCTTTTATTCCTTCATCTATGACCTCTTGTTATTCACTAAGACTCTCTTTCAGTATTCTTTCTTTCCTCTTCTCTCTTGGAAATTCAATTTTCTCTTTTCCTCTCTATCTTTCCTAGTCTTCTCTTGACTAGCATCTTGTCCTTCTCAACGTAATTTAGGGATTTTATTTTCTCTATCATAAATTTTATATTCCTCAATGCAAATATCAGTGTATCATACTTTAAACATCTCATTTTCCCTCAATACCCTGAAAGGTTACTTCTCATGCATACCTCATAGCACAATGCATTCATATCAAATAAACAAGTTTTAAAGAATTAAAATAGAATTAATCACTCTTACCTTGATCTAATACCAAATGATGTAGAGGAATTAGTGATATGTCTCCAATAACATCATTACCTGATTTTTAATCCAAACATCACATGCATTATCTATCCTTTTCATTCATTCCTCTCTCAATGTTGTTCTTGTACTTTCACTAGGCAATGACATCTAGGTCTATAGTGATCATTTCTTGTTATAGGTTTCATAGAATAGAATTCAGTCATGGATGGTATCAAATAATCATATATTATCTATCTTAACCCCTTTCAACTTTTGTATCACCCTTCAATAACCTTTTCTTCATAACATGCTTATTATGTCTTCCCAAGGCTAGTATCCCTTTTCTTAGCATTTTTCCTTTGTTTGAGAACATTAGCAACTATTATAAATATATAATAACACTTATATACACACTATATCCGATTTTAGGTGTGTATAAAATTTCATTACCCAAAATGCCTTTTAAAATTTCAATATTCTACCAAACTAGGTATATTATCCCTAGTTTATGCCCATAGTAGTGGTTCCATACCGTATGGACTTGGAAATAATTTAAAACCAAAAAAATATGTTATAGGAGACCAAAATAAACTATACCATTAATTTTAATGTAAGTTAGATGATATAAACTATTTTTATCAAGCAAGCCCTATTTATAGGGCTTCACTAACCCTACGCAGGCTGAGGGCTTACTAAATTCCATTTTTGGAGTTTCCTAACATTTCAAAATATCAAATATTAATAAAAAGATATATTTTAATTTACTTTTAATCATTTAATAGTATATAACCCTTCTCTAATCCCTTATATGATTAGAACACCAAACCCTCAATTGATTGTGAGTAATGGTGCACTATATACAATAGAGGTTATCTTAAATTGGTAAGTATTTGATTTCCACTAGTATTTAAGATAAATTAAAGCATAATTTACATTTATGAACTATTAATGAACCTTTGGCATAATTTAAATTTATGAACTATTAATGAACCTTTCTCAACTCTTATATTTCCTTTATCAAGTCCATATATTTTCTAGACATGAAATGGCATGTTGTCATCACAACACTGCCTATACAAATCTAAAAGTGCACACTTGTTTCTTGAGGGTTTCAAAAAAAATTCCTCTATGAGGCTAGAGTATCATCTGACTAAACACTTCACACCATTTCCATGATTAAAATCCTTCTTCTAAGACTCATAATCAGTGTTATATCATATATCCACATACCTATTTATCATAACTTACGTGTTTAAAGGAATGCAAGGTTATTCATCATATACACTTACTTCAGGGTTCTTACAATTTTTTAAAGGATAATTTTCACTAAATTATATTTCTTTATTATCTTCATTCCATCAAAAACTTATCACCATGAATTATTATATCTTTCATCTCATTTCTTGTATGTGTCTCATCAACAAAAATTCATACAACATATAGACTTAAAAACTTGAGCCTGATACACATACAAACACACAAGCCTTTCACCTCACACCAATGTATTCTTACCTTCTAACTCATCTTGATTCTCTCTACACTTAAATGCATAGTCTTATACTTTATATATTTTTGGGAATTTCAAGGAATAAATACATAATGTAATAGAATTTTAAATCTTTACCCATCTTCCTATAGAGGTATGTTCTTAAGTCCTAGAAATTTCATTAAATCCACTTACATTCATAAGGATTTTTTATACAAAGACAGAGGATATTTTCCTTTAAACTTTTATCTTCCACAATTGTACCATATATGCATTGGGTAAGCTTATAACAACACACATAGAAGCTTGTATGTAATCATAAAGAATTAAACATTACATTATATAATTTCACACCATTATATGACTATCTAAAAGGAGTGAATACAACAAAACCATGATTCTTTATTCTTTTTAAATCAACCAATATTCATGTTTACTATCTAATCTTGGACTTGTCACCTTTCTTGAGGGATTCTTGAACATTCTCTCATTCTTTAATCCCCTATCCTCTTCTTGAAGATTCCTCTCCTTTTCCTATTCTCTCCCTTACTTCAATATTTCCATATAAATGTCCATACAACCATCTTCATCAATGGTTTCTTGATTAGTTATAAAGTAAATGTTTATTTTCTTGAACCCAACGTATGGGTGAAGGTTAAAGGTTACATAACTAGTGC
This sequence comes from Torreya grandis, assembly GCA_037957365.1. NCBI lineage: Eukaryota > Viridiplantae > Streptophyta > Pinopsida > Cupressales > Taxaceae > Torreya > Torreya grandis. The sequence goes on along the minus strand of JARHVA010007978.1, from coordinate 250,866 downwards.
ATGACTTCCAAATTGATAACTTAGACATTTTGGACTTATATCACCTTTTTACATGAATTCTTGACCCTATTGAACCATGTTATTCCCTCATTAGACTCTTAGGATCCCTTTTTTCTTTTTCTTACTATTTGAAAATTGAAATTACAAATTTTGGTGGGAAAACATCTAATTCAAATTCTAAGCCTTCTCATGGATTCCTAAGACCCCTATGACCTTTTGTATGCCTCTTAGAATTTAATTGAACCTTGAAAACTAATAATTTACTATTTTATCTTGATGTTCCTGCATCATTTCTTCGCTTTGTTATTTTGAGAAGATTGATTGTAAACTCTTTGTAACATGTTTCCCTTTCATGACCAAATTTAACACACATTTTAATTCCCATTAAATTTATGTTTATGATAATTTTTACCAAATCTCTTTTTCCCATTTTTTCCTTTACTATAACTAGGGTTAGGTTTTAGGTTTCTATTATTCTTATAGATAGGGTTGAGAGTGAGAAGTTACTGAGTGGCATTCTCTTCAGAATCAAGGATACACATCACTTATTTCTTGAATCATATGAGTTGATAGGATGGTGAGGTCTATGATTTCTTGATTTTTTTGGTATTCTAAACTCAAAATTGAGATAAAATAATGATATTTTATGAATGTTAAGTTGAATAATCAAATAAATTAGTTTATCTTCAATCAATTAATAGTTACAACCATCTAAATGAGCTTTAATATTATTAGTTTTATCAATAAATTAACACCATTTTTATCACCTTTCATATGTCTTATAATAAAATCAAGGATCAACTTAATAATATTCAAGATATACACTTTTGTATAGACTCAATAAGTTTACATGGATCACTAGGACACTCTTGATTACCAATGTGTAGTATAAACTCATCCTTAACACTAAAAGATAATCGACAAGGTGTCTTACAATTTTTATTGAAATTCACATGAAATCTTAGGTGTCACATGTCATCCTAATGTGGTGATTTTAGTCGTATTGATAATTTTTTGTGTAATTGGGCTATAAATTCTACTTTATTGTGAATTTTTTGAATGTTATAGTTAGTTCCATTAAGAATTTGTGATTTATCTACTAAAAAAATTAGAGAAGCCATTGTTCCCTTTAAAATTGACACTATGACACTGGATAAATCTTAAATTTGAACCCATTTTAATATAAATTTTAACACTTTTTTATAGTAAGGATAATTATGCATGTAAACAAAAAATATTTATTCAAATATATGGTAAATAATGTGAAAAAAATTAAGTAAAAAGAACTAAATTATGGGTCAAAAGTGTCACACAGAAAAACTATCAAAACTCTAGAAATAAAAAAAGCTTAACAATTATAATATTAAGTTCCAAAACACAAAATTGACCATGTAAATGCATCCAAAATATGCCAAAACCTATAAATTTATTAGTTAGATGATTATGGTTGACAAGGATTTTACTAAGCAAAATGTCATAAAATGAAAAAGTCAACGATAGAGAGGGGCTTTGATGCAAGATGTTTGCACATAAACAAAAGATGAAATTCAAATTTAATAAAATTTGAAAAAGGAAATTGAATAGAAAAGGAAAGAGCTAGTGGGTTTTGAAAACTAGACCTCTTTGTTACAAGGTTTTGAAAACATATAGAAACCAACTCATCTACTTAATGCTTAGAAATATTATGTATAGAAATATAATATATAGACCTTATTTTTTTTAATTTTTTAATTAAAAAATATATATTTACATACATACAGTGCATCTAATTTTCAATCGATAAAATAAATTAGAGTTTTTCCCCTTTTGATTAAAAATATTTACTCAAGGAAGACGGTGGCCATAAAATCCCTATGGAAATTAAGGATTCAATAACTGAAATATTTTTAAAATAATTTTTACAACTATATGAATCCATAATTATCTATATCACTCTACCTAGAGAGTAATGGCACTGACGTAAAATTTTGGATTTGCAAAGCAAGATGAATAGTCCACCAAATAGAATGAAAATTTTCTAGTCTTCCTAAATTTGTATACTAAACGCAATTACAACTTCAAAATTTAAGTTTTCACCAAAAAAACATAATTTTTCACTCCAATATCCCATACTATGATTTCTGAGGGATATTGGAATAAAATAAAATGAAGCATATGATGCTTCAAAGGGACTAACAAGTGTTATGTTATTCAAAATGATTGACATTTTTTTAAGCACCATAAACCAACACTAGAATCAATTTAATTATTATTTTGATAAATTATTAATTTAGGGGTGATATACAAGTATGCCACATGGATAATAGAGTCTATTTACTTTTTTGAATTAACATTTGGTTGTCTTGATAAATATCTACAAAGCTTTATTTGTTCAAATCTTTAATCACTAAGATTTATAGAGACCACAGATGACAAAATTATTGTTTTAATGAATCTATATGCCATAAAGGGCCTTTCCATAGGATATACAAATGTGCCAATTTGGTAAAAAAATCAACAAATTAAATACATGATATTTGTAAATATTTTGATTGCTTCAATGAATACTGTTTATTCACTACATACAATATATATGATTAAATAAGAGATTCAAAATAATTAATATTCTTCCAAATGTTGTAATACAATAGTACTTAGATTGAAAAAAATATCAATATATTTTCAATTTTAATTAACACACTTTCCAATAAAACATTGAGATAACCTCATTAATCAACTATAGATCGCCAAACTCTAATACCTTGACAAATTTTGTAAGTATACAATACACTAGATATATATAGGAAATTAATTATCAAGTAATTCACAAATAACAATGACACATAGTTTTAAGATTATTAAAGGAAAGTAAAGATTCAAATGATTTTTTAAAGAGCATGGATCAATATCATTATGTTCACATAGAGTAGTGAAATTATTTAATAAGAGACATGATCAAGTAGGGTATATCATGGTAGATCCTTTTATGAGTGAGTCTTTTGGACAAATGATGAGAAAAGATGTAGTAATAACAAGTAAGTTTTTTTACCAATCTAGGGATTTCATTAAATTTGAAAACATGATAAACCCCTTAAATACATATGAATATTTTGTAAAGTCTCCATTCTTTGACATCATCATAATCTTAATCCTTAGCTAGTTTTGATACTTACTTTAGAGTCTTTTGATGTAGACATTGAAGATTTAATCAGTGGTAAAAGGAGTGTGAATAAATGAGTTAAGAAGAATAATAAGGTGGATCAAGTTATTTTTGGAGTTATTCCTTAGGTTTTTTCTAATGATCCACCAATTTTTGAGGTCTTAGATGAGATTTATAGGCCATTGGTTAGGAAACTAGATGTAAAACCCTCATTGGTAGATGTATTGGAAAAGGCCTTTGTGGGAGTATATTTTGTTTAAGATTAAATCCACATAGAAGTGATTGATAAATATTTTTATATAAATACTACTAAATGGGTTTTTCATGTTTATCTTTCATTATAAGGAATAAAAGGACATTTTTTGGAATAATAACCTTTGGTTTGTTGGGAAGCTATGGTTGTTCTTGTGCCCTTGGACTCCCTTTTTTTATACAAAAGTAGTGGTTATTTTGAATGTCATAAATTGGGTTGGGATATATAGTATTCCTCTATAATTTCAATATTTTGGGTTGCCTTAATGACTGGTTAACAAAATTAGCATTTAGAAAATAATAATTTAAGTTTGAATGATCAGTGATAGTTTGTGTGGGTTTGTGTTTCGGTGTATTTTTGTAAACCACTTCATCATTCCATTAAGATATCTTCCACTCATGTAATTATGACTAAATTAATCAATTTTGAATGGTTTACTTAAATGAGTTTTAAGTGTAGTCAAGTTGGGCATAAAGTTACAGTTTATCCTCTGAATTGTATAAAGAGGGCAGATTCCTCTTTTTTGAAAAAATGGGTTTGAAAGATTAGATGTCCAAATCATGATTTGGTGAATATTCTACATTTTCATTTGGATCAATATAAAATGGGCATGGATTATCCTTTTAATTATTTATGGTTAAATAAAGGTTTTTCCATTAAAGGTGAGGATATGGAAGAGGTTGAAGGTTTCCCAAGAATCATTGAAGAGCAACTTATATATACATAATATTTTCAAACTTTATCAATTACCATTGCTTTATATATTTAAATAATCTATTGAGTCTCAATATATCTAAGTTCATGACTTAAGGGGCCCACTAAGAAATACCATTGGTGCTTCATAGGATTATTGTCCATTTTCACCACTTTTTATCTACACACTTATCTCCCAAAAATCATTCCCCTAAGATTTGCCTCTCATTTTTCACCCCCTTTAGTATTTTACCACCATAGTTATCCATTTACCTAACATAAACCCCATTTTTTTATTTTACATGACATATTTGGCCACATCAACTTGATTTTGTTATTGGCAAAGATAATTATGGACTAGGTCGGCCCATGGCCCACCTAGTCCATAACCTAGTCAATTACAATACCAAGTGAACTGGGTAGACCTTGTCATCCTAAACTTTGGAAAAGGTTTAGGGTTAAATCCACATATAAAAAACATTAATTTTGAAATTATTAGAGAGATAACAATATTTAATTATTCATTTTTACTTCTTTACAATCTATTCTTATGCCATTCTACTTGAAGAGTCTTAGCTTAATGTTTCTATACAGAGAAGAATCTTGTATTTTGGAGAAGTCTTAAATGATTTGGAATTTTTTTAGTGATCCTTAAAAACTATTAAAAACACTTTTGAAACACCTTTAGACAAGGGAGATATTGCATCTTGATAAGTTCATATTTAAGGTAAGTACCTCTAACTTTGCTCCTCTCTTTAATAGATAGAAGTGGTATAATTAATGGATGTTGAATATATTTCTCTCTCCATCCATTAGGGTTTTACCTATATATATTAAATATAATTTAATTTTTAATTTTGTTTCTATTAACACCTCTTTGTGTCATAATATTTGGTGAACACTAGATTAGATTTTGTTTATTTGTTATTAGTTTAGTGAATATGAAAACATAGGACCTAGTTAGGGTTAGTGCATAGTTTTTCTTGACTAGAGGATTTGGAACCCTCCCTAGTGATATTATTTTTGGTAATAAATTCCTTGGATATGTCTATCATATCCATATTGGTCATGACCCTAATTATCTAATGTATTCCCAATCAAAAAGCGTAAGTAAGATTTATCTTATCTGAGATAGGATTGATTTTTATATTTATTGCATTTCCCATTTTATACATTATGGTGAACCTGAGATGAAATATAACCATTGTAGGTTTTATTTCATGATTTATTTCTATCATTTCATTATTTTTCTATATTTATGATAGTATGTTGATCTAGTGGGTATATTCCTAAATTTTGTGTGCAATTTTAACATACATTCATATCAAAATTACATTATTATTTATTTGTATGTATTCATTAGATACAAGTTACTAGATAAAACAGGTCAACATAGTACTCTTCTTCAATCCAAAATAATAATACAAGGTTATAAAGGTCGACTTTATCATCTTATTCACTCTACCAACATCTAGATCAACAAACTAGGTTAAATAGGTTGACTTAGTCTTTCAATCAACATTCAGATCAATAAAATAGGTTGAATAGTTAAAATTAGTATCTTAATCAACATATAGATAAAAAAATATAGGTTAAACAATTTGACTTAGTCATCTTATACTTCTTCATCATAGAGGATTTTATAAAACTAGGTTGAACTAGTCGACTTAGTTTGAAAAGTTTAAAAGCAACATTCAAGGCACTTTAGCATAAATTTTCAATATTAATCGTATTATATCCAAAAAAATTTACTCTCTTTCATTCTGTATCAATTTAGTACTTCATTATAGCTCTATTTGTGCATGTTTGTAATCTATAAAATTTCAACCTTATAGCAAACTAAGTTGACCTGGTCGACTTAGTTTTGTATCCTATCTTTTGTCTAAAAGACTCATTCTGTTTGATCAAATCTATTCGTAAAGACTCTTGATTTTGCATAATAATAGTGACCTATTTGAATATATTCTATAATTATTGTATATAGTGTCTTTTAACTGATTATATATTATTCTAAGTTTTAGAATTAACAACTATTTACTAGTAATTAATTCAAACATTCACTTTCAACTATTTACATGCTTAGATTAGCTCACATAGTCTAATTAGGTGTTTTTAATATTATAAGTTAGTTACACTATTTTTCTCTTTTTTCACACACTACCAAATCACACAATATTCAAAATGCATTTAACACTTGTCTTCCCAAGGGCTACCTACTTGGATTTCATCACCAAGGGGAAGTTGACTTGATTTTTTAGCCAAGTATAAACACATGGTTAATGTTATATATTTGAAAATAACCTAATCCCATTATCATTATGGTATTGTTAAGTGAGGGGTTATGCCCCAATACCAAGCTAGTACTAGTGCCAACATAGATCTATTTCATCCTAAACATCCTGAAACTATACATATATTTACTTTTGGTTCCCTACATTAAGCCAAATTCCCTATCATACCTAAAATAACACTTTATAATAATATAATGACACACATGATAACCTATTATTTAGCATTTAATTTTTATTTGATTGTTTTATCTCTGATCATTGTGTGTTATATTGAAAAAACTTGAATTTGGTAGCATTAGTGTAAGGTTTTATGTTGTGTGCCCCAATTGGATCACTCATATTGATCCAAATATTTATGTGTTTGATTCCATTTATTTATTAAATTATATTTCAAATATTTCCCTATTTTATCATATTATCATTATGTTTGGTGCAGTCTCCTATAGACTATGTTTCTCCCTATCTACATTACTAAGTCAACTTGGTTGACCTTGTACCCTTATCTATCTTTTGGATTAAAGTACTAAGTAGATCTAATTTAAATTTTATCATAATTTTCCTTATGTTTAGTATTACATATTCAATCCAATTTACTTTGTACACTTATCATCCCCATTTTTAGTAATACATAGTCAACCCAATTGACCTTATATGTGATTGTTGACCTTGGTCTACCGTCTGGCCAACTTAGTTCTTTATCCTTGATTTTTATCTATTATTTCTTAAAATTATATTAATTTCCTAAAAAACATAATGAAATATTATAATATAATATTTATGGACAACTTAAATCCATTTACACACTATATGGGGTATTCTTTTATACCTTCTTTTACGTCTCAAGAGAACCATCACTCTTGGAATAATTTTTCCCCTCCTTCAGCTATGGATTATAACATGGTTCAAATCACACATCAATATGAAGTAGGTGGATAAAATCCATTTTGTACCTATCAATACAATTATCATATTTAATCTTTTCAACATAATATGGGAGTAAGAGATAAAAGTCTAGCCAACAAATTGGTAATCAACCTTCCAATAACCCTCCCCCTAATACTAATTCAGGGAGTTATCCTAAAAACACCAACCTTCCAATTTATATGAATTAACTTCTTTAAACATTAATAAAACAAATGAACATAATGAAAAGTTCTAACATATCTCAAATTATGCAAGTACAACATCATTCGATCAATATGGCTAATCAACCTCTGGTTCTAAGTCCTCAAGCTAGTCTAAACTTTATTCCTCCACCTCTTAAATATTCCCTAAGAAATATTATTCCTCAACCTATATTTAAATAAAAAATTCTTCAAAACATACAAAATGAGCCTTTATATCTTTTAATCATGTCCATTGATATTGGTAATATCTATCCAACTATCAAGTATGATAGGACTAAAGACCCTATGTCATTTCTTAAAGCATTTGGCAATCTCTATAAAAAGTGGATCCAAAATAATACCTTCACCACAACTAAAATTATATTAAATACCTTCAATAGTTATGTATTATAATGTTAAAACCAACTTCCCAAACATTACATTTGGAAAATTTAATATTTAGTCAGTCTTTTGGTTAAGAAGATTCAAAATAATGACCTTCCTAGAAACTATCTTAGTAATTTTTTTAATGCAAAGAAATATCCCACCAAATTATCTCATGATTTTATCAAATGATGGAAATATATGGTCCATAAGGCTAACCATAACATGACTGATGATAATTTACTCAAACTATGTATAACTACTTTAACTCATTCACTCTAATATAAGGTTCACACTTTTTTTCCTTAAATGCTTAACGACTATCTTGACCAAGGCAAACATCAAGACTTCTTCATGAATAAATTCAAACCTAATAGAAAATTCATTAAATGATATTTTGAAACTTCTACCAATTCCATCACTATAAATACTCTTCAAAACAAACTAGAAGTTTCCAAAGCCAACAGTCAACCATATTCTCACACACCCCTAAATTTACAATAAATGAAATAATTATTATCACCCTCTAAACCATTCACTTATCCTAATAGTCCTCTTAAATGAACCTAACCAATTTTTTTGGTTCCATGAAAACATTGGTCATTCCCATGAAACTTGTAGAAGTCTTACTAATTTTTTTATCTCCCACATGCTTGGTTATTCCTTCAATCATAAATCCATGATCCAACTCTATCATACAGATTTAAACACTGCTTCTCAAAAATGAAAAAGAACTAAAGATTCTACTTCTAATAACCAAAAATATTTTCCCAACTCTAATAATCAATAAGATACCAAGGATGTTTGTTTTATTAGTTTTGACTATGACCAATATTATAAAAATTCTCAATATGGTAACATAGTTAAGGTCAATTATCATCACAATATAGCTCACAAAGATCTTATCACAAGACCTATGAAACCATCTTTGGAAAAACAACCTCTCAAAGATACTACAACCACTCATTTAGCTTCACAAGCCCATCAAGAACCACCTCTTTCTTCTAAACCCCCAACTACTTTGATTCCTTCAAAATCTACCATACCTTCTAAACCTCAAACTGGTTGTTCTTCTAAATCTCATTGGAACTTTATCAAAGTATTCAACTCCATGACTTGAAAAATTAAGCTTATGGAATTAGTTTATACCTACCCTTATCATCACATTTTCATCTTGAAAAAATTATACGAAATCAAAAATACATCTTCTATAGATGGAAAACCACCCTTTATTCATCCTCAACTTACTAACATGCATACCATTGAATCCATCTATCCTTCTTCTAAACTATCTATTGAATTTATTGAAGAGGGCATGATTCATGATGAGATCCTTTTTTGCACTAATGATCCACCCCTATGCATTAAAATAGATACTAATACTATCATTATTTATATATTTTTAGTTAATGAAGGGTAAAATAGTAATGTGACATCTTTGTGGCTCATCTAAAAACATTTCTATAATAAGGACCATCTCAAGCAAACCTACCTCACTTGTCATGGATTTGATAAAACTAATCAAAATCCACTTGGTTGTATTTATATTCTCCCAAAAATTAGACCTAAGACTGTTCAAACTAAAATTACGGTCCCTAATTTTTCCATATTTTATAACATAATCCTAGGCCTCCTCTAAACATATGGAAGGAGTGAAATTACCTCTTTTGTTAGCCAATTCATCAAATTCCTCCCTAACAAAAAATAGAATAAACATGAGGCCAATCCCAACCCTTGGAGTATTTGACTTCCCAATCCCAAATATCAATATCAGTTTCCTACCATTCCTACCATCAATAAGACTCCCTTACCTGCATTCATCAACATCAATCCATATTTACATGCCCCTCTTATTGATTCAAATGATGAACCTATTGACTTTTAACATACTTGTAATACTATAAGCTACCTTCTTACATCTTGGAGTGGCTTCATCCTTACATAATACCTCATGGTTTTACTATTACTCTCATTGATGAAATCATTGATTTTTACCCTACATACAATTTTCATGACTATTCCTACCTAGAAGACACCTTCACATGCAATGTCTATGGAGTGGCCATATTACCCCAAGATCCTTTAATCATGTCTCTATGCAAGTTTAGCAATCTTAGAATTTCACCTTATGAATAACCTCTTGAATCTTAAACAACTATAATTTCTCCAACATATGATGATAACTACATCATGGACAAAGCTCAATTACATGACTTAGATATTCAAAAATATCATAAAACTTTAGCTTAAATATATGATTTCAACCATGATTTTCACACCATTTCTATGGATTTTGAATTAGTTCCTAAACTTATGTACCTCCCATTAATTCTCTAATTCTTCATAATCCTTAGGTAGTTGAACAAATCCTACCTTCTAAACATCCATATATTTTTTCATCTTCTCTACCACCTACAAATCCCATCATTACATTTGATTCTTTCTAGTTAAATAAACAAATGATACACCAATCTCATTTGATGAACCTTCTCCTTTGACAATGTCATGGATAACTTCTTATCATGATTAGAATCCCCTTAAGAGGATACCATAGTGGATGACTCATTTTTAGATGAGCACCTATTCTTCTTCACCCTGACCACACCTTGGTATGTTGATATTGCTAACTAGCTTATAATAGAGTTACTTCCATAGCACTTACTCCTTAAACAGAGAAGAGATTTGATTCAAAAAAGTGGCAAGTATTTTTCATTGTCCATATTGCTTTTTTATATTGGGCCTAACTCCGTCATCAACATATGTCTCAAAGAAGATGAGGTTTTAGATATTTTCAAAGCTTACCATGATGAACATTGTAGAGGATACTTTATAACCAAGCATACAATAGTAAAAATATTGAATGTAAGGTATTATTGGCCCTTAATCCATCAGTATGCAATAAGGTATACAACTCATTGTGATAGATTTCAATGTATCAAGAGACCCACATGTTTGGATGAGATGCCTTTGCAGCCTCAAATTGTGCTTGAATCATTTGAAAAATGGGGCCTATGTTTTTTAAGACCTTTTAATCTAAAATTAAACAACAAAGAGTACATCCTTGTATGGATTGATTATGTCACTAAATGGGTAGACGTAAAGACTCTTACACATGCCATGGATGAAAAGGTGAAAACTTTTATCTATGAATAAATATTCACAAGATATGGTGTGCCATGAGAAATAGTCACTAATCGAGGACCATAATTTAATTATAGTTTAATGACCACCCTAATCCAACAATATGAGATTAGCCATAAGAAATTAACTCCATATCATCCACAGTCCAATGAATAGGTGGAAGTCACCAATAGGGAGTTAGAAAATATTTTGACCAAGACTGTTAGTATTTTCCATAAGGATTGGGAGGCTAGACTTCTTGAATTTATCTAGGCATACAAAATTGCATGGAAGACTACTAAAGAATTTACCCCATATGAGTTAGTCTATGGGAAGAAACCTATCTTACTAATTGAATTTGATTACAAGACCTTACGAATAACACTAGAACTTGGGATGGATATATCTAAAGCACATAAATAAAGGCTTATGTAACTCAATGACTTAGATGAATATAGACAACAATAACTGCAAAACATATAACTTATATAGTAATAATGGATTGGATCGCATGATGAGTATATTAAGACCATGCAATTTAATATAGGATATTGGGCCCTTATTTTTTACTCAAAATATAAAGATCACATGGGAAAACACCAAACCTGATGGCTTCATCCATTTTGGATTGAGCATTTTCATGAAAATGGATCATTGTAACTCCATACCATTGATCCAGTGAGATTTTTTCTACTAGTCAATCACCATAGATGAAATTATACAAAAAGTCACTCATGAGGAATTTACCACACAATTACATAAGAAATTATGAAATAGATTTAATGATGTCTTAGATCAGCATGATCTCTCACTAACCATAGGGAGAACTGACCAATAAGTATATGAAGAAAGAGAGGAGGACATTCTAACCATCCTCTACCATGAATTTTGAGATCTTTGTATAGTCTTTGACTAGTCAAAATCACATATGACATAACAAGGATCTAGAATAAACATTTTGCTACAAGTGGTAGTTAGAATAAAAATAAAATCCAACAATGAAAACCCTTTTGGGTATTGATGGCAGTTTTTGGGGAGAAAACCAACTTACTAGTTATTTAGAATTATAAAAAAGGCCTAAATAGAAAACCATCATGTTGGCTATTTAGGGGTAAAAACCAAAAATGGACAACATGGAATCATTTTGAATAAAACTACTCATATTCCTATAACACATCTTTCCTTCTAGTTATTTCTAGCCTCAATCTTTAGTATCTATGGGCTCAAATTGAGTTATTATGGGCAATAAACAAATCTAGAAAAATGGGGCTATAAGGTACCCCTAGAACTACTGAGTGCATTTTCATAGATACTATAGGCAACATCAATTTTATGTATTTACTACAAATATCCTTACCGTTATTATAGGCACCTTTATCAATGAAGGAATTCCTCCAATTGTTACAAGCTCTTTTGTAGCTATTACAGATATCTTCATCACTATTGGGAATAATTTTATAGTGGATACAACATTCACCTATAGTTTTGTAGGTACATCTTTACCCCTATATACACCTCTCTAGTAGTTGTAACATAATTTCTCATAAACTATGAGCCATGGCTTTGGGCATGGGCTATTGAGAAATTCATAGAAGACATTAGATAAGCTAGATGAGAAGTAATGAAATATTAGAGAATAAAATACAATCATTGATAAGGAATGACCAAACCCATAAATAATGAAGAAAGGGCTACAATAAAATCATACATTTACAATCTCTATTTGGAGTGTTACAAACTAGAATTCATGGCTACAAGGATACACATGAATCACTTTTAGCTTCTGGTCATTTCATGGAGATGATTTCACTATGTCAAATAAGGAGATTTGGGATCTTCTTTTTAGATAATATGTCCCAAGTTTGATAAACTATATAATTGCCAAATCAAAAGTTCCCTAAATAAATATTCCATCAGTAAACATCATCATTTCACTAAGTGTAAGATAGAAGAGAAATAAGCCATCAGTAAGCTCATGTAGAGGAAATCAAGTACAACAAATTTCATCACCCTCTTTTATGTTGATAATGTATCCAAATTTAATAGAAACAAATATATACAATAACCACCATGTGGAAGGATGGAAATAATCTCTCATAACACTACTCTAGCCCTTTATAGATCATCATTACTGTATGCAGGTTGTTGATGTCATAATTGAAGGAAAAAATCCTATGATCATATAATAACCTAAGCATAACAATTCAAAAAAATCATGACCACTAAGGTAATAATTACATGAGGAAACAACAAGCTATGCTTCCATTCTTGTAAATATTCACATGTAGATTTCCTATGTCACAACCCTAGAAACAAAATGGTTAAAAAGGTATGATGTATCTTTTAGTCATATAAAATCACTTTATTTTTTAATATAGAATAAATTATATTAAAAATCATATTTATTCATTAAAACATCATTGTTTGAGTCTTTTCATGAGCTATACCAACTAAATACTCACACCCTCATCATGACCCCATCCTATCTCTTTTCATCCTACATGTACCATGCCACTTTGAGACAAGTGACCTCTCACATGAGGAGACAAGAATGCTATGGGAAATCAATCCCATGATAATTTATGCATGTAGATTGAAATCCCATGATGACATCATAAATTCAATAGGGAAAATAATTAGTTTTATTATTTTCCACATGTGATTACAACCCATTTAAACAAACCCTAAAGCATGACATTATCACAACTTGTAACCAAAACTACCATTATTTAAAATAACCTACTTTTCTACAAGTAAAAATCTCAAAATAAAATTGAGTGTGTTCATAATTATTAGTGTAAAGAGTCATCAGGAGGTTAACCTAGCCAGAATGGGAGGGTCAGTAGTGAGAAGCAAACCCTCAAATTATAAGAAACTAAAAGAGATCTAGATAATTGGACCATCCTTAGTAGAGTTGGATGGACCACTTATTTTAATGAACTATAGCATTTTTTATAACCTCTTACTAGGGAATTTATAGGGTCCTTTATAGGAGAGTAGGTGACCATATATGGAATTACATTCCCAGTCACTAATGAATTGGGAAACTAGGTTATTGGGATACCAACCATAGGGGAAAAATAGGAGGATAAACCTAATGGTCAAATAGCTAGCCAATAGTTCTATTAGGAAAATGAAAGGCTAGTGATAAAGAAAGGAGGTGTAGAGAGATTGAGCCTACCCCCAACCTAGAGGGAAGTAACCTTGTACATCATCAAATATATGACCTATGAAGGAAGGTACTCTCTAATTTATACTCTTATGGTCAAATATTTGAATCACTTAAGGCATGATAGGACCATTAATGTCCTAAACCACTTATTAAATATCCTAAAAAAGATGTCTAAATAATACTATAAGTGGGTTGAGAAAGCTCTATCTCATCATTGTTTGATTTGGTTGAAATTTAAACATGGAATAAGCATTGTTAGACCTGACCTTAGATGGGAACAATTTATAGCCCTAAGGACTAGTGAACCTCAATAAGAAGAGGGAAACAATGATGGGGAATCTCTTAAAGAGTAGGCCCAATAGAATGCATAAGAAAGTACTATGGGCATTAGTGTAATCGGTCAACGTATAGCCACTAAAGTTTCATCTAAATTTTTTATGGGTAGAAGAAGATGAACAAAACTAGTCCTACCTCCTAAGGACATAGAGGATGAAAATCCACCCACACAAACTGGTCAAAATATTCTTTGTCCCACTATTCCAACTATCTCCTCACCAAAGAGTGACTCTTTCACCATGGCTCCTTCAAAGGAAGAATAAATTCTTCCATCAATAATTACATAGGAAGAATAGGTTCTAACATCCATCCCTCCTAAAAATAAGAACACGATTAAAGATAAATATCCCTCTATATCGAGGAGAAAGAGACGTCCTCCTAGGAGATATAAAATAATTAAAAGATAGAAGACAACCCTAACATCCTCACCCATAAACATTAGTGAGGATGAAGGGAAAAAGAAAGAGCCCAAAATTCAAAAGACCTATAATGCATTAAATATTATAGAGTGGTCTACTGAAGAATATTATACCAAAGAAGAATAAATAGACTTACCTTTACCACTAAAATGTATTGAGGAAGACATGGATCTGCTTAAACAAATAGGATATACATATGAAAAAATAAGAATGTTAGATTAACCTGTAACAAAATAAGAATTGCTTGAATAAAGGACCATGGAATAAATAATAAAGAAGGACAAAGTTCCTCATAACCAAGATTTCCAAACTTTGGAATAAGCCATGAGAGAGATAGATAGGTTGAAGGAAAAAATAGTAGAGTTAAAAGGCAAGAGAGACCTAAAAACACTCTTGGGAGCTACACAATTGATAGAGCCATCCATGGAAGAAGAATCAAGGAAGGAAAGGACATTGGAGGATCCTGTAGTAACTCTTTTGGTAGTTCTTGTAGTAGCTCCACCTACCTTACCTACATATGAAACTAGTGTACCTTAAGAGGAACTTACAATATATAATGATCTAGCTTTGATACTATTCTACAATAGGTTTTCTCCTACATTGACCACTGCACAAATACCTACAACAAAAGAAGTGATTGATGTAGACCTTTTAGTTTCTAGGCTAGTAGAAACTCATGATCTTTTCATTTTTATTGAATAAAAATTTAGTAATGATGAAACTTACCATACAAAATTGGAACAAAGGTTTATGGTATATGTTGAAGCAAGGGAATAGTAGGAATATTTAAAGCAAAACTCAGAATAGTCTGAGATCCATATCACTTATTTGAAAGGGAAGATCACTAAAATGCATGAAACCACTGAGATTTTATTGGAATGCATATCACCTTCTAAGGTGTATGATGTATAATTATAAGAAAGATGGATCAGATTCAAATATGACCAGATCTATAGTGATTATTCTAACATGGTATGTGACCCTAAGTCTTTCTTTGAAGTCTATAGGCATGTTAACCCTAATTTTCAAGCATGGTTGAGTGAGTTTTACATACACCAGTATGTTTTACCCCATGATACAAATTGGAATCCAAATATATACCTAAGAGATATCTAATTTAATTTATTTACCTGATATGCCCCCAATGAAACAAGAAGAAACAAAACATGTGGATTACTATCAAGGAAAATAAAAAGAGGCTACCCTAATGATTAAGGGTAAATTAGTTGATGTATAATCCATAATAGATGAATGGATCTCCTTTATAAATTCAAATACTCCATAATCATGGCTCATGAGGAAATAAGTAGAGGTCCAAAATCAGTAGTTGAATCTCATGGAGGGAGATGGAAAGCAAATTATTTTTTCTTGTTCTCACAGATGGGCAAAAAAAATTGATGATTTGATAAGAAATGAGCCTTACTCCCATAAAAATCTTAGGGAGGCCATACATAGGGTATATATGTATATTTATCTGGTTATGAGAAGAAGGATAAAATGTTTGGGATTGATGTTTCACCCACCTATGTTTTTCTTCATGATTCTTGACTGGGAGGGGGAGGCACCAGCTAATAGAAAAGTAGAGAAGAAAAGGTGGAAGAGCATAGATGATACTAAAGGTTTTTATATCTTCAAGGGGATGGGATACACTAAACCCCTAGATTTTATGAAATTTTATGGTTTTAAAATACAATGAAGGCTTGCTTGAGGACAAGTGAGAGGTTAAGGAGGGGGTGTGATGACACAACCAATTAGTCTATTTTATGGCCTCATCCATACCGAGTTATATATATTTTTCCTATTCAAATCCTTATAACAATTTATGACTCATGAAAATGAATGAATGGATTTATGGTTTTATGTGTGCATTGATATATACATATTATGTTATGAATTAATTATGCTTTTTCTTTGATTATATTATACTTGTGTAACCTTATTTAACAAAAATTTAAATGGTAAAATAAGACTGTAGGAATCTTATTTCAGCACAACACTTATAGAAAAGCCCATAGTAAAATGGTCTTTTAACTCATAGGAATAACCAAGATAATGGCTTCCACATACGGGTTGCTTGTAACAACTATTAGCTTCCACCTATAGGCTACCCATAGAAAACTATTGGCTTCCATCTATAGGTTTATCATGGCAACTATTGGCTTCCACCTATAGGTTTCTTATATCAAGCTATTGGCTTCCACCTATAAGTTTCATATAGAAATTATAGGCTTTTACCTATAGGAGACCATAGCCACTACACAGAACATAACTATTATTTTGATAAGATGTAATTGGCTCTTAAGGACACATCCAACTATCTTAGAAACCAAGTGGATGATTAAAGAGGATCTTACATAACTATTATATGGAACCCTCACATGTAAATAATATTGGATGTGCTTCCAAAAGATGAGTAAGACAAGGATAATGGAAAGGAGATAAAGAAGTAAAATAGAAAACTAATATATATTGTCCTTAACCCAGTCAGGCCCAAAACAAGTAACTTTTAGTTACTGAAAACTTGAAGGTTGAATGGGTTAGTTGAAAAGTATTTTCACCTCTCCTAGTTTAGTGTTCTTGGTTGGAGCTAATAAACTGCCTTATGTATTTAATGGAAGAAACTAGATTAGATTAGGGGTTGAAGAATAATGATAAGAAAATTGTAGATAATAATTGCATTCTAATATTTGAATATTATAATCTACTATAGAAATCTGTAATTGCTATAGATCTAAGTAATGAAAAGGTTGATTCTATACGAAGCTTTTTTAAGTCTCTCAAAGAAGGATTAGAACTCAGTTCTGAATGAGGAGGCCCCCCTCAAAAGGAGTTACAGTGAAGATCTAGACCCTTTTTAGATTAAAGTGTGTTATTTGAATTGATTTCATTACTAGTTGATTATATAAAGTGTGATGCATGTGTGACTCATAAGTGTGAATAAATTCTATATTCTACTATAAATATTCATTTTTATATCTATACAGTGAAAACAATATAAGTTCATTACACTATAACCAACAATTAATTTAGCCTATGAATCAATAATGCATATATAGTGTGACATACTTGATAATCTTATGTACTCTGGGTTGACAATTAATGTTAAGTAGATTTAACAATTTGGTATTAATTGGTTAATAAGTCTAAAAAACACTTTGCACTTTTACTAATTATGAACCCATTATTGAATTGCTTCATGCTTGAGAACCTAAACTTCCTTGAAAACATCACAAACTAAGAATTTCAAAAATAAATCTCCTTGTTTCAACCACTTCATCTCTAGAATAAACCAAAAAATTAATCCAATTTCTTATTTACCTAATGCACCATATCATTTCTAAGATGGAAATTCTATTCTTATCAATTAAACTACTCACATCAAATATGGCACTCCATCATGCCCACGACCTATTACAATTTATCATGAACTCACACCTGTTGAACATGATAAATTTAGATTATTTTTTTATAAATATCAAGAGATGTTTTCCTATTAATATGAGGACATGGTTGGTATTGACCTTATCATTATCATTCACAATATTATTGCTTATTGAAATGTGAAACCTATGCACTAGAAGCAATGAAAAATTTCACCTTAATTTTCCACCTTATTCCATACATAAATTATAAAACTTCTCAATGCTAAGTTTATCAAACCATTGGACTAATCTGAATGGGTTTCTAACATAGTCCATGTTCAAAAAAATGTCACCATGGCCATTTGCATTTACATTGATTTACATAATATTAATCTTGCCTATCTTAAGGAAAAATTCCCTCTACATTCAATAGATGCCACTATTGATTCCATAATTGGTTATGAAATTTTATCTCTTATGAATGGTTTCCTAGGATAATACCAAATTCATATTACCCTAAAAAACTAGCATAAGACAAATTTCACCATAGAATGGGTCACCTATTACTATGTTAAAATTCCCTTCAGCCTCTAAAATGCTAGAACTACCTATCAATGGGAAATGACTCATATATTTCATGATCTTATTCAAAAAATTATATAAACCTATATGAATGGCCTCATTTATAAATCTAAATTTTCCAAAAATCATATTTTTGATCTTGCCATAATCTTCGACCACCTTTTTAAATACCAAGTTAGACTAAATACTTACAAATGTGGTTTTTATATCATATCTAGAAAACTATCAGGATTATTAGTTTCTCTCTCTGGCATCGATGTTGACCCTACAAATATTAATGTTAGCATCAACATGCTCATCCCTTGATCCATTATAAACATTTGCACTTACCTCAATAAACTTGGGGAAACTAGATGTTTCATTTTCAAAATGGCTTACCATATATATCTCATCAATTCTCTTCTTAAAAAAGGTAATGAATTAAAATGATGGATCCTTGCCAAAAATCACTTGATAATATGAAATAATCATTGATTTACCCACCTACTCTTCATCCCCCTAACAATGATCAACCTTTGATCTTATATACCTATTCCACACCCATCAGTTGGGGCAAAGATTTCCCTACAAGATAATACTAGAAGGAATATGTCATATACTATATTAGTCAAGGCCTCATACATTATGATAAATGCTACATAAAATTTTAACATGATTACCTCACCATATATTTTTCTACTAAAAAAAATTGACATTATATAATTTATCAAACCACTTATGTTATCATCCATTCTTATCCCCTTCATCACTTATTATCCAAATAATTTATTCTTGGAGATAAAATTATCAAGTGGATGGTCCTTCTCATGGAATTTGATCTCTAAATTATTACTAAAAAATCTATCAAATGACATATCATCACTGATCAACTTGTCACAGCTCATGTGTTAGCTAAAAACCACCTTCAAGATAATTTTACCAATGATAATATTCTCTATATTGAAGGTTTGAACCGAGACATATCCTGTAAATATTACTTGCAAAACTTCACCATTTATATTCAAACAAGTAATCTAGACAAGTATTCTATCTCCCATGATACTATTAAACCAAAAGTAGTTATTCAAGAACTTCCTAAAATTAATGTTGATCTTCGTGAAGATATTTAGACCTTTCATTTTAATGGTGTTAAATGCCTTCAAGGAGTTGGGGTAGGTTTTATCCCCATAATCCATCTTGTTAAAATTATCCCATTAGATTTTCACATAACATTTTATGTCACTAATAACATGGTAGAGTACAAAGGTTTAATCTTACGAATGAGAGCATCCCTTGATCTATATATCTAATACCTACATGATCTAGGTGATTCCCAACTCATTTTCTTCCAATTCAATGGTGATTACCAATGCAAAAATGATAATCTAATTTATTTTCATCAAATTATAACTAATCTCACTAAATATTTCATCTCTTTCACCATCAAACCTATCCCTTGAGATAAAAATACTATTTTTTATTCACTTGCTTCTTCAACATCTCTTTCTCATCCACTTCAAGTTCTTACCACTCCCACTTTTCTTATCCAAACAATAAAATCTCCATATTTTATTCAACCAAAATATTTGCTTATCTACCATTCCAAGGCCATCACCATTTAATAAATCCCATTGTACAAAGTTATCATTCCATTTATGGAACATCAAACTTATACTTCCAACCTTGATTCCCATAAAAAGACTCACATTTGAAAACAAGATCTAAAATATGTATCTCAATATAACATCATATATTACCATAATATTGTAGGTACCTTATTCTATTATGTTATTAAAGTGAGGTTCTTCCTCTTCTGTAACAAACACATGGGGGAATTTATGGTGTCCACTATAGTGAACATGTTATAGGCCACAAATGCTTATGTATAGGATACTTTTGGTCCACTCTTGAAAAACATGTGATCAAATTTGCTAAAAAGTGTACTCTTTGATAGATTCATGATGATTTAATTCATTTACCTCCAATTGAGCTTCAAACCATATAATCTCCCTATCCATTCTCTATGTAGGGATTAGATTTCATAGGGAAACTAGGTATATCTCAAGATGGGCATGTCTTTATAATCATAGTCACAAATTATCTTACCAAATGGGTCAAGTTTATTCCCCTTGTTAATATCATCGACATTACCATCTCCAAATTTATCCTTAATAAAATCATTTTTGACTTTGGTGTCCTTCACACTATCATTTAATATAATTATGGTAATTTCAAAAACAAAGATGTTAAACAACTCTATGCTAAATTTAAAATCAATCATAAATTATACACACCCTATCATCCAAAATGCAATGGCCAAGCTGAGGTCAAAAGCAAAATTATTAATAAAATCCTCCAAAATATAATTCATGAAACCCATAAGGAATAGAATATTCATCTATATCTTGCTCTTTAGGCCTGTCACACTAGCATATGTATTGCCATTGGGTCAATGTCATTCTTTCTAGTCCATGGTTCTAAATTAGTCCTATTAAAATTTGAGCTTCCCTCTCTCCATATATCTCTTCATGGTATCATACCTGATGAATAATTACATGAATCTTGCCTTCATGATCTCAATCTCCTTGATAAACACCATATTTATTCTTTATAACATAATTGCCAATATAAGGCTTGTATTGCCAAAAAACATAGCTTGTCCTTAAATTAGAATAAAATCATGTAAAATAAGGTAAATACTCCAAAAAAATTGTGGGGCCCTTATTTATTCAAAGATATTCTTTTTCTAAGTACCTATCACCTTCAAACCATTTAATGTCATACTATCAAATAGCCCACCAACATGCAATTCTTCAAGAAGAAATTTTCCTAATGCTTCACTTCTTTTCATGCTTTATATATGTTATCTATCTAACACTTTTTGTAGTATACTTACATGGGTCTCACCCTTTATAATAGTTATCTATTTTCACAAACCTTAGTCCTTTTCTTTGTCTTTTGGTTTCCCCTTTTCTTCATGAGATGCATTATAAAACCATTCATATGACCCAGTCTTCCTCATGATTTCCTTTTGTTCTCTTTGACTTCATACTTTTTTCACACTTTTTTTACCCCTTTAGATCTATATTTTATGAGTTGTAATGTAAGACCATGGATAGGACCTGGCCTTCCTCACAAATACTATTTTTTCTTATTTATTTATTCTTCCCATGATTTTGGCTCCCATTGGTATTCCTTTTATGAGTTAAAGTGTAAGACCATGGATAGGACCTAGCCTTCCTCCTAAAATTACCATATTTTCATTCTCTATCTAGCATGTGTTTTGTAATGATTATAGGTTATTTATCTTTTATTTTCAACTTTAACTTTTACTTATTTTATAGATAAAATTGGCACAAACAAACTTTGTTAGCATGTTTTCCTATATTTCTCTCATTCCTATGGTAAAGAATCACACTTTATTTTCATTGTATCCCTTTTTCACCCTTTGTCACATTTCTTACAATTTGAAGAAATTAAAATTGTTTAATGTTTCATTCTTATTGACTTATTTATATTTCACTCCACTTTGAATAAAATAAGGTTGAAGTCAAGATAACACTTTTATTTAACTTGAATTTACAAGACTCTTAGACAACATGCTCTCTAGGATCTCTCTATTATTAACCAAGTCCCATATATTAAATCGTCTTTAGTACCCATGTTTGGTTTTCCAAATTTGTATAGAGGAGGAATAAAAAAATCCATGAAGAAAGTTAAAAACCAAACCATTTGAAATAAAATGCAAGGATATATATAATATAACATACAAATTTCAAAAATAATAATCACACTAAAAGACATGATTACAAGTGCTTCTCCTATCTCCAATCGAATCTCAAAATCCATAGTTGATCTAAAAATAGAGTCAAGGTCCATTGGAGTGTGGTAGGCCAGTAGATTAAATAGGAGATTTCAACAAACTTTATGGTGTTACCTACTTTCTTACCCAAGTACTCAATATTCATATTAGATCGATGACTCTATAAGGGTTCTTCAGGAACAAGGAACATGTTATGGGAAGGAAGGTCCATTTTAATTTTCATGCATAACCTTCATGGGATGATCTACATACTTCATTTGTTGACCTAAAACTTTTATGGCTAAGAGATGTTTATTTAGAGTCCTTAAGTTTGAAATTAATCTTGTTTTGACAAGCCTAATTTGAGTGTCTTAACTTTTATACAGCGTTCATTTACCTTGGTTTTTCCTTCATTTTCCCCTCCACTCATTTAGTTTACCCCCTTGATAGACAAGTGTGATTCTAAATCTATTTTACCTTTTTCTATACTTCCTTCTTCTTCACATCCTAAAAACATGCTAACACTACTTTGTTTTAATTTTATCAATCTTTTCAGCTAAAAAACATGTTTGAGAAACTATGGATTGTATTATTTTCACCATGTATATATATTTCTAGACATTCCTTGATTTCTTTTACCATTTTTCATTATTGTATTACCCTTTTTATGGACACATGAATCCTTTTCTAATGTTATGTAATTTTTCTATTGTTGAGTGAGGTTGGTT
>JARHVA010007978.1:185000-222500 GCA_037957365.1 Torreya grandis | reverse complement strand
TACCCTTATAATAAATTAGTCATAGAATTTAATGGTACATCATAGCACATTAGTGGTGAGATTGATTAAAATTTACAAGTTAATATAACATTTTTGGTACTGTATTTTAAGTTATAATGTGTGTGTCTATGTCTATATATATGCGAGTATTTGATATTTTATTAGGATAACCTTGTATACATAAAATTCATGCATAAACTTTTACATTTCATGAGTATAGTCAATACATTCATATGAATGGGGTAGCCATAGTTTCCTTAATTCCATATCAACATCCACTTGAACAAACTAATTTCATTCCAAAACACCTACTTATACAACCTGATAAGGTTAATCACCTATGAAAGGTTAAGTTACATAAAATTCCATTTCCTACACATCCCATACTTTAGACACCATTAAATAAGAGATAAATAGTGAATTCCATGAAGTCCCCATATACACTTACATGGGCTACCTAGTTGATAAGATAACATAAACATGTTCTAATTATAGGCACACCAAATAAACCACATTACACTAAACAATAGGTTCCATGATTTTATACCCATATAATATCTCTTCATAACTGTATATGCCTTTGTGACATATGTAGAGTACCACATATTCTACATTTCTAGATATGTCCACTATGCATGCCCCTTTTCAATATCACAAGTTTCATGCACCATATTATGAATTTTGATATTCCTATGAGAATTTCTTAGATAAAATCCTAGGTTAAACCTTTTTCCTTTCAAAAAATTCAAAACAAAAACAAATATTCAATAAAATAAGAAAAACATTATAATAAATTCAAAACTAAAAAAATAGTTAGAATTCATGTGTTTAATATCTCCTTCACATATATGTTATTTAATTTATGTTAGTAGATAACATGTCATTTGTTATATACATACACTTATGTTTCACACATATTTGAGTGTGATATAGGCATACACTAGATACATGATACATGCACATACAAGTTTTATAACTTTCCCCATTCTATGTAACACACATTTTTTGGGGTATTTAATTCTTTGATCATGGTTGATACATGTTATATTATTTTATGATCACCTTTGTAGTAACATGTTGATACTATATACTAAAATTTTGACATGTTTATACTCATGATTAAATATTTTAGAGTGTACTTGATATGCTAAATTACATGACATATTTTTCTAACACATACATATAATATAAATAATATGATATGTTTATGTTTGTTTCTTATACCTCATTTATTCACATTGTCACTTCATTGATTTTATTTTTCTTTCTTTAACTAGTATGCTTCTGGAACATTTGAATATGTTCCTTAATAATTAATCCATGTGCCACTATGTGTTAATTTTTTTCTATATGTAAATTTTAATATCTTATTCATTTGAGTGTGTGACATTTGAATATAAACCTTGTTTTTTGTCTCTTTAGTCCCATTTTATGTGACATTTAGTGTTTTTATGTGTTCTTGATTATTTGTTTAGCTTATAATATTAATCTATAGACATTTTCAAGATTCATATCATCCATCTTATGTATTTTTATGTTCACATCCTATGATATCCATTGATATGTCTACTTAGACATGTTACACCTATATGTGACATTATTAGTACATAGATTATATAGTTATCTTATCCTTTTGCGGTAAGGTAACTACTAGATTCCATTCCTTTAACTTCAAAACGAGGGGAATAATAGTGAGGTTGTGTCATAGATACATAAATACACACACATATAGTTTACACATTTGAAACTGTTTGATACAATTTACATGATTTAGATATACACTTGGGTAGGAATCATATACACATTGCACCAATTTTTATAATTTTGGGATATTATTTTTTTATATTTGTAATATATATTATATAGATTTACCTGATAGATGTTAGATTTTGATAGATAATGGATATTTATACACATTATAGGTGGATATGCCATGAAAATACATAAAATAATAAAATACATATTTAAACTTATTTACCAAGAAACATTGATACTTTACCAAGAAACATCACTTTCACCAAGAAAAACTATTTTAATCCTTTTTCATTTGAATCAATTGGATAATTTTAGTAGTGTGATTGAGATTAAGCATCATAAACATCCTAATAATACTTCCATTTTGAAATATGAGTTTGTTATACCACATAGCTTGACTTTTATTTCACTCTCACTTGAGTTGTGTGGTTGAGATTTAATGATCTCAATGGTCATGTCACAACTAACTCTTAAAATAAATTAGGGGTGTAATAAAATTATATTATCCTTATTCAGATCTCCAAGGTTTAATTTTGAACCTCTATAAGCTTTAATTCCTCATAAGGAAGCATATTTATCGAGTTAAAGTACAAATGGGAAACATGGTTGTATCAACACACATTTGTACTCCTTCTTTGATCTCTTTCTATTTAAGCATTTTAACTATGTCAATTTAATATTATATTAACTAATTAATACTATAAAATTATCTATATTATATTTCATATGCCATCCAAACACTCAAATTGGTCTCAATAAAAATTAATGTGTGTTGCATACACTGACGTACACATTTATTTCATCTAAACTAGTAATTTCATCCTTATGCATTGTTATATTAAGTTGTGGTAAAATGTAAATACTAAAATATAATTTATATATCATATCAAATTTTATACTTGAGAAGTACCTATCTCGATAGAATCATCTATAGTCTTTAACAATCTTACATCACCAAAAAAGATATTGAATTCAGCATTCCTTTGTTGGCTTTGCTTTGTCTTGGTTTTTGTGTATTTGGAGAAGGTTATTGGTTTTTCTTCTAGTGATCCTTAATATTGACAAATTGTTCATTAGATCACACATTTACATCCAAAATTCATCTTTAAAAGTGTTTTTTGCTTGGTATTTTATTGAAAAGACATCATCATTCATTTGGCTTCACCAATTTGGTCTTCATGGTGGTAGTTCATATTAGTAGTGGTAATCAAGTCCTACGTCTCCAATTTAGTATTGTGGTATTAATTTATTATTGAAAATAACATTATAATAATTTTACCTAAATAGGATAATAAGTATTAATTTTATGATTAGCATTTAAAAATTTAGGACTCAAAGTCCTACTAGGCTTGTATGTGGTGGTGTTCAAATATTTAATGGTTTTTAGTATTATATAAATCATCATGTTTTTTCAATAGTTGAATATGGGTTGTATCCAAAATTGGTGTTTATCAAGACCAATACTCTAATAAATGTTCCTTAAAGGACAAGATCTAAAAATGGACTTTGTTCGACGAAATGTTTCTCTCATATGCTCTTAGTGCAATGTGATATCCTTTCACCATTTGTTCATAGTGTTTCAAATTTTGTTTTTTTATGTATATGGTATTTTTATTAGAACACACAATGGTATTATATAAATTAAATTGAATTAAATAATATAATATTACTCATGGTCATAAATCACATAACAGTTTTGGAATGAGATAAAGTGTTTACTCTATGTAGTCATAATTCCATGCCCAACTAATTATAATTATTTTTAAACATTTAATTATTATAATTTGATTTTATGTTTTAGTTTGAAAATATTTTTATAGCATAGAATAATCCAAATCACTATGGTTGTAACATCTTGGTGAAATAAAACTTTCAAATGCTTGTATAAAGCTCTTTTTCATGTCATATGTTTTAAAATCCTATCAAATCCTTATAGAGTAACATATTTTTAAAATGTTCTTTAATTTTGTTTGTTTAGTTAAAACTTGACTACTACTCATGTAGATTTTGATTCAACAATTTGAATGCTTTTTTAGATCTATTTGTAAGATGAAAATCTTAGGAAGGAACATGGAATGCATGTGGAAAGAACTCAACTATTTGGGGGAGATGAGAGGTATTCACACTCCTATATACATAAGTAAAATGTCTCTCATTTTTATGGGGTTGTTTCTTTATTGGTAATTAAATCAAAATTGTATTATTGATTTTTAATGGTTTCTTTGAGAAAAGTGTGACTTCTGATTTGAAGGCATAAGTTTTGAGTAGGACAAAAGATATATTTTTATTTTTTTCCTCTATTCTTATGTTGTAATAATCATGATAGTGACAAGTAATTGGAATATTTATTCACTATATTTAATTAATGAATTTGATATCGATAGTTCATTGTCAAAGTGTTTAAAATTATGCATGTGTGTTTAATAGTGATTATAAACCCATACAACATGAGAATTAGAAGAAAAAATTAATTAGTATCCCCCTCCTTGTGTTCATCAGTTTGCATCATATAAAGGTAGTGTCCTTATGATTTTTATTGTGAAAAATTCTCAAGGTGTGTTTTAGGTTTTGAGAGATAAATATCCATAGACATTGTAAGTTATGAGAGAGATAAGATTGTATAGGTGGTTTTAGGTGTCTGACGGCCTACAAAATTATGAGTAAGTTTATGAGAGACATTATTTAGAGTCTATTTTAGGTTAAGAAATAGAAACCTATTTATTTTTGGTGAGAGATGGCACAAAATATAATAACACATGAGATGTTTTAATTGACAGAGATACTATAAGTATTAAAGGAAAGATTATATATGAGTGTACTTGGTGAATATGGTGTATCTACATGTGATGGTGATGAGGAATATTTTATGGAAGGGTAATTTTCCCTCTAAGTATGGATATATGATTTATATAGAGTAAAATCAATTAAAGGAAATGAGGCTAGAATATAAAAGAGACTAGATGAGGTTATGGTGGAGAAAAATTGCAAATTGTTTAAATATTTTTTTTCATTTTTTTGTAAATGAAAACCTAAAACATCTCATGACTTGGATAGTTGAGGTAGATATTTTTTATGAGCATATGAAATTTTTTAACCCCATGATGGTAAAGGTTGCATGCAAGACATTGTGTGGAGGTGCAATAACATATTGTATAGATATATAAGTGTTAGGGAGAAGTAAAGCTAAGTTAAAATTTTGTAATTATGAACATATGTTTTATAAGATGTTGGGTTGATTTGTTCACCCAATATTATATCCAGGATGGTTAAGGAAGCTTCATGTGAAAATCCTTGAGAGATTTTGTGTGAATATGGTTTACATGATATGCAATATGGATATGAATTTATCATGTGAACAACTAAAGATTACTTTGATAAATAAAAAGGATTTTCATAGATGCATGAAAGAGTAGGTTGTCTTGGAAGGAAAAAGAGAGAGTCTTCTATATGTATAGCCTATTATTTTTTAGATCATCAGGGTGTATGTGTGTTCTAAGTATCCCATACATAAATACATCCTAAAAAAAGATGAAGTGGAAGTGGTATTTTATCCACCAAAAGATAGATACACATTATATGATGATGGTAAAGTAGTTGAGAAGACCAATGATTGGGTAAATTCTTATTTTTTCTTAGGTATATATATATATATATATATATATTTCATCCTGATTATTTTATTTTGGATGGTAGTGAGGTTGAGTAAAACAAAAGTATTATATAGGTTTCCATAATCAAAAAAATAAATCTACATGAATAGTACAACCATGTAGTGTTACAAGTAGATGAAAAGTGTATCCAAAAAGAGTTGCGTGCTTCTTCAACATAAACACTACATGTATAGTTATGAAATCAAGTGCACATAAGGATATCATAATTAAGGTTCAACCATGTGTTGAAGCTAAAATCAGAGGTATATATTGCCCAAAAACAAACATGAGAGTTGTAGATAATGGGTCATTAGAATCCCATGTTGTGAGTGGAAAATATGATAAAAATTCTAGAATTGGAAAGAATTTGGACACCATACCTTTGATCATGATGAATTAATGAATTATTTTTTAAAGGATTTTTTATTTCCCCTATTATGTTTGACCATTGTGTAGGTCCAATTATAGATATTATAACTAAGAAGAGGACTAAATGTGATGTAGTATACCATTCTCATATGTACAAGAGGGTAAGTGAGAAGCTAACAAAGTGATATATATAGTGGTGGTGGTTGAAGAGTTGGTTAGTGATGATATTCCACCCTTGCATTAGTATTTTCAAATTGATATGGAGATAAAAGAGGGTGATAGATCATGAGTAAAGTTTATTATAAATTAAATGTGGAGGTAAATACTTATTTTTAGTGGTGTGAGGAATAATTATCCAAAACATACATGAATATTATCTTAAAGAGTGGTCAGAGTGATGATGAAGGGTTTAAGAAGCCAAAGATTAGCATGGAATAATCTTGTAGTGTGAAGATTGATGAATTAGGGAAGTTACACTTCAGATCAACTCAAGTAGGTGTTGTTTCAACCATGGAGAGTGAGTCTCTTAAGCTCACCAAGTGAAAAGAGTTGTTAATGTGTATGGAAGTGCAAACATGTAGTGTACATGCATATTTATGAACTAAGATAGAGATATTTATTGATATATCAATGTAAGAAATAAAGAATGTGAAGATAAAAAATATCATTGAGGTGATTCTTTATGTTATGGTATATCATTTGTGTGCCCTATTGTATGTTGATTTGGATTTGATGCTATTGAGATATCACTACAATATGGTATACATGAGTGTAGAGCTATAAAATATGATATGTGATGATGCAAAGGATATAATAGTTATGTTATCACTTGGATTTTCATCCTTTTAGGAGATGTCTAAGCTATCCTCATCCAATTGGTGAAATTGAAACACCTCTAGGATTGTGGGCAAATTAAGGATGAGGTGAATCTCTATGTACAGTGAACTCCCTTGATGTACACTTTGGATCACTAATACACCTAAAATTTAGGGGGGAAAGGAAAAGAGAAAAATAAAATCAAACTATCCAAAGGGAGGTGATACATCAACTTGATTGATGACTATGAACCAGTTGCATGTTACATATGAAACTAAAGGACTAACTATACACACACTTCTTCAATATATATCTTCTCACACAAATGTTACATTATGATGTTATGGATGAATGTTTAGGATAAGAGGAATAGACAAGAGGAATTGAATGGAATTAGTGAATATAATAACTCACTCAACCTTAACAATTATTAAAATACTTCACATGTCTTGTAAGAAGAAGCTTTCCAACTACAAATAAGAAGAAAGAATGAGACAACATGCTAAGGAATCCATCGATGTTAGTAAGGAAGATCTAAAATTCAAGTAGAAAATACTATAAAAATTCATAAATAGGTAGACATTATATTTTTATTGATAAAATGGTATGAAAATGAGTATGGATTCACCATACTCAGGTAGACCATAAGTTATAAATTGCCAAAATGGCTAGTTCTTATAGAACTTGAGAGAGAAAGGAGAAGAGAGAAGTATAGAGGTCACAAGGACACTTTTCAAGCTGATTAAATGAGTTAATTATGAATTATAAGAATATATGGGATGAATCATGTAATTTTAGAAAATACAAGTGGCCATACAAGGCATGAAACTCATGAAAAGTGGCATGAAAGTTCTCATTCTGGGTCAAAAAGTTGCCTTTATGATTTAGACCTATTTTAACATACAAACACTAATTAGGGATATATATGATAATTTTAATAAAGAATAATTTTTTTATACATTCCTTTCCTTGTGTTGGTTTCAATATTAGCCATTTAGAACCTTCCCAAAATGAGTTATCATCATTTATAGTCTAAGAAACTCTTATTTCATGAACCCTACATGCTCAACCTTAAATTTGGATTTATTTTAATATTAAAATTAGTGAGATGCAGTTTATGGAAATTTTAAATAATCTTTATGGCCTTAAAAATCTTATACACAACTTAAAAATCCATCTACTTGAAGTTTTCACACTTCTCGCTAGCTTGGTCACTATGCTAGTTTTAACTAGCTGAGATGAATCATATAGTTTGGAAACTTAGGAGTTTTTATGAAGAATAAAATTGAAAAAAAAATTATCCCAAGTCATAATATTTCACCCAAACATTATTTCATATCTTGAAACCTATTGTAACCTACAAAATAATAAAAATAGTCAAAAGTACCTTGTTTCATACCCTATCTGAATATGTTTGTACAACTAAAAAGTATGATGATGATCCTAAGAGATAATATACAAGTTTAAATAACTATTGTTTACAAAATATTACATGTTATCATATATCCAACTCCATTTACTTTATTAGGTCTTGATTAAGGGTTTACAAGTGTTTTAGGCCCATTTATACTCTTAAGCATTGTTCATAAAAACCTAAACTTGGAATCTCAAAATATTTCCACAAAATAAAATTTAATGACATTTTTAAACATCCCCAAACTCCTTATATTCCCATTCATAACCTCATAAAATATATGAGCATCTAAACTTAACCTATCAAGCTCTTTTCTCCAACTTGCACAACCTTGATGTTACTTTTGGGAAAAACTAGCTTCCTTGTGATTTGTATGACTTCCAAAATATTTATAACCTCTGTTAAGACCATAATAACATTCCTAGATGTATTTTAAATATATTATAAGGTTATAAAGGAAGTCAATCCCTCATTTTAACTTTAGGCCTAGTCCTATTTAGTAGTCTTGTCTATACCCTAAAGCCCAAAATGAGTTTTTAATGATCTTACCTACATATAATTATCATATACAACTCTATTTTTACCTAATAAAAATTTAATAATAGTTTATAATGTTCACCTCATGTGCAAGTGAAGGTGACTATCCATTTTGCTTCTATGCCAAAACCCTACCCTTAAGTATGACTGTAACTCGTTATGTGTCACATGTGATTCTGGTCCACCATTTCATATTTCTTCCTCAACTTGCATGTTTATACTTAAGGGGAAGTACCCTCTATCTCAGACAAAACAAATGGTACATCCCATGTTTCATCATGAAAATTGAATGTTTGAGGATTCCGTCAAATTTAAAAGTATGATATATACCAAAAATATATCCTTTTTTCATATCTTTTTACCCTTCAAACTTTCAAAATCAAAAATAGGCTCCTAGGAAAATAGTCTAGTTGTATGGAATTTTAGTGTGAACTATGTATGCCTAATTTGGGATCCTTCTCTACTTGATTTATACTCTCAAGGTACTATAAATATTACCATGTTTTTTATGGAGATATCCAAATATCCATTCATCATTTCAACCCTTCATATACCCTTCATACACATTACATAGCTTGGACTAAGTTTCTTGTTTGACTATGGTCTTTGTAGGATAGGGGTCCTAACTACATATTACTTGCATTATTTAACCTCCAAGATAATGTAAAAATACTCATATACCTCCATTATATTAATTTTATGTTATTTTTAATCTCTTTGAATCTTTTTATGCATTTTTAACCCTCTAACTTCACTCCTCAACTCACTACTTACTCTCAGTGATCTACAGTTGGTTCTAGCTAAAAATTTTCAACTAAGGGGACACCTATATATGAGGATTCATTTTTGAAGAGGTTTATATTACCTCTGATTCTATTGATATAGTTGGAAACATCCTTCATATTTTAATTCAAGTGTTCCATGTTTAAGTCCTTGTTGATGATAATGTGAGAACTTGCCCTTTGGCTATAAGTGGATGTTTTCAAGAGAATAAACCCTTTTAGGTGTTAACAAGGTTCAAAAAATTATATATCAACCCAATAATAATAATAATAATAATAATAATAATAATAATAATAATAATAATAATAATAATAATAATAATATCTATGTTAGTTATCATGTATTTCACTCAATAATTCCATTTGAAACATGTAATTATTACTTGTTAACACCTTTAAGATCTAAGGTCACTTTGTAGTTCAAAACCTATGGATATTACTACCTAATCTTAGTGCATAAAAGTGCAATTTAAAAATCATCAACAATCATTCTCTATTAATCATCTTCCCTATAAACATTGCATGGCTCACGTGTTATCTAGTTATTACAATATTAATTCATTGGGAGGAATTTAATGTCCTTAAAACCATGCCATAAAACCTTGGAAAAAAGGTCAAGTTATGTATTTTGCTAATTTAGGGATTAGAGACCTGAATCTCAGTCATCATCCTTTTAAAGTGACCCTCAACTTTATCTATCAACCTATCTATTCCAAAAGGTATATCATGATGTAAAACATAATATATATATATATATATATATATATATAATAAAATTCAAAAACTAATTTTATATCATATATTGAGGCCAACATCATATATAATCAACTTCAACAACTGGTTTACATGGACTTGCCCAAAATGGAACAAAACTTATAGGGTGCATGAAATAGCAAGAATAAAAACACATTAAACTTCATGAGGATGGTTCATAAATCACATTCCAGCATTATTAAAACCCTTTTTATTTAATTTAATGCATCTTAGTTTATTTTCACCTCTCAAAGGTGTTTGACTTGGAAGTTCTCTTGTTGATCATACCAAGTACAAACCTAAAGATTGGGTTTGTGTGGCTAGAAGGGTGAAAAATGAGTCAAATGGTTTTATCCCAATTTTAAAACATCTAGAGTACTTAAAACATTGATCTAATATTTATATAACTTAAGGGACATTATATGTTCTTCTTCCATGTGGGACACTTCCCATGGACCATATAAGAGCAAATCTTTCCTTTTTGCTTAAGAAAATTACCCTTTCTTTTGAAGAACCTAGCACCTTTAAATTATGATAGTTGTATAATACTTATTATGACACATGGTATGTGTCATCACCTTTTAGAATCTTCAAATTTACCAATGAGGTTGTATAACCTATTAAATGCTCTATTTATGACCCCTAAAATGACTCATAGTGACAAATTGGATAATATGACTAAGACCAAGGCTATAATGACATAAAATGATATAAAATAACATATAATACACCCCATGAAAAATATATTAGTCCCCCTAAAACATATAATAAGATAATTTTTTACCTATAGGGGACCTAATTTGCCTTGGAGGGTCAATTTTGGCAACAAATTGGTAACTTTTAGGGGTAGTATGCTTGCTATACTAACTATACCAGTATACTTATTAGTCCATTAGGCTTAACAATTCATCTAAAGTTTGAGACAAAACATGAAGACTTTGACCACAAAATTTTATCAAGACAAGACCAATTACTACCTCAACTACATAAACTAAAACACACACACAAAGTAAAAGTAAACACACATGTGCTTCATGAGCACTTATGGAACACACACACCAAAAAAAAAATTTGAATCAAACACTAAATAAACTTAGATGAAAAATCCCTCCTAGATCAAAAGGGAAGTTTGAAACCCTTCTTTCTTCATGGCATGAAGGATTTAGTAAGACATGTAGCCTTTTGTCCTTTAACATTGATGCTTCCATCTTCTTCATGGTATTTTCCAACTTCATTAGCATGGCAGTAAATTAGAACCAAATAGCTCAAAATAGACTAGATATGGAATTTAATTCTTCTTTCATCCAAACAAATTCAACTTTATCATATGGATCCTCAATTACAACCTCCAATGGTGGTCCATAGGGGCATACCTTCTTACTTTCCATAGTTCTCTCAATAGGATTGGGTTTCTTCTTAGTTGTAATTTATTATATCTCATTAAGGATATTTTAATACTCTACCTAGTCCTGGTCATTGTCATCCATGGAATCCTCTTTCTTCACCTTGCCATGTACTCGATCCTCAACTTAGAAAAACTCTTCAAGCTATTAAAAAAACTCCATTTGCAACTACCAATCATCTTTGTCCTCTTTATCATATAGAACCACTACATATTAAATATTTTATTCTAAATGTATTAGGTAATTAATATGGTTTTATTCAATCTCCAATTCATCTAAGGGTGATTCGAAATTAGGTTGAGGTATTGGATCATGTTCAAGAACAACATCTTGCACTTTGGTCTCAAGAGAGTTTTCTAGGACTGCCATCACATTGGGGATGACTTGAAATTTCTCTCCATCCTTAATATCAAATTTATATTCATGTTATAAGTGATATTATATAACCTTTTGACCATATTTAGAGTATTTTCGAAGGGCTTCAATATCTTCCATCTCCTTCTTGGTGATGCCAAGACTAGGCATCTTGAAATCATGTGACCTAGCCCAATCAGTCTGCCAAGGAGGTAGGATTTATTCAATCAAGAGTTATAAGTTTTTTTCAACCAAATAATCCTATTTAAGTTTCCATACCATAGGTACGTCAAGGAAAATGGTGATGGGGTGAGTAAAAGATGAACTAGTTGGTAGAAGTGGTACATAGAACTCAAAATCAAATTGAGAGTGAAGTGTAGGGGATTCTTTTGAACTCTCTTAAGGGTAGGCATACCTTGGGATAAAATATCTTGGTTTTATTCCTTAAATTTCATAATAACTTCATTTTAATCTAATTGGTCTTGGGCATTCCTTGATGGAGGTTATATGGGGTGTGTTTAGGCATAGGATCTTCTTTTGTGTCTAAACCTTCCATCACACCTTAACTCAAAAAATTTATCCTTGACTCTAAATATTTAATTTTATTGGCTAGGTTATCTTGGAATTTTTTTTATTTTAAGTTCATGGGCAGCTTAATGAGGATGAAGATTAAAATATGTCTGAAATGGAACACTATAATTTTCTTCAGGAAGGGTGGGAGGGACTTGCATAGGATCAAGTTACATCTCAACTTCACACTCCTTATCAACACATTTATCCACTTTCATAAGCACCTTAATGAGGATGAATATTAAAATAGGTATGAAATGGAACACTATAATTTTCTTCAGGAAGGGTGGGAGGGACTTGCATAGGATGAAGTTATATCTCAACTTCACACTCCTTATCAAGACTTTTCTCCTCTTTCTTTCCCCATCACTCCATTATCTTATTATATCTTATGATATTAGGATTAGGAGTCTTTTTTCTAGGTAGTGATTCACTTTTAGGAGTTGATGAAGTATTTAATAAACTTGGAATCTCCTTGTGCTTGGATTCTCTACCTTGTCTCTAACTTGAAATCTCATATCTAGAAGTCTTCTCTTGAGGTGGGGATGTAACTACAATTGGAGAGAGAAATGAGTGATTAAATTCCACTCATTTTTTTATGACATGGAATAATTCATATGCATATTATCCAACTAAATCTACCTATAAATATTTGCTTAAAAAATTAAGGATTTTATTTTTAACTCTCTCTTTTAGCTGATTGGGATAAGAATGGCTTTGATAAGATTGATTGGGCTCATGAGTAGGAATTGTGTAGTACTGATTGTAATGTTGGTGAAGTGGATATTAATGCTGATAGGTTTGGTGAGGATACCTTTCATGAACTTTTATCCTATCTTCCAAGGATGAAACTAGGGCACTCACATCTAGCATCTCACTTATGAGCCTTCACTAATTAGATCTCTTAATAGGTTCCCACTCTCTTTTGACCAAATCTAATGCATCTCTCACCTTGTTAATTAAATGTATAATAACATATTGACCATGTATACTTAGTGTATCAAGATCTAATATGTACTTCTCATACCCTAAAATAGTTTGATTGAAGGTTGAAATGGATTAAGTTGAGAAGTGGCTAGGTTGACTATGAGAAGCAAGATATTGAGGAAGTTGGATATAAGACTGATAAAACTCATGTCAAGGTTAGTTATAGTGATAATAAGGATCATGATAAGGTTGACCATGGTCATAGCAAGACTGGTAAGAATCACATCAAGGAACTTGTGTAAAATAAAACTCAATACCAAAGTCAACCATGAAACTTCATTAAAAGTAAGAACACAATAAAACATTACCAATAATATTCAAAAGGAAAAGTTGGGATGCTTGAAAATATAATGTATCATTAGAGTGATCATTTATGATTTGATAGATGCCTCTAAATGTTGATTATTGAAAGATGACACCAAAAATAGTTTAACCTCTTGGAGTAAGAGTCCCACTAGGTATGCCAAAAACTATTGTCATTTGGATTTGCAACCTTTGATTATATTTATAATCTTTACTCATCCAAGTTTCATAATTAAAACACCTGTAGACTTGTGGGAAACTTAAGGATGACGTGAATTTCTAGGTAGGGCTAGCTCCCTTGATGTACTGATTTGGATCACTACTACAACTAAACTTTATGAGGGGGGGGGGGGGCAGGGGAAGGGATAGATAAAAGTAAAATAAAAATATTCTAATGGAGGTGATACACAAAATTGATTGATGACTACCAACTAGATGCATGTTATACATGAAACCAAAAGACTAACCAAACATACACTTCTTTAATATGTATCTTCTTAT
The DNA here is from genome assembly GCA_037957365.1 of Torreya grandis. NCBI lineage: Eukaryota > Viridiplantae > Streptophyta > Pinopsida > Cupressales > Taxaceae > Torreya > Torreya grandis. Next base: position 208,306 of record JARHVA010007978.1, on the reverse strand, counting down.
ATCAATGTTACATTATGAGGTTATTGATGAATGTTTAGGCTAAGAGGACAAGACAAGAGGCCTTGAATGGAACTAGTGAATATAATAACTCACTAAACATTAACACTTATTAGAACACTTCACATGCCCTATAAGAAGAAGCTTTTTAACATAAAATAGGATCAAATAATTAGATAACATGATAAGGAATCCATAGGATTCACTAAAAAAGATCCAAAAATAAAGTAAAACACATTATGAAAATTCCTAAAGAGGTAAAAATTAGTATTTTTATTGATCAAATGGTATGAAAATGAGTAGGGCTTCACCATACTCTGGTAGAGCATAAGTTACAAATGGCCAAAATGGCTGGTTCTTATATAACTTGAGAGAGAGAGGAGAAGAGAGAAGTCCAAATGTCACAAGGACACTTGTCAAGATGATAAAAGGAGTTAATTGTGAATTATAATTAGATATGTTATGAATTATGTAAGGTTATAAAGGATATTTGGTCATAGAAGGCATGGAACTCATGAAACGTGGCATGAAAATTCTTATTTTGGCTCAAAAAATTACCTTCATGATTTGGACCTATTTTAATGTCCCACAAATAATTAAGGATATTTATACTAATTGAAATTAGTGGGAAGGATTTTATACAGTCCTCTCCATGCATTGGTTATAGTCTTGGCCATTTAGAACCTTCCCAAAATTAATTATCATCATTTGTAGTCTAAGAAACTCCTCTTTCATGCATCCTACACACTTGGCCTTGAATTTGGATTTATTTTCCCATGAAAATATTTTTGAGGGAGTTGATTATTATTTTAAATACTCTTAATTTACTTATAAATCTTAGGCAAACCTTAATTAGCCATCCACATAAAATTTTCACACTTCTCCCTATCTTGGTAACTATTTTAGTTTTAACTAACTAAGATGAAGCATCTAGTTTGGAAACTTAGGAATTGTTATGAATAATTAAATGAACATAATGTTTTATCTCAAATCCTAATATTCCCCTAAAACTTTATTGTATATCGTAAAACATCGTATGAATTATAAAACACATAAAATAGTCAAAAGTTCCCTATGTTGTATGATGTTCATACAAATCAAAAGGGTGGGGAAGATATTGAGAGATTAATATAGAAGTTCCAATCATTATTATGTACAAAATATTCCATTTTATCATCTATCCAACTCATTTTACTCCATCAGGGCCTGACTAAGGGTTTGTAAGGGTTTTAGACTTGTTTTCACTCTTAAGCATTATTCATAAAAACCTAATGTTAGAATCTCAAACTAATTACAAAAATTAAAATTTCAAGACATTAATAAAAATTGTTTAACTCATTGTATTCCAATTCACAACTTATTTAAAGATATGAGCATCTCAACTTGACCTATCAAGCTCTTTTCTCCAGCTTACACAGGCCTGATGTTGCTTTTGGACCAAAAATAGCTTCCTTGTGATTTATCTAACTTAAAAAATATTTATTAAATATATTAATAAACTAATAACGTTCATAAATTCATTTTAATTATATAAAAATGTTGGAAAATAAGTTGGCCCCTCATTTGAACTTTAGGCCTAGTCATGCTTAGTAGGCCTATCTATCCCCTAAAGCCCAAAATGATTTTTTCCTAATTTTCCCGACATCTAAATATCCTATATATCTCTATTATGACCTAATTAACATTTAATAATATATTATAATGTTCATCTCATTTGGAAAGTGAAGGTGACCATCCATTTATCTTCTAGGCTAAAACCTTACACTTAAGTCTGACTGCAAGTCCTGTATGTTTTGTCCAATTGTTAGGTTTCATACTTATTTTGAATTTTATTCATATTTTATTATATTTATTTTAATTTATGACACACTCTTTATGGTTCCTATGTGATTATTTTCCACCATTTCATCTTTCTTCCTCAACCTGTGAGTTTATGCTTAAGGGGAAGTACCTTTTATCTAAGATAAAATAGAGGGTACTTACCCTATTTCATCATGAAAAAAACCTATTTGAGGATTCAATCCAAGTAAAAAGGATTATACATACCAAAATATATCCTTATTTCATATCACTTGACATATGAAACTTTCAAAATCCAAAACAAGTTCCTAGGAAAATAGACTGACTGTATGGACTTTTAGTGTGAACTATGTATGCCTAATTTGGGATCTTTATTTACTTGGTTTCTAATATCAAGGGAATATAAATAATAACATGGTATTTATTTATATAACCCAATATACATTCATAATCTCAACCATTCATATACCCTTGATGCACCTTACATAGCTAAGACTGAGATTCTTATTTGATTGTATTCGCTACAAGATAGGGGTCCTAATTATAGCTTACTTACATGATTTAACCTCCAAGACAATGTAAAAATAATATTATACCTCATTTATATTAATTTAATGTTTTATAAATCAATTTTAATCCTTTTATGCATTTTTAGCCCTCTCACTTCACTCCTCATCTCACTACTTGCTCTTAGCCATCTACAGTTAGTTGTAGGTAAACATTTTCAACTGAGGGGATACCTATATATGAAGATTATTTTTGGAAGAGGTTTATATCACCTTTGATTATATTTATATACATTTAAAAATCCTTAATATATTAATAAAAGTGTTCCATGCTTAAGTCCTTGTTGATTATAATGTGAGAACCTGCCCTGTAGTTGTATGTGGATGTTTTTAGGTGAAGAAACCCCTATAAATACTAATGGGGTTCAAAAAATTATATATGAACCTAATATTGATAATATTTATGTTCCTTAGTGTGTATTTCACTCCCTAATTCCATTTAAAACATGTAATTATTAATTTTTAACACCTTTAAGAGTTAAGGTCACTTTGTAGTTCAAAACTTGTAGATATTACTACCTAAACATGGTGCATAAAAGTGAATTTTGGAGCTCTTCAACAATCATTCTCCACGGATCATATACCATATAAAATTTTCATGTATCATGTACTATTTATGAACTAAAATATTAAATAATTTTTAACTATTTATTGTCTTTGAAACCATGTCATACAACCTTGTCAAAAGGCTCAAGTTATCTATTTTGCCAATTTAGGGATTGGAGACCTGAATCTTAGTCATCATCCTTTTAAAGTGGCCCTCAACTTTGCCTATCAACCTATCAATTCAAAAATATTTTAAATGATGTTTTCAAATTTATTTTACCTCAATAATGGCTCAAAAAAAATATTTAAACACTTTAAAATGGCATTTTGACTCTACGATACCACCTGTAGGTGGCCATCTACATGTCTATAGATAATGAATGCAATGAGAGCAATGTTCATGATTTTTTTCTTCTTATGAATTTTAGGATCTTCCAAATGATTAAAATATACTTTATTTATCATTTATAACCTTATTTTTCTCATACACTCTCCTTAACTTGACTGGTCTTCTAATGAGATATCTATAGATGAACATTTTGACTGGTATGTAGGTAGTAAGCAAGGTTATGAACCACACTCATGGTATATAGGCCTAAAAAAATCCATTGAATCCTATTTAAAATGATAATATGAATCCATTAAAAAAATTATGACTTATATCAAGCTAAGATAGCTCAATTTAAAGGTTTAGACCTTTTCAAGCACTTGTAGTTAAGCATGTTCATGGCTACCTAGATGAAAATGTTGTATACGACTATAATTACATGAATATCTGACTTGTGAAAAGAGATTTATAGTTTAATGTGATCAATTTAACATTTTTAAAATGTAAACTAAAATATATTCACCCTCCAATACCACTATCAAAATAAGAAAATCTTACAAAAGGTGAAAAACTTGCTCCTTCCTACAACTTAAGTTGATTAGCATATCAAAACACCATGAAATGATAAACCAAACATGGAGATAATTATAATAATAATCCAAAATAACCTATAATAAATTTTAATAACTAATATATATAAACTTTCCCAAAATGGAATAAAACCTATGGTGTGCATGAAATAGAAAGAAGAAAAACATAGCCAACTTCATCAGGATGGTTCATAAAGCACAATCCACCATTATTAAAAATATTTTTATGGAAATTAAGGTATATGAGTTTAATTTCAACTCCTAAAATAATTTTATTTGGATGTTCTCTTGATGACCATACTAAGCACAAAGTTAATGACTGGTTTTGTTTGCCTAAAAGGGTGAAAAAGGAGTAGATTAGTTTTATCCCAATTTTGACACTTATAGAGTACCTCAAACTTATAACTAAGATTTAGAAAGATGAATATAAATTATATGATATTCTCCCACATGTCACACTTCCCCATGGGTTGTATAAGTGCCAAACTCTCCATTTTTCTCAAGAAAATTGCTTTTTCTTTTGAAGAACCTACCACCTATCAGTTATGATAGTTGCTTCAGATGTTGTAGGACACATGGGATTTGAAATCACCTTTTGGAATATTAAAAATTACCAAGGTGGTCATACAACCTATTAAATGTTCTATTTATGACCCTGAAAATGACTCAAAATGATAAATTGGCTAATATGACTAATACTAAGGATAGTATGACATTAAGTGACATAAAATAATATATAATACACCCCGTGCCAATATATTAGACCCCATAAAACATCTAATGATCCATGTATTTACCTATAGGGGCCCCAATTTGACCTTTAGGGTCAAATTTGGTCAACAAGTTGATTGAACAAGGTGTGAAAATTTCCAAGTGGCCTTTTAGAGGATGTTGTCATTTTATGTTCAATTTGAACCCAAACGTGAGATTAAGGTGCATAATATAGCATTTTTGTGATGGTGGATAGATGAGAGTGGATTTAAACCCACGTGTGAGTTGATTAATAGATGATTATGCCTTTGGTAGAGAAGGATGGATGATGGTAGATCTAAGGCCATAAAGGAAAGTGAGTATGGTGGGTGGTTAAATTACACAAGTAGTGAGAGAAAGAGTATTAATGTGAATATAAGATAAGAGATACCATAATAAAAGAGCTAAAAATATCATAAGAAAAATAATAACATTCAACTAATTTACTTATTATGGTGGGAGGAGATGCCATGATCATTTTGCCTCATGATCAAAAGAGTAGCTTTGCTACTTATGCCATCTATGTGAGTCAAATCTCACATTTGTTAACCTTTGATGTTTGGTGTAGTATCATATATGCTATTTAATAATATTTCATAACCATAAATATAGTGTGTATTCATGTTTCCTTTATTAGCTTTGTTGTGTCTTAGTTTTGGTGTGTTTGTTTGTTTAGAGGAAGTTGTTGGTTTATACACTACCGACATTTCTTATTTACATGTTTTTAGTGTCTCACACTTGTGCATCCAACATTTATCATGAAAATGTTTTATCCTTTTTATTTTTTTGACAAGATTTCATGATTTATTTGTGGCTTCATCAGTTGTAATCAGGTATGAGGATATTGATTTGGCCATATTGATGCTTGAATATGTATCATAGGTGCCCAGAGTGTTTAAGAACACTTCTCAATTTAGAATTATAAGAATTAAATGCATGATTTATATGATATGATAATACTTTTATCTGTTGATGGAATAGAGACAAAGCAAGTGGACTATTCACAATATTTATAATATTTGGTGGTTGGGAGCCATCGTGGCCAAAAGTTAGTCTATGAAAAATATGAAGTATGTTATGCTAAGAATGGTGACTTATGATCAATAACTCATATAAAGATTAATATAATATGGGTATTTACAATTAAAATTAATCTATAGTGATCTGGGTAAAAAAGAGCAAAGGGAAAGCTAAGGTAGAGAAGAGATGTTGATTTTATTTCTAAATATCATGACAAAGTTAAAATATCATCAAGACATGCACTTAACCCATGTATGACATGAAATAACATAAGCTAAAATCATATAAAACATTAGTAAAACATCTAAGGAATGTAGGAAATAAATCAAATAAGAACCAAGTTCACTTTAAAGATTTACACCTATAAGAAAACAAGATTAGCCCGAATGCAAGAAGAGTAAAAAAATGAAATGAACTCAAGAACTTTCAATTAACCTAGCATTGGCACAAGTTATCAGCTCTGCATTAAAATTTAAACACCATAAACTCATAATAACTATTCAAATATTTAATAATAAAAAATGAGAGAGAAGTTAGGATAACAAAAGACATAAGCAAATTTAGACAAACTTTATATAATTCCTTGATTATATTAATTTCTCAAAATTTACAATTGGGTTTTGGATCTAAGAACTCCACCCATTTTAAAAATTCCAATACCTCTTTATATATACATTTCATGAGATATTTTAGTTATTCATGTCAACATTTAAGGACATTTTTCCTTTTACAATCTTTGAGAAACTTCTAGACATTCTAAATGACTAACCTATAGGCAATGTGCTTTATAAGCTACACATGCCTTTACAAAAGAATATTCTATTTTCAAAAGTATACAAGTTCAATTATAAAATAATATTCCTATCTTATAAATTGGAGACCTTTGTGATATCATAGTATTTTACTTCCCTTACAAGATCTTAATTCTATAATGATGTTCATTGATAAGTTGGAGATCAATGACAGGTCTCATGAACAACTCTTTTTCTTGATCTTCAAGGCTCTTGAGATCCTTCTCATCTCTTTCCAAATCTTTTTTGATGCCCCTATAATTTCCTATCTTTTATTATAATTAAAAATGTAGGTCCATGACCTTCTTGTTATCAGCTCCTATTTTCCCTTGTCCTTGATTCTTTACTTCTTTCATGAATTAAGTATTTTTATGCTCGAAATCCTCATTAGTTATTAGACCCAAGGGATAAAGTATGGTAGGATATTTGATCAAGATAAATAATATGCGAAATATGTTTTCTTATTATTACTTGAGGTCCTTATATATTTCCTCAATCTACTTAAATGAGCTATTAAGGGCTTTGATCTTATAAATTAATACACCCATATCCATATTTAGGTGGGCTAGGCTGATTGTCCTAAATTTAGGGATTTTATTTTTAGTCAAGACCTTGATCAAATCCTTTACTTGGTAGTTCAAAGTTTCCCATTAGCCAACTTGTGATGTAGCCTTAGTAATTTATTTGTTTATTGTGTCCTACTTGGTTTTGACTAACTTTAATGAATTGAATAAATTAGTCATGGTGTCATCAAATTTCCTTAATTTGTCTTCTTGAATGGACAAGATGGCTTATTTTTTCAAGTTTTTATTATAATGTAGGATACCCTTAGTCATTATCTATAATTGATATATCTAATCCTGAGCCACTTCAAGGACATTTTATTATAATATTGGATCTTCACCAATATTTTGTCATCCAACTGGAGTCAATCCAACAAAAGGTTACACTTTTTGGAAAGTGAATTATTCTCCACCATTCATGTTTTTATTCTTAGTAACCCTCTATAAAATAGTAGTGATTGGGTCTAATTTGACACCAATTGAATATTTTATCACTTTGGAAGCTGGCATCCCCATTTTTTCTCCACTCAATTCTCCTAGAGTAACCATTATTTTCTCTTCCTCATGCATTGTAACTATCTATGGTTTGACTTCCTTATGCACTATAATATTGATCTCTTACATCAATGCCGAAGGATGGTACATGGTAGGTAACTTTTGTAATTTTCCATAGATGAAAATTTTAGGAATGGATAGACCCTAAATCAACTTTTCCTCATTGAAGAGATTAAATTCAGTCAAAGGATGAGTAAAGGCCACCTTGGGCTTCCTGGTTTTAATTGGGATATGGCCAATTCAACTTTTATTTAGGGGGTGTCTATAAGAACTAGGTCTAACAATTCCTTCTGCTTTTCTTATTTGGATACCTCTATTTCCTCATCCTCATACTAATAAGCTATTAACCAAAATTTTAGAGAATATTCAATTTTTTCACTAGGGTCTAGTGTTACCACATGGATTTCCTCCAATGGTGATCCCTTCTCCTCTACTTGAGTTGAATAATATGTAATTACATCGAACCTTATCTCCTCTCAAATTTCCTCAAGTTGTGCCTCAAGTCTATATTTTTCCTATAACTAGGTTGGTGGAGGTCTATAAGGTACACCACATAGTAAGTGGTACTACCTTATCTCAAATTACCATATGTCATCATCCCTATTTTTCTCCCTCTATATTCTACATTCTAGTTTCATGTTGTCTCTTTTTAACCTAAAAGTGACCTCTAATAATGAAGAGGCCTTTGTATATATGGGGTCAAAATCACTAGAGTGAGGATCATAGGGTACATTTATTCACTTGGCCTTTATGTGTTGTTTAACCTTTCCTTATGGATACCACTACTTTAGATCATCCATTTTTATACTGAAGGAGGTTCTATGTTTGGAAGCAACCTTAGTGTTGTCCCGTTGTCCAAAACTAGTCCTTATAATGGTTAAAGGGTATATATGAAGTAGTCCATTCCTATTGGTTTTGCGTAAACCACCTATTCTATTACATATTTGATAAGCTACCTCTTACTCAGCTAACTTGATTGGCATAAGGACTGGTAATCTAAAAGGATTAAATTATGTTCCCTCAATCCTGATGATTATGCAATATACAAACAACCAAATGTCTCCCATGGCCTCAATCAAGTAATTGGTCAAGGGGCTCACTCTTGGCATTGGATTCCTAGTTATGGCCTCAATTGGGAATGGATGAACATAGTCACATATGAATTGGATGTGGTCCTTATATTTAAATATATGTATCTTTGAATAGTATTTGGAGACTATCTATGTCCAATTAGGTGACCATTCTTTTATTTTAGGGATATTTATGGTAAAATAAATGCATATAGGAGGTATGACATCATGTATAATTAGTTCTTAGTCTTCTTCTTAACTATAAAGATCTACCTACTTAAACAAGTGTTGACCACTTCACCAAGGGAAGGGGTGAGTTATTTCTCAACCATAAAATAGAATAAAGGAAACCAAATCTTGTCCACATATATGGTATTTATATTTATACATAATCTATTCATCAAAGTTATGATCATTCTTATCCTAGGTCTAAATTGACTAATGGGAATGTTACGATTGAAACATAAAAACACCTAATTTCTAGAATATAAACATAGGGCAAGGATGGTTTTTAATTCATTTTCCTTCACCCAAGTGTTGATTGTCGTTTGGTTTGTTTATTGTAATAGTTTTAAATTGCTATGGTAAAGATATAGGCTATATTTATATGAGTATAATCATTTATTAACATTCCCTTATAAATTTTACCTTCTCTAAAAATAGGAGAGAGAATGTTTATACAATGTCATACATCTAGTTTTGTTGAAGCATAATGGAAACCCATCATTTGAATGGAAACTATGTTATAGTAGTGCCTTTTTGCTAACATGTTTTTCTCCTATTCTTTCATGATAGCTTGTTGGTTCTTAATATTCTATAACAAACTTGACCACTTGTTGTCCCTAGTATATAAAACTATGGCATCAAATTTTGTATCCTTGAAAACTCTTCTTTGTACATCTGAGGTCAAATAAAGTTATACATCTTTTTTGGAGATACTTTTCCTAGACACCATGGTTGTAATTTCTTCCAAATTGCTTACCAATGGGCATTAATTCAATTCTAGATCAAATTATTCTTGCTCAAATGACAATACAATCTTCTTGGCTTGATTATGATGATCATAGGGTAGAAATAGGGCTTCAAGATGTACTAAGGTTTTTTTGAATGTTCCTTACAATGATTTAATGGTATTAGTTGTTCCCAATTATGCAATATTTGTGAATTAGATTGTGTTTAGATACTTGCATTTATACCTTTGTATTTCCTAGGTCCAAAAATCACTAACCTGGCACATCAAGCTTATGTTGATCCAATGTGGCATCATCATGGAATTTTATAAATACCTTTATCTTTGAATGTTTATAAAACCACCTCTTAATTATCGTTTGGTGTCTACTAAAATTTTCAAAATCCTCTTCTCCCACATCTTCCATCTATATGATCTCCAATAACCTTGAATTTGTAAATTCTTGTCCCTCCTCCATTTACTCTTACATGAACCTATATTTTTAGAAGGTTGAGGGTGATGGGGAAGATGGGTTATTGAAAATTAAATAAAAATAATGTTGATTATTTGAGATCTTGTTTGATTCTAGTTTTATCTTCCAAAAAGACATACTTAAGTAGCTTATGCTATGTTCTAGGTTTATCAACTGCAGACTTCTTTATAGCCTTCATCAAGTTGTTATTTAATAATTCAAATACTATATTACCCTCAAGGTAATGGAGTATTTGAATTATTAAATAACAACTTGATGAAGGCTACAAAGAAGTATGTAGTTGATAAACCTAGAACATAGCATAAGCTACTTAAGTATGTCTATTTGGAAGATAAAACTAGAATCAAACAAGCTCTCAAATAATCACCATTATTTTTATTTAATGGTCAAGAAACCATCTTCCCCATCACCCTCAAGCTTCTAAAAATATAGGTTCATGTAAGATTAAATGGAGGAGGGACAAGAATTTACAAATTCAATGTTATTGGAGATCATATAGATGGAAGATATGAGAAAAGAGGATTTAATAATTCAAATACTCCATTACCTTAAGGGTAATGGATTGATGAGAAATTGTGGATGATTTTTCTATAATATGCACATTTTATCATCTCTATGGATATAAAATCATATCGATTATCAAAAAATAGAGATACATGTGTCCAAAACCTAGTATGCATGTTTTCTTCTAAAAAAATGATAACCTCTTCGATCCTGCACTATTTAGCTACCGCAAATTCAGTCCATCTAGTGTAGTAGTTAGTAGCAATTAGAATATACTTGTGACATTAAAAATAATTAGGGTTAATGACCCCAAAAAAATCTAGTCCCCATTGGGTAATGGGTTTATTAATCATTACTAGTCTTAGTGGCATGGCTGCCTTAGACTCTTTCATGTTGAATACTTGGCATGAATGACACTCCCTCACATGAATATGAGCATCCTTAAAGATTTTAGGCAAATATTAACTATCCCTTAATATTTTGTGTTTTGTAGTCCTTCCAAATAGATGTCCACTTCCTATTTTTTCATAGATGGTGCTCATGATCTCATTTGCTTCACTCTTGGAGACACATTTCAAGTAAATGGCTTAAAATTTATTACTATAAAACACTGCATCCTTGATTATAAAGAGATTTACATTGACACTTAGATATATTATTTATTATTTACTTAACCCTACATGACAATAACCATTAATTAGTAAGTGGAGAATGGGATTATACCAATCATTAGGTCTAAAAATTTGGTGCTCTCCTTGCATAACACATAGCTTGGGGTTAGTATTGTAAAAAAATTTGAATTAAACCTTGGAACCTTACCAGTTTTTTAGTATTCATCTTAATGTCATATTCTTGGAGCACAAACATATACTTGCCTCTTTTTTCTCCTAGTTTATTTTGACTTAACATGAGCTTGGTGGTAGGGTTTGATAGAATTGCGTGTACATTATTCCTAAGGATATAATACCTAAAATTTTTCAATACCTTGACCAAAAGAACATGCTTGTTTATCAATCAAAGAGTAGTTTAAATTGGTATTTTAAAGGTTAGTGGCCATAAAATTTGTTAGACAGTCACATCCATCCATCTTCTGAGTTAGAACTACGACTATTATATTATCTAAAATAAAGGAGTAAAGAAAAAATATTTAGTAAAGTCTAGACGTATCAATACAGGGGCTTAACTAATTGCCTCTTTGATGTATTTGAAAGCCTTATTTGTCTCTTCATTCCAAGTTATCTTATCCTCTTTCTTTAACATGTCATTCAAAGGTCTCACTATTTCTACAAAACCATAAATAAACTTTATTATAAATTTTATGTTACCAAGGAATGAATTCAATTCCTTCATACTATTAGGGGGTTCTATATTAGATATTACTTTTAATATATCAAGGTCTATAGATGTTCCCTTTTTTAGTGATAACATGCTCTAATAGTTTTCCCTTATTAACATAGAAAATACTTTTCTTTGGATTGAGAGAAATCCCATACCTTATACATCTTTTAAATACCTATAGTAGGTGCATAATATGATCCTACCTATTTTTACAAAAATTATTAAAATCATCCATATATATGATAATACACTTACATAAAAGACCTTGGAAGGCATGATCCATATCCCTTTAGAAGGTTGCACCTACATTTATCAATCCAAATGGCATTATTTTGTAGGCAAAGGTGCCCCACTTGGTAGTAAATGAAATTTTCAACATATCTTCTAGATTCACCAAAACTTGGTTATACCTTTAAAAAAATCAAGAAATGACATCATGGTAGAACCAAAAATAATTTGTATTATTTGGTCAAGAGAAGGTAGGGGGTAACTATCTTTCTTGGATACTCTATTTAGATTTATAAAATCAATGCACAGTCTAAATTCACCATTTTTATTCCCAACTAGGACTAAATTAGAAATCCAAGTTGAATGCCTAATAGGAAACATAATTATGGCATCTATGAGGTTTTTGACCTCTTTGAATATCAATGATTCTAAGACTAGGTTAATAGGCATGTACTTTTGTCTAAAAGGTTTATAGTTTTCTTTTAAAGATATGGTATGAGTTATTACATTTGGATCAAATATCTTTAGGTCATCATAAGACCATGGTATGATATATTTAGATTTGGTCAACATTTCTTTGGATTTTTTAGACTCAATTATTCTATAGGTTATACCAACATTAACCAACTAAGGTTGAACTTGAAATCTAAGATCAATTATGTTATAATCTTTCCCACTTACTTTGGGAATATTGGTAGCCTCAACTAGTCTATCAAAATAAAAGAGCCTCCCTAAGGTTATCATCCATTTCAAGATCTTATTGTAATTTAATTGAATGACCTTATTAGTGAGTTTGCCTTTGATGTTCTCATCATCAAAGAGACTAGCTTCATCAATTATGTTTCCCTCAAACACTCCTAAACTAATCATGAAGTCTATTATCTATTAATCATCACTAAATACCTACAAGTGGTTGATATTGTCTGGCACTTAGGGACATGGGATTAATTCAATTTTAAAGCTTTGTAACTTGAAAGTTATATCGGGCATAAGATTGGCTAAAAATGATGCAAGTTCATCAATAACCTTGTTTTATTCCTTAAGGATTGACATAATGTTGAAAGCATCAAAACATTCTATTAAGTACCACACTAAAAATTTATACTTCTTGAAATAGGATAACTTGAATTGTTATTTACTGTTTACTTGATTAACCACTAGTTTAAAATCACCAAAAAGTAATAGTTCCTTAGCCTCATATTTGATTGCAAATTTTAATCCAAGAATAAGTGATTCATAAATACCCAAACTATTGATTAATGAGAAATGAAGTTTGTAAGAGGCATTATATTCTTTCTCAATGGAATTGATCAATACCGCTCCCATTCTAGATCCTGATTTGCATTTCGCACCATCAAAATAAAGTTTCCATAATTTAGGCAAAGAATGAGAAGTTCCAGAGTTACATAAATTTATGATGTCAAGATTGTAACCACCAAGATCTAAGTTAACCATGTTGACTCTCTCATTTATTTAATTGTACTCAGTGATCATATTATTCATTTAGGCTCTCTTTCTATCTTGATTTTGTTGGGAACTCCATTATAAGGAAATCACATATGTGAATAATCTATTGACATGTAATAGTTCAATCTCTTAGTATAGTCTCTACTCAATAACATCCCATAAGCATCTGGGATGTCCACCACATAGATGTCAATTAAATGTTGGATCATTCATTCTATGGCAATCTACATGTGAACATACAATAATTCACCAATCACTTTGACTCTTGATTTATCTAATTGAGTTACAAATATATCAAATTTAATGGGAGTCAAACCTGATTGTTCACAAATACCCTTAGGCATAATATTTGTGAATGCACTAGAATCTAACAAGAAATTATGTAAATTTTTACTAAAGATCATAACTATGAGTAGGAGATGGGGAAAATTTGCCTTACTTTTATGTATTAAAACATTAACATGTGAAAACTTTGAGATTGACCAAGCTTCTTAGATAAAGATTCTAATAATAGGTCCCTCTATTTAGTAATCTATTTCAAGTCATGCAAGGTAATGTTACCTTTAATCTTTTTCATGTCCTCTACTATGTTATATCCAATCCTATTGGGAGATTTTGATGCATAATCATTATGCTTACAAGTACTTCCCTTAGGAGATGATGGATTGTTGTCTAAGGTAGTATCCAAAGGAGTCTCAAAGTTATTTTGATTTGAAGTGGTTAATGGTTGATTATGCTCCCTATTTCTCAAAGGATAAGTATTCTTCAAAAATTTCTAAAAAACATGAATCTCTTTAGTTATATCCTTAGGCACATTGTCCTCTTGGAAAGGGAACTCAAATGTTTCCACCATGGGAATTAAATCAGTAGATTTGGATGACCTTGAAGAACTAGATGTTCTTGCATCACAATCCTTATTAGCAATAACTTTAAAAGTATCTATTTCTTCTTGAAAGGCCTCAAAATAATTACAAAATTCAACATAGTCTATTTCCCCATGATTTTAAGTAAAATGAACTCTATAATAGTCAAGTAAAGCAACATTAGTAAGATTTATATCAGGCACATTCTTACTAGAAAATGGCTCATTGTTATTATTATTTTTGTAAATATCATTCTAAAATCTATTGTTAGGAATATTAAACCTTTGGAAGGATAAATTCCTACCAAATCTCTCCCTAATATTGCTTACTTTTTTTTACAACTAAAGGAACTCAATGCTAAGATTTTGAATGATCTTAAGGATAGAGTCACTTTTATTCTTTGGGGCTATATAATTATGAATTGTAGTAGTAGCATTGGTTGTAGGAACTAAAGATTTCTAATCTTATGGACGAGATACACTAGCAACATTGTTTAGGAATCCTATTTTTTGAGTACGATGAGCATGTATCAAAGGTAGTTGGTTCAATACTACAATTTAGTTCAAAGTAGGCACATTTTGCTTGGTATTGGGAATAAGACTCAAAATGGGTAAATGTGGATTGACATTAGGAATGGAATATGACAATTCTTCTTAGGGTTACATCTGGTGATTAATGATCATGGCCTCAACATAAGCTAAAGTTAATGTCTTTATAGGCCTAAAAACATTATTTATAAACACAAAAGTCATGGGATCCAACACATCCTTATAGATTTATAGGGGTAAACCCGCATCATTTATATAAGGACCTATAGTCCTACTATACATTTTTTGGAACCTAGCATTAAAGGTTCTTATGGACTCAATTGAATCTCTTTTAACTATGGTGAATTGCTGGTAAAAGACATAAGGACTAATGGTCTTACTAAATTGATCAATGAAAACATTATTAAAATCAATCAAACTAGTAATGTATTTCTCATCAAGGTTTAGAAACCATTCATATGTGTCATCTTTAAAAGTAAAATAAAATATTCTACATGCTACATCTTCATGAGTTACATTCAACAATCTTAGTAAAACTTTGAAACTCTTAATGTGTTCTTCAGTTGTTATAATACCACTAGGACTGAATATTAGCAAGTAATTTTTAGGATTTTGATGAAGGTAATGCACTAAACATAGAACATTTATTGAATAACCACCTATCCAAGCCATACCTTGATAAGGATCTATCATAGGAGCACCTTAAATTGGTGAAGTTAGAAAATACATTTAAAGTATGTGCTTAACTTTGTCTCACCTAGTTCTCCTATGAACTTCTAATGAATGTAGAGGTTCATTAGTCTTTGATGACAACCTTATCCTGATTCTTAGTAATTACAGCTTTTGGGATTTGAATCCTTTTTAAAATATGATGTGTCAATATTATATTTTCAAGGATCAATGATCATATGTGAAAATTAAGCAAATTTTACAAAGATTTATATAAAAGACAATAAAAGATAATACTATTTAACTAAGTTATCTTTAATATATATCCAACTATGTAAGTATGATTAAAATTTACACATTTAAGTGCAAATAAACTCAAATTAGCAAAGGATTTATTGTTATTTGATAAAAATAATTATTACTAACCTTTAACTTATTTAATTGACAAAGCTTAAGCCATCTTTAGCATAACTAATCATATACCTTCAAGGAAAATCAATCTTTATCTAAAGTAAGCACAAGGATGAGACTAAGACCGTAAAGATCAATGATATTTACAAAATTGAGTAAATATTAACACAATTGTGCAATGGTTACACCAATATTTGAAAATAATTCACAAAAAATGAGTAAAGATACTTTAAATCTACAAAGATCTAACAGTCACTCTTTCTAGTGCCAACAAAGCTTCTCATATTGATGACTAAATATGTATCACTAGTACCCAGAGTGTTCAAGAACACTTCTCATTTTATAATTCTAATAATTCAATGCATGATTTATAGGTTATGATAATCTTGTTATATGTTGATGGAATAGAGGCAAATCATGTGGACTATTCACAATATTTATAATGTTTGTGGTTGGGAGCCACCATGGCCAAAAGTTAGTATATGAAAAATATTAAAAATGCTGTGGTAATAATCATGAATTATGATCAAGAACTAATCTAAATATTAATCTAAGATGGGTATTTACAATGAAAATTAAGCTAGACTAATCTAGTTTAAAAAGAGCAAAGGGAAAGGTAAGGAAGAGAAGAGATGTTGTTGATCTTCTTTCCAAATATCATGATAAAGTTCAAATATCATTAAGACATGCACTTATCGAATATATGAAATTAAGTAGCATAATCTCAAATCCTATCAAACAATAGTCAAAATTCTAATGAATGTAGGAAATAATGCAAATAAGAACCATGTACACTTTAAATATTTACCCCTAGAAGATAAAAACATTAGCCCAAATACAATAAGAGTAAGGAAATGAAATGAACTCAAGAAATTTAAATTAACCTAGCATTAAAATAATCTAATAGATCTACATTCAAATGTACACAATAGTAATTCATAATAACTATTCAAATCCAGAAATAAGAATAAACAAGTGGGGTGAGAGCGAAGCTAGGATAATAAAAGACACAAGTAAATTTAGGCAAACTTTATAGAATTCCTTGCTTATATTAATTAATGAAAAGTTACAATTGGATTTTGAATCTAAGAACTCCTCCCTTTTTACAATGGGTAGTAACTCTCTATATAGACCTTTCATGAGGTATGCTAGTTAGGCAATCCAACATTTAACGATGGTTGTCCTTTAACAATATTTGAGAAACTTCTAGAAATTCTAAATGACTAACCTATAGGAAATGTGATTTACAAGTTACACATGCCTTTACAAAAGAATATTCTCTTTTCAAAAGTATACTAGCTCAATTATAAAATAATATTCCTATCTTCTAACATGGATACCATTGTACTACCACAATCTTTTGCTTCCGCTACAAGATCTTCATTCTATAATGGTGTTCATTGATTAGTTGGAGATCAATGATAGGTCTCATGAACAATTATTTTTACTGACCTTCAAGGATCATAAGATCCTTCTCATCTCTTTGCTAAGCTTTTTTGATGCCCCTAACATTTCCTTTCATTTATTTTTATGACCAAAGTAGACCCATGACTTTCTTATTATCATACTCTATTTTCCTTTGTCCTTTATTCGTTACTTCTTTCATGAATTGAGTAGTTCTATGCTTGAACTCCTCCTTAGTTATTAGACCTAAGGGAATAAGAGTGGTAGGATCTTTGATCAAAATATCCATGATGTGAAAAATATTATCTTCTTATTTCTTGGGGTCTTTAGAAATGTCCTCCATTTGCTTGGACTAGTTGTTAAGGGCCTTGATCTTGTCAATTAATAAAGCCATGGCCATATTCAAGTGGGCTATGTTGATTGTCTTGAATTTAGGGATTTGATTTTTAGTCAAAACCTCAATCAAATCCTTTACTTTGTAGCTTGAAGTCTACCATTGGAAAACTTGTCTTATATACTTAGTAATTTATTTTTTATTACATATTCGTTGGTTCTGACTAATTTTAATGAATTGAATAAATCAATCATGGTGTCTTCAAATTGTCTAAATATATCTTCTTGAATGGATAATATGGCTTGTTATTTCAAAAAAAAAAATATGTACTACAGCCCTGATCATTGTCTATAATTTATCTATCTAAGATCGATACACTTCAAGGACATTTTAATCTAATATTGTGTATTCATCAAGCTTTTGTCTTCTAACTAGATTCAATCCAATAAAAGGTTTCACTTTTTGGAAAGTGAATTCCTCTCCACCAATCATGGCTTTCTTCTTAGTTACCCTCCAAAAACTAGGAGTGGTTGGGTCAAATTTGACACCAACTAACTATTCTATCACTTTGAGAGATGGGATCTCCATTTGTGCTCAACTTGATCCTCCTTGAGTAGAAATTATTTTCTCTTCCTCCTTATGCAATGCAACCATGCATGGTTTGACCTCATCATGCACTAGAATATTTATTACTTGCATCAATTCCCAAGGATGGTGCATGGTAGGTACCTTTTACAATTTTCCATAGATGAACCATTCAGGAATGGCTAGACCCTGAATCAAGTTTTCCTCGCTAAAGGGATTAACTTCACTCAATGGATGAGTGGAGATCACCTTGGGATTCTTGGTTTTAACTGGGATAATAGCCAATTCAAATTTTATTTTTGGGGGTGTTTATAGTAACTAGGTCCAACACTTCCTTCCCATTTTCTTCTTTGGTTACCTCCATTTATTCATCCTCAGACTCATAGGATAATGATAGTAATTTTAGACAATCTTTAATTATTTCACTAGGGTCTAGTGCTACCACATATATTTTCTACACTAGTGATCCCTTCTTCTATGCTTGAGTTAAAGAAGATCCAATTTCATCAGTTCTTATCTCTTTTGGCCTTTTCTCAAGTTATACCTCAGATCTAGATTCTATCTATAACTAGGTTGGTGGAGGTCTATAAGGTGTAATACTTAGTAAATGCTATTGCTTTAGCCCTAATTTCCATTTGTCATTATCCCCTTTTTTTACCCTTTTCATTCTATATTTTTATTTGATTGTGTGGCTTCTCAACCTAAAGGCGACCTCAAAGAATGAAGAGGCATTTGTATATATGGGGTCAAAATCATCAGGGTGATGATCATAGGGTACCTTTATTCCCTTGAACTTCAACTATTCTTTAACCTTTTCCTATGGATACCACTACCTTAGATCATCCATTTGGAGTTAGAAGTAGGTCATGTACTTCGATGTAGCCTCAATGTTGTCCCATTGTGCAAAAATAGTAATTATAATTATTAAGAGGAAACTATAAGTAGTCCTTTCCTATTGGTTTTTGATAAACCATCTATTCCATTAGACATTTAGTAAGCCAACTCCTTCTCAGCTAACTTGATTGGCACATGGATTGGTGATGTGAGGGGATTGCATTATGTTTCCTTAATCCTGATGATTGTGTAATATGGAAAAAACTAGATGTCTCCTATGGCCTCAATTGAATTTTTGGTCAAGGGGCTAACTCTTGAAATTGGATTCCCATTTATGGCCTTTATGAGGGATGGATAAACATAGTCACATATGAATTGGATGTGGTCCATGTATTTGAATATATGAAACTTTGAATAGTATTGGGAGATTATATGTGTCCCATCAAGTGACCATTCTCTTATGTTGGGGATATTTATGTTAGAAGGTAAGGCATCTAAGAGGTATGACATCATATAGAATTAGTTCCTAGTCTTCTTCTTGACTGTAAATAAATGTATAATTAAACAAGTGCTGACAACTTCACCAAGGGGAAGGGTGAGCTATTTCTCAACCATAAACTAGACTAAGGGCACCCAAATCTTTTCCACATATGTGGTGGTTGTATTTACACATAACCCATTCGTGAAAGTCATGATAACTATTATCCTAGGTCTAAATTGACCAGTGAGAATGTTGCCATTGAAATATCAAAAACACCTAATTTCTAGAATATAACCATAGGGGAAGGATGGTCTTCAAGTTATTTCCTATGGCCCAATTATTAATTATGGTTTGGTCTATTTGGGGCTTAAGTAGTTTGTAATAGTTTTAAAATGCTATGGTAGAGATATAGGATATATTTATGCTAGTATACTCATTGATTAACATGCCTCTATCAATTTTACCTTCTCTAAAAATAGGATAGAGAATGTCTATACAATGGAGTATCTTAGGTTTTGTTGTGGTGTAATAGAGACCCATAATTTGGATGGTAACTATGTCATAGTAGAGACATCTTGTTGACATGTTCTTCTCCTCTTCTCTCATGATGGGATACTAGTTCTCAATAGTCTAGAACAAGCTTGACCAATTATTATCCCCCAATATTTAAAGATATGGCATTGAATTGCATGTCCTTAAAAACTCTTCCTTTTACATCTAAGGTCAAATAGAGTTTTACATCTTCTCTGGAGATACTTTTTGGGCCTCTATGGTTGTAAATTCCTCTAAACTACTTACTAGTGGTATGTAATTCAATTATAGATCAAATTATCCTTGCTCAAGAGACAATCCAATATTATTGCCTTGATTATGATGATCATAGGGTAGAATTAAGGCTTCTATATGTACTAGGGTTTTCTTGAATGTTCTTATAGTGATTTAATAGATACAGTTGTTTGAACTTATACAAGCTTCATAACCTAGAGTATGCTTATATCTTTACATTTATACCTTTGCATTTCCTAGGTCTCAAAATCTCTAACTTGGTACATCAAGATTATGTGGATCTGATGTGGCATCACCATGGCATTTTTGTAGCACATTGTTCATTAATATTTAAAATGTGACCATTATCTTTTGAAAATTCCACATTTATATTATACCATTAGATTTATTTGTATGGATCAATATGGTTTATTAATATTTATTTCTAGGATTGAATCCCACTGGTCCCAAGCTTTGTTGAAATGTCTACTTTGATCTCACATCATTGATCTTGATTACATAGATCAACATAGTTAATCAATATTGATATGATTAATTATACCTCCTACTCTATATACCATGGATTGGAAAGTGTACGCTTATCTCCATACCATTGATCTTCAAAAAATGATCAAGATTTAACTTGTGGCCCATAGTTATTCCACATGTCATCCTTGACTTTTCCACATTTGATATGCACTATCTAATCATCCTTGCCTAAGAAAATGTAGACCATTAGATATTGATCCATAGGGTCAAATTTCATTGGCTTCTCAATATTATTTAGCTAAAAGTGTGACACTTGTCACCTTATAACTTATCCTAGGGATCCGTTGAAGCTTTGACTTGATATGCATCATTAGATCAATATGGCATGAGCAAATGCATGTGATTGATCTCATGAAGATTCTCAATATTTAGCTTAGGGTCAAGGTCTTTGAATTTAAGCTCATACCATTAGATCTTGATCATTTGATCAAATGTGGATCATTCATCCTACAAATAAAATTGATGTTTAAGTCAGTGTGTGGGAAACATAAAATTTAAGCTAAAGATTTCGACTAATATTTTAATTTGTATTAATAATTAAAAATGAATATTTTATAATAAAGTTTTAATCTAAGTTTAAAACATAATAAAGGGCACACCACAAAGTAAAAGACCTAGAATAAAGTCTTAGCTAAGGTTTTCATCATATTAAAAATGATAAACCTTAGGGTAAGGCTTTAGGCTAAGCTTTATAAGAAAGGGACCTCACATTAGTTAGACCGTGAAAAAATGGACCAAGGGGCTCAGGATGTGAAGAAATTAGGATAGATATTTTAGACTAAGGTCTTGGTCATGTTAATAAACATGACTAGGACCCCAGGATAAAATATAAACTAAGCCAAATTAATGTGTTCCTGTAAAAATTTAAACAAAAGCTCCCACCAAACATGATTTCGAAAGGAGGATATGAGCTAGGGTATTTTAGATTAGGGTTTCAAGATGATCAGACATGAATTCAACTTGATTTCAATAGGCTAAAGTCAATTAAAATATCAAATCATTATTAAATCATAAAACCCAGACATCGCTCATTCTAAATGTACTCTATTGGAGCTTTGACCTAAAATATAAAGATTAAATGTTAGAAAATTCAAAATCATGAAAAAATATGCAAACCAAATTAGGTGTGGATGATCTTTAAATAAATATATAGTGTAAAACGTTCTGGTGATACTCTGATCAGATGAATTTTCAAATTTAGGGCATAAATTTGCAATACTTAATAAAAGGTTCCCCATTTTTTTGAAATGGGGGTATGTTGACCTCAACAAGTCTTGACAATGCAAGTTAAAATTCATAGTGTTAATCAACTGCTAATTCCTTAATTTATTATTGAGGTATTCATTTTATCATCAATAGTAGTATTTTGGTCTTTTTCATAGAATAGAATGGTAGGCATTATTTTGAAGGTTTGCCTTTGATTACCTAAGACTCAAATTTTGACTAGGTGTGTATGTTTTGGTGTTTCAATCTGTAATGGAGTTTAGGATGTGGAAATATTTGAGATTATTAAATGGTTGGATACATATTATACTTAGAATTTTGTATTATTCAATATCAATATTCCATTTTGAGTTTTTCTTAGAATAAAATATGAAAATGGACTTTGTTCAAGGAAAGTTATGTATCTATGATATGAGTGCTATGTGAGATCCTTTCACCATTTTGTCACAGTCTTTAAATTTTTTTTGGTAACTATGAATGTCATATTGGTGTTGTAACCACAAAATGGTATTGAATAGATGAGATTTAAAGAGATAATATAGTATTGCTTAGGTTGTGAATCCCATAATGATATTTAAATGAGAGGAGTCTATTCTATGTAGTCAGAATTATAGGCTTGATTGAGTACCATCATTATTTTGAAACATGCCTTTTTATAATTTGATTTGATGTTGAATTTTGAATGTAATTTTTCACTATAGTAAAATCCAAATAACTATGGTTGTAATAGCTAGGTGGAACATGAATTTTAAATACTTTTATAAATATTGTTTTGTTGTATATGTATTCCAAATATCAAAATATCATGTCAAGGTAATGTAATGAAAAAAATTATATAACTCATGTTTTGTTAGTAAAAACTTGCCTACCACTCATGTAGGTGTCAATTCTAAATTTGGATATTTCTTCGCAACCATTTAGAAGATGAAAAGAGTAGTAAGGAAGATGGAATAACGATGTAAGAAAGTGAACTATTTGAGGTAGATGAGAGGTCTTCACACTTCTGTATAAATAATTAAAATGTCTCTCATTTAGAGGGGGTTGGATCCCTAATAGGAATTAGAAAATAGAATTACATTATTGA
>JARHVA010007978.1:0-182500 GCA_037957365.1 Torreya grandis | reverse complement strand
ACTCAGATTATTGTTATCAAGGCTTTTATAGACTAGTCTTTATTTTGACTATTTATTACCATTTTTAGAAAATTCAAAGCTAGTCAATTATGTAAAAAATTAGTGGTTGTATTTATTATATATTATTTTCCTTATTTAGTCTAGTCAACTCTTTAATAAATATAGGATTTACATTCACTACTTCCTAAAAGGTTAAAATATTTGGTGAACTCGACTTACTTGAAATATTGCATAAACCCTAATCTTAGATAACCTTATGGTTTCTATTTCCAACCTTCTAGGACATTCAACCAGATTTGTATTTCATATAATCAAGATAATAAAAATAAATGAATTTAATTACTTTTTGATGTAAAGTTTTCTAGATTTTCTTGTAGACTGGTTTCCTTTTATCTGTTAACAATTCAAAAATGACATGAAAACACATGTACATAATGATTTAAATTAGTTAAAATATATGTCCTATTTCATACAATATTATATTTATCTTATTTGTAAATTCATTAACAATAAAAACCTTACACACATAGAGTATTTAACACATAAGCTAACAATTATGTTTCAAGTTTTAATGTCATATCTTATGCACATGAAATAATTTTCTTTTGCTCCTCATCTCCATAATGGTGATAAATAATTTTCCTCTAAATACATCCATGATATCACTCCTCCATGAGATGAAGAATCCTATACTATTGTTAATCATTCCCATACTGAACCTATCTACACCTCTCCCCTATATGTTATGTGCCTACATGTTCAATCAAAAAAACCTAGGGTTTTCGACTTATGAAACTTTAAGTGATCAAATTATTAGTATGAGTAAACCAATATCAAATTTATAAAATCAAAATAAGTTATTAATTAAAAAGGACACATTATTTTTAAATCACATTACATGCATAAAGTCTTAAGAATATGTTGTTTTTCATCATGTATATTCATCTACACCTAGCAAAGTTGTGCCTAACACTCTTTCATATACAAATCATAAAGTACAACATGATGCATATATTATAAATGATTCAAAAATATTAAAGGGGTATAATAATATTTCAAGCGAGCTACTAAGGGACATGATCAAAGCTAAGTTGACTAGGCTACCTCCTCTATGGCTAGTGATAAAATCCAAATATTTTTATGAATATCATAGAATGCATAGGCACAACATAGATTCATGTTTAGCATTGAAAAGGAAAATATAATATATAATAGATAAAAATGACTCAAATAGTGATATATAATCCAAAAAACATAAAATGACACATATACAAATTCAAAAAGTGTCAAATTCAAAAATAGTACATAAATGGTTACCAAAGCATAACTCAGAACAAGAAAAGGTTCACAAAACACAATCAAAGCAAGAAATAGTAAAGCAACATAACTAAAGAAAGTAAGGGATACTAATCTAACTCTCAAAAATGAGGCTCAACTTTCAAAATATTATGGGTTTGGTCAAAACTATCTACAATAGTTTGATTATCATGGTCAAGGTTTGGGCAAGTGGGACCAACACATCACTACTCCTATTCTTGCAGTTGATAATGTAGGTCAACAACTTTTGGGATTTATTGAACATCCCAAGGGAAATTATTCAAATGTATATTTTATCATATAAAAACATCCATAAACACAAGAAAATTTAGAAAAAAATCCAGAACTTAAGTTGAAAATTAAAAATCATGTTAATTGAACAAGCATTCTAAAAAAAGGCTCTCATGCAAAAGAGCCTCTAAAGTACCATATGTCTAAAATAAGCATAGTTTCAAAGGTAAAAATAAAAATCAATAGTTTAAATCATAATTTAGAAATATCAACTCTATAGTATGAGGAATTTCCCTCTAGCATTCTAGGTTATTATTGTAGACACCCCATTTTGGCCACAACTATGTTCCAACCAAACTTTATATTAATTTATACCAAACATTGAAAATTAAGCCAAGGAATCACTAAATGTCCCAATTTCATATTCACATGAGACATTGGTACCCATAACTATGTTGGAGCATCCCTATTTGTGGTATTATTTTGTATGCAATAATAACATCATGTATTTGTCTCTAGTCAAGTTGCGACCTAACAGATTAACATATTGGCCCTTGGACCCATCAAATGAGGAATTTAAACAATTCATAAAATACAAGAATGCTAATAAGAATGAAATAACTAAACAAATCCAATTAAATGCTTACATAAAATTTCCATGTGTAATTAGTGAATATTAGTTTCGTAAAAAGTAAATTCCAATAAAATTGAAGTCATGATGATTTCATTATCCTCAAATTTAAAGAATTGAAAATATATCCATTAAAGATTTAAATTTATAAATGGAGAGCCATGATTAATAAATGGGGTATCTTTCCCAAATATTAATTAATTGTCCCCTCCTTAACTAGGTTTAAACTAAACCTAACTATGATTAAATCTAACCTAGTTGCAATTGATTTAGAGTTAATTGGATAACCTATAAATAGAATTGCCAAGGTCATTCTAAAAAAACTTTAAAGTTATAATGTTGAATTATTGAGAGATAAAGAATTATTTTGTAATTTTATAATGAAAAATTATTGATAGATTGATACATCTTGCCCAATTCAAGTCAAACATTACCAAAGTGACAAGGAGAAATGATGCAATGAGCGTCATTATCAAATGATCTTTGAGAATACGACCAATCACATTCCTCAAAGGCCAACATGTAACACTTTCTCATAAGGAAGGTGAATAATAATTATGTTATCTTATTTTTTTCTTACTTACATTTTTATCTTAATCTTTAAGTGGCTAGGCTTGAGGTGTTAAATTTAGTTATGTATTTGTATTGGTTTTTATCATACTTACACTTGATTATATACCTTATTAGATTCATATCTCACATAATCGCATTCCTTGTTGGACCACACACACCACATCCATAATGAGAACATATTTATTCCTCCTTGGAAATAAGAAACATTCTTTTTAGAGGTTGTTTTTTTACTTTTTATCTATTTTTTGTTTATTTCCATTAACCATAGAATTACAAATTCAATCTTGAAAAACTACAAATTCAGTGAGTGAAATCCAAAAATCATCCTAGAGAATCTTAAAATAATTTTGGAGAATGGTAAAATACTCTACGTTTAAACTCAACTCTTCAAAAATACAAATTTTAGGATGGAAGTTTTGAAATCATCAAGTCAAATTGCAAATTCACCTAGTAAGCACCATGGTTTTTATTTTATTTTATGGCTAATTGTGAAATCATTCATAAGTTAAAAAATAATTATTCAAAGTAGTGAAATTATATTTATAAATTTTTAAATCATTATAATGGATAAGGTAATTATTTTTTTCAATCACAAAATTTTATGTCTAACTCTGAAATCTCTAGTAAATAGTGAAATCACACTTCTCTATTTTCTATTTTTTGTATAGGTTTTTATCATAGTTGTAAAATCAACAAGTTGAAGTGAAAAATAATTGAGAGAAATTGTGAATTTTTACATGATCTTCAAAATCACTCTCTTCAAGTCTATATAACATTATATTTTTATGTGTTTTTATATGCCTAAACAATTTCATACTTCATAGTCACTATATAGCTATGAAATCAATCTAGAGAGATGATTTTTGTCTTATTGAGATAAATTATAGTATTTCACCTTGGATTAAGAAAAAATTAATCCACTAACCTTGTTTTCATAAAATTAGGTCAAGAAAAAGGAATTTCAAGTGATTTTGAATCAATTTTTCCTTTACAAAATCAAATTTTCATAACAAAGGTTAAGATTAATCCACATTTGGTTAAGGTCTTTAAAAATCACATATTTTTTTTTCTTAAGAATTTTAATGTTTTTACAAGTGTGAATAAGGCTAAGGGACCTAAAATTTCAATCACATTTAAATTTGGTGTTATTAAAAATAAAATACACTTTAGTTAGATATCTTAAGGCCTTTATCATTTTTCTTTATTTTATTCTGTATTAGCTAAAATTTTAATCACATTTAATGTTGGTGTTGTTAAAAAGAGCATACACTTTAGTTAGATATATTAATTTATTTATCATTTTTGTTTATTATATTGTGTATTAGCTAGTTTCAAGTTTCATAGATTAAATTATTTGTGGCAAACCAAAAACTATAGCATGTATACTCTGCCCATACCCTTTAGGGCACTCAAGCAATCAAAAGTTTTTGGTTTATTACCTTGTTTATTTAGTATTGTTGGAAATAATGTTAGGTATGCTCTCCCAAATCTTTGAGTGACTTGGGTAACCCATAAATGACCTCTAAAGTCCTTCCTTTCTTAATTTATTTATTTTATTGCATTTAGTTTGTGGGTGGGAGTTCATCACCTCCAAAAAATTTCTTTAGGGGTGAATTGAGATAGGGTTTTGATTCCCAACACCATACAAACCTCATTCCATGGTAGGGTATATAAATTAGGGCACATGATACTAGGATTACTAGGGAGATAAGCATCTAGTCTCGTTGATCCTAAAAAACCTTAGGTCCTGCCTTGATAAACACCAAACTTTACTAAGCAGTCTATGACTAAAGTCATTTTGCAAAGGAATAGACCTTTACATATTAATTAGAATGTGTGAACCAAATTTATATGATCACACCCTTGTGTTATCCAAACTTTGGACCATCTAGTTTATTTAAAAAGTTATAGGGTTTTAGTCAACCCCATATACAATATAATTTTTTAACAAATATTGAGTGATCCTTACTCTAAGTTCATGCCACATAGTAATGCTTAAGAGATAGAGGGGGATAAAAACTACACCTACATATGTTATTTAATTTTTCTATTAACACTTAATTCCTCACAAGCATTGCTATATTTGTGGAAGCTTTGGAAGAAGCTACACACACCCGTGTTAGCTTTAGGGATAGGATGAGCCATTTGTGTTATTTCTATTTTATTTAATTTACATGTGTTTTGAGATTTATTTTTGTTTAAGGTTTAAATGAGTTATAAACATCACATATTTTAATCACTGTAAGCCTAAGAAGCATTAATCTACCCATTTTATGTCATACTTTTTCCTTAGATTTTTATACTCCAAAACATTTGTGTGCCACTTATTTAAATGGGTACTTGTTACACTGGCCATTTAATCTCAAACATTTTCCTTGGATTTTTTAGTCTAACCATTATCATACCATTTGATTAAATGATCATTGTTATGTTGCTCATTTTATTTTGAAAACATTACCTTGTTTCAAATGAAGTTCAAAATCATGTGTACCTTTGGTATAAAAATGGTGTCATTATGTTGTCCATTTAGGTCTAGGTTGTTATCCATTTGAAAAACATAAATATTTTAAACCAACTACATAATTTTTTTTATGAATTTCATATTCAAAAATAACTAGTCTACACCTAGGTCTTTAATAATTTTGGCTCAGGTGTTTACCTATTACCTTTAGATTGTGTAACTTAGACTAATTCCTTACTTGATTTAAAGACCCTTTTGCCTAGATCTATGAAGTGGTTTGTTTATGTGTGCCTTCAGTTAATTTGTTGCCTTAAACTAATGTCAAAACTCAATTTTTAAGTATAACACTAAACATCGTTACTTTACATTGGAGATTTATTTATCACTTGGGATTGAATTGTTTACTCATCACTCTTATTTTGATTACTTAAAAATTGCTTTCCCAATTAGTTTTAGGTGTGTTCCTAGAGTTAATGATCCATATCAGGGTAAATTTTGTTATAAAATTCCATGTGCCAAGATTGAGTCGAGTGTTTCAGAGTGTTTGACTTAATGTTAGATTAATCTAATGTTTTTCCTTGACCTAGATTATTTCAAAGTCTAGGTTTGTGGCTTTTGACCAAACACCTAGTATTGCCTTAAAATTTCTAGATCTAGTTCAAGCCTTTTTTGAGTCTATATTTGTGACTTTTTACCAAAGACCTATCACCTTTTATTTTTATACATATATTAATTTTTTATAAACACTTTGCAAAAACTAGGAGTCAACTTTACTTTTAATTTGGTCATTTGTGTGAAAGACCTTAGAGTATTGAGATATTTGAGACCAAATTTTGATTGATATTTTTGATAAGAGATTTGTTCTAGGCTAATTTTAAACCATTCACATAAATAAATTTATTTTCATATCTAGACCAAGTTTCAATATGTTTTCAAGCATTCACCAATATTTATATACCATGTTTCGAGTATTTTGTGATATTTAGATCTTTTCTCCATGAGACGTTATTTATGGGTTCAAATATGATTCAGTACACACATAGTGGGACCATGTAGAATCTAGATTAAAAAATCATAGTAAAAAATGATCCCTTGTTTCAATATCCATATGGAGATGACGTAATTTGTGATAAGGATCCATATCTAAGATCTAGTGGCATAATACTTGGTTAACACACCAATTTATCTAGGTTAAGAGAAATACCAAGAAGTTTAATACCTTTTTAATGCATAATATATTTTTAAATAAGTCTAATAGTAGCTATAATATAACCATTATAATAAGCTATGAATATTGTTTTATTAGCACTTTCTTTAGAATAAGGATGATATTTGTATTAGGTCCATAGAGGTGGGAGACATGTTTTTATTCAACATTCTCCATAAAAACCTGCCTAGTCTAGTTAGAGTGACTGATAACGCACCTCACATCAAACCCATCAAATAGGCATCTAATATTTACCATTAGGGATTCGTGCTAATGAAAAACCAAGGTCTGAATGTGTTTAAAAAGGAAAAGGGCCCCATGGTAGACCAATTTATATAAATGTAGCAAGCATATCAAATGTATCTTCATCTAGTGTGTAATTTCAATGCTAAGGATATATAGAATACCCCAATTTTAGAGATAGCTCATTTATCATGATTATCAATTGATTAATTGAGTCATAATACTTTGAGTGTAGACACCTTTTCCCAAAGTACTCTGGTAGTGACATGTATAATGGCTTGGTCATTGAGGAAATGACTATGGATTTTATTAAAGACAATGTGCTAAATATAAAGGAAAACACATAAGTGCATCCTATTATAGACCAAGGTGGGTAAAATAAACCAAGAAATAATTTACAACAACAAGTGCCTCTTACATATTACAATTGGTTCGCAATCATAGAGGGAAGGAATGCCTAGTTTCTAATCTTAAAAAGTTAATCTGACTCCTCAACTAGTTATTTCTTCAAGCACATAATAGTAGGGGATAAGTAATTATGAAATACCTAATTTTTAACCCCAAAAAGTGGTGAATTTTACCCATTCTCAATAAGTGATGGCTAATATTTCATGAACATATACATAAGCCAATGTACAACCACAACACATGGTGGGTTCAACATAGACATTATCTAATCAATGTCGTGTTCCTATTGTCAATGACAAATACCAAACATCCAAAAAGTGTCTACTTCATAACATGTGTGTGTTAAACAAAGAGGTGTTGATGTAGCACAAATACCTATTATGACATAATTTCCTTTCTCACAATATGTGCCACATATTCAAAGATAGGTCTTTAGTCAATAGTAAGTAAAATTGATATAGATATGTTTAACTAGTTGAAAATAATTTCATAATCAAACTTATGAGGAATAATACTTTACACAAGGCCACATACTTGCATCACAACCCCAATTCCTTGTAACTCATAGCCATATTTTGAATCTAAACTAGAATATTTACCAACAACACATACCATATCAGTAGCTTAATCCCAATACACTAAGGCATATTCCAAAATTTATGAAACCAATATTCCAAAATACTCCATTCCCCCACTATACCATAGTTAAGTTAATCCACCTTTGATCACCCAGCTACAACCATAAATAAATGTGCCATCAAATTTCTTATCCCAAGAGCTATAATAGATGAAGGATACAATTTCAACCATTTAAATGGGAAAATAGACTAAGAATTTCAATTTTGATGATGTGTGTTCATATCCATTTAACATGGAGTATCTCCAAATGACATCCCCTATGGTTATGATCCACTAAAATTATACAAATATAATGGTAAATGAGACCCTAGGGAGCATAATTTTTTTTGTCACTTTCTAGCTATTAGCTTATAGTGACATCTACCCGCTTATTATTTTTCCTAGAAGTATAGATGGATAAACCTTGGAGTGGATTTTTAAGTTGCCAAAGAAATTAGTATCTGACTTTGATGATATTTTAAATAGGTTTATATAACATTTATCGTATAATCACAAGCATGAGATTTTAGTATTTGGTTTGAGTTATTCCAAAAAAAAAAATTGGTGAAATATTTGTTAGTTACTTATAATGATGGAGAGTGATTGCTATTTACTTCACCCATAATCACTAGATAAGCAATTGGAAGTTATATTTACAAAAAAATTACACACAAAAATATCTTATCACTTGGAACTTTTGTGTGATCACACATTTTAGGAGATCATTAAGAGAGGTATACAAATTGAAAAATCCTTGCTAATATAGGGAATATTAAGTTATCCCATTCAAACCAAAACTAGAGCCAAAATAAAAATGTAGGTCTAAATAAGAGCCCTAGCCTAGTCCAAATGTAGCCATTTACACCTGTTCATGCTAATAACTACAAAGATCCTAATCCATATAACTGAAATAATAATGTTGTCGATAATGGAGTCATTGAGTCACATCATGTTAAAATGGTGTAAACATTGTCTACTCAGCCTTTCCTATAAATACATCTTACTTAAAAAATGTAGCCTATCTAGCAAATATAGTATATACCTCATCCTATGCCA
Organism: Torreya grandis; assembly: GCA_037957365.1. Taxonomy (NCBI): domain Eukaryota; kingdom Viridiplantae; phylum Streptophyta; class Pinopsida; order Cupressales; family Taxaceae; genus Torreya; species Torreya grandis. Next base: position 173,755 of record JARHVA010007978.1, on the reverse strand, counting down.
ACTCCTCAAATTCTATATTCATCACCTTTGCAAACCCCATCTCCTAAAAGAATACCTACTACTAGAGTCTTCAATGACCTTGGTGAGACTATTGAAGTAGTGTTACACAAATTATCTATGGCCAATATGATTATATAACCAATTATAAAGCACTTTCTTTAAAGAGTACCATATCCATATTTTTTATAAGGAGTATTAGTTTTTTTAATACCATCATGTTTATGGTCATTCTATATGTTATTATGTGCATTTGAAGCAAATCATTGATAATATGTTAGAAAATGGAGATATTCAATTGGATAATAGATCATTTACTTCTAATCAAAACCTAGGTATATACCAAAAGCCTTTTCAAAAACATACCAATACCAATCAATAATAACAAAAGTGAAGACCACAAAAACAAAAACAATAATAACAATAGCAACAAAAATAAAAATGTTAATCATAAGATAGATTGAACTAAGAATATAATTACCCCAATAACCAAGATACCTATCACATATTTGCATAGACTAAAATAGATTTGTAGGTCGTATTACAAGTGATCATGTATCTACCATTATAATTAATCCCAGACTGAATGCAACTAACCATGATTGTTACCTAACAAGGCCCATCATCCTAAAAATGTTAGTAATCCTTCCTTAACCTATGAATTAATGAATTAAAATAACAACCAAATCTTACCATATCAGGGCCTTATGTTAGTAACCCTTCATTGGCCCATGACTTTAACTAAACACACCAACAATCAAGAATTACCTTCTATGGCCCATATCCACTATCTTCTACTTATGATGGTACTTTACCAAGTATAAACTATGTAATCATAACTTAGTGGTCTCAAGTCACCATACCAAACACATAACCCCCTACCAATGAGCTAATCCAACCCACTATACTAGCTATAAGTAAGCTAATTACCATTCTTAAGGAAAAACAAATGATATTATGGAATAACTCTAGAAGACACTTGAAATATATATATATATATATATATATTCTAAACATGTTGTGTACATATAATATTAACAATAGTATCCTTACTAAGCTCATATCCTAATCCCAAGTGCCCAATAACATTATCCCAAACAAATTTCAAGATTTGGTTGGACACCTGGTCCCAGGCCAATAATTTACCTTCAACTTAAGTGATATTGCATCCCTTGGCTCTCTCCATAATAACCCAATGTACATTAAAATTGTTATAATGTGACGTAAAGTTAATATCATCCTCATAGACAATATATTAGTCATAAATATTATGTCTATAAATCTAATCAAGCATTCAAAATATATAGTAGTTGACCTTCAACTAGAGACTATTACCATCAATGTATATAATAATGAAGAGAAATAATCACAAGGAACCATTAGTTTGCTAGTGATCATTGGGAATTTAACCCATAACACACTTTACCATGTGTTTTACCTATATTTATCATATGTTTGCTTTTGTGTAGACTATGGGTACACGAAATCCATGTAATACTTTGGCATTGCAGCAGTGTATCAAGTTTCCTTACTCTAGGATGGAGGCAACTATCCATGGATATTTACACCCATATGAACATTTAAATCATTTATAAGCCAAATATGAAACCTAAAATTAATATTTTTGTCTAAACATAGTATGAAAAAAGGACAAAGATAAGGAAATACTTGTTGAATTACTGGGAACCAATTAAATAAACACTGATAGCCTTGTTTAAACTTCACATACACCCCTTATTGAAATTTATAATCATTTTACCATTTCATAAAATGGTCTAATATATTATTTTACCCATGATACCTTCCATATGTCTAATCTTACTCAAAATCTCAAGTCTTACAGATGGCCCAAAGTCAAGCCAATTTGTATGGAATGGTGAAAAAAGATAAAAATAAAGATTCATGGCCCAACACCTATTATTTTAGCATAAACCACTATCCAATAATAGGACACACTTACCAGTGATGATTCTTGGTTATAAAATCACAATATGATTGATTGCTACTAGAGTACAAAGTATCCCATCCCTAACATGATTATGGATGACCAAGATTATAAAGTTAAACACTTGGGCGAAAATCAATATAGTACTATTGAACCCATTTATATGACCAAATATAAATTAAATTATGGTCTTGGATTTAAAATTCCTAGGTATGACCTCAGATCTCCTATTTATGTTCCAACATTAATGACTAGTGAAGATGATGTTGGCACTGAACTAGAGTCTGATCATAGTATATACAAAGACCAAGTTAGTATAAAATTATTATACCCATATACCATTTGTACCATCATGCCAATAATTTTTCATTCTATGATTACCCTTTATCATCCTCAAATCATATACTAGTACCAATAAGAATCAACAGTACCTTTAGACAAGTTTGATAATTATGAGGGCTTTTGTGATTTTCTAGGCTTGAGAGATAATGTTCCTTTAGGAGACCATAAAAAAAGGGTTTTATATCAAATTATATCCCACTAAATATTTTTAATAGTGGGTTAACACCCTTAGCCAAAAACTAAAATTTAAAGCATTAAGGTCAAAAGGTGAAAACCTTTTTGAGGCACTTTTGGACTAGGATAAAAGTAATGAAAAAGCTAGTCTCTTTTTGAAAACCTATTTTAGGCGCCACTAGACAAGTATGTTCACCCTTACTCAAATGAGTCTCAGGAAACCACCACAAACAAAATCTATTTTAGATTCAAGATCAATATAAAGGAAAAGCATGCCTTTGATCAATTTTTTTGAGAATGTCTTGTAATGTTTATTACATGCCTCTTTCTATTATTAAGAGATTCATATTCATCTAGTTTCGATGAACTTGAATAACCAATTTGACTAGAGGAATTTTCCATTACTAGCCAATTTAAATTTATTCCAACCATTCTAGAATATGGATTGATTCTTATTATAGAGGATAATATGGAATACAACATTGGGACTCTAGAGGACCCAAAGCGGATCAAATTAGGTGTGTCCCTCAATAAGTAGGAACATAAAGTTTTTATAGCCCTTTTGATGGAGTTTGTTGACATATTTACATGGACTTATTCTGACATGCTAGATTTGGATTTACATTGGTTGTAAAACATTTGATTGTACATCTTGATGCAAAACCTATCAAGCAGAAACTATGTAAAATGCATCCTCATATTTTTCTGTTAGTCAAGAAAGATTTGAAAAACTCTTAGAGCTTAGATCTATTAAGCTAGTTGACTATTCAAAGTGAATCTTAATATTTTACCTATTAGTAAAAATCCAAAAGGTATCATAATGTACTCTAATCTATAATAGATCAACAAGGCCTACCTAAATGATGACTTTCCTCTGCTAAATATCGACATGATTGTTGACTCTATAACTAGGTATGAAATGTTTTCCCTCATGGATAGATTTTTAAGATATAACCATATCAGGATTACACTAAAAGACTAACATAAAAAGATTTTCACCACTCGGGGAATGTTTTTCTATTAGGTCATGTCATTTAGTTCCATTAATGTTGGGGTAACATACCAAATAGTTTTAACTATTTTATTCCATGATATGATGTATGATATTATTGAATACTATAAGAGTTCTGTAGATCATCTAATTCTAATACAAAGGATATTTGAAATGATTTATGAGTATAAGGTTTAAATTAACCCCAAGAAGTACATCTTTGATGTTAATTTAATGAAAATGTTAGGCTTTATTTTCTCTTGTTGATGAATTGAATTTGATCATTTAAGCATTCAGTCCATTACCAATATGCCATCACTTTTCACTTTGAAGTAGTTCCATAGTTTGCAGGGTAAAATCTATTCTTTTTAATGATTCATTTCATAGTTGGTTTTAAAAAACCATCATTTCACTCATTGAAGAAATTTATTACTTTTCTCTATAATTAAGAATGTCAAAAAGCCTTGGAGAACTTAAAGGAATACATGGCCAATTTGCATGTTTTGTTACCAAAAAATGCTAAGGAGGCCATTCCTACATCACCTATCTACTACTGATAATGCCCTAGGTGCACTTTCAACCCAACATGATGAACATAGGAAAGAACATATAGTGTAATATGTAATTTGTACATTGGTAGTGTATTAACATAACTATATGCCAATTGAAAAAAACTCATTTAGCTATGGTCTTTGTAGTCTATACACTATGTTATTACATTCTTAATGATAAATCCATAGTCATTACTAAAGTAGAACCACTCAAGTATCTATTATCAAAAATATATTTATAGGGTCACATGGCTAAGTGGATCATGCTTCTAAATGAATTTGAGATTAAATGTGTTAATCAAAAGGCCATTGAGGGACAAGTATTTTTAGATCTACTTGTTGAAGCTCCCATTTCAAATACTTATCCACTCACTTTTGCATTCCTAGATGAGTAGAATATGAATGTCATAGAAACACCTCCTAAAAATTAGCAAAGGAACCTATACCTTGATGGGTCATTCACATTTTATGGATCAGGAGAAGGATTGTTATTTATTATGCCATGGGTATATATCATTCCCAAATCATTTAGTAATATATTTCCTTGTACCAATAACATGGTTAAATATGAAGAACTTGTTACAGGGATTCATTTAGTAGTATAATGGAACATTCAACATTTACTGGTTCAAAGTTATTCCCAACTTATTATTAATTAAGTTAAAGACAAGTTCCAAACTAAAGATGAAAATTTGGCACCATATAATGACATGGTGGACATTTTCAACCAACATATTCCATACATTAAATTTTCACACATAACACAAGCCAATAATAGGAAAAAATTTCCATGGTTATCATTGCTTATTTGATCCATACATAGACAAACAAAGAGACTATTAATTCATCATTGAACATATTCTATCACCTGCTCATGAATCCTTAACCTTTGAAATGATCTATGTTATTATTGGTCCCAATTTTATTTGGTATTATAACTTATATAATAACTTTCATGAAAAAGTCGTTCCACCAAATATTTCATGAAAGAAACCAAAATAAATCACACATCAAGCCTATCAGTACACCTTACTTGGACTAACCCTTTACTGAAGAAGCTTTTATGGAACTATGCTTTATTGTTTGAATTCACTAGAAAATAGATTACCATTAAGGGAAGTCAATATAGTAATTTTTGGGGCTCACACTAGTGGGGCCATCATTGATAAAAAGTTCCTATGTGTTGGTTATTATTGGGTGAACATAGAAGTAGATGTAACTACTTATGTTAAAGTATGTAAACAATGTTAAACACATGCAAATTTTATCCATGCTCTGACATGAACACTCAAACTAATGACTACACCATTTCCATTTTCAACATGGGGACATGATATTGTAGGGAAGATTAACCCTACCTCCTCAGATGGCCATAAGAATATTCTTACCACAAGTTGAGTACTTCACTAAGTGGGTTGAAGCTATACCCCTCACTTATGTGATAGGAAAACAAATTTCTAAATTCATCTTCAACCATCTCATTTAGCATTATGTTATACCATCTAAAATTATATACGATAATGGTGGATCATTTAAGAATGAGGATGTCAAGGTGTTATGTGCTAATTTTAATATTACCTAAAATATTTCCACTACATATTACCCACAAGTTAATGGCCAAGCATAGGCATCTAACAAGACCATTTTAAATATTATTAAAAATATTTTAAATGATGTGGGTCATGATTAGCGCTTGTATATATTTTTCACCTAATAGGATTATCATATTAATTAACATACTCCAATAAGAGACACATCATATTCCATTATTCATGGAATTGAGGCCATTCTTCCCATTTAGGTTGATTTTCCTTATCTATGCATCTAATTGAATCACATCCTTGATGATGAGGTTTATAGACTAGCTCATCTATAAGAACTAGAATTACTGGATGAGAAATGCAAGGCCTCTATAAACAACCATCAGATATATCATAATCAGTTATGTGGTTAGTATAAAAATCATGTTAGGCATAAAGAGTTTGAACTTGGTGATTTTGTCCTTAAATAAAACTAGAAGAACACCACAACTGACAAACATAAAAAGGCAAGTTCAAGTCTAACTGTATAGGACCTTATGTCATTATTTCTAACTTTGGATTTGGAACGTACAGGTTGTCTATGTTTTAAGGAAATAAAATTGATTAACCCATGAATATAATAAATTTCAAGCATTATTTCCATTGAGAGACCTAAGGTATTGTCTATGACTATCATTTACATCATATCATAATATCATCTCCCTTATACCATACCATATATTGTTCCTTCCATACCTTCCCTATTTGGCCAAAGTTGATTACCCTTCCCTTACCCATCATATTTTACCTTGGTTATAATCCATTTGTACTTAAAGCACCTTAATATATTGTATTTAGATGAATTTTTAACAATTTATTCAATATGATGATTTATTGAGTACATATTCTTCAAAATGAGGCAATATCTTGGGAACGTATAATAATGGTTTGGCAATTGCATTCTTCATAATTTTCACATTATATTACTTTACCAATTATACTAATTATAAATACATTTAGGTAAATTAGTATCATTGACCTATGTTGTTTCCCCATTATAATTACCTTTGGGAAAATTAGGAACAACTACATTTTTATCCACTTTGTTTCATGACTAATCTATACTTTTCCATTTTCCTATTCATAAACTTGTTGTTACCTAGTTTAATAATTTGTTCTACATATAAATATAGGTACTTAAGGCCCTATAGGACTATGTAGGTATCACTCAATTCATGTTGAGGTCATCTCAGTCATCCCTTTACCATGGTCTTGCAATTTTGTGAGCACTTTAACTTTGAATTCTCTTACCATTTTGTGATAAACAATTTACCCCACTCTCATTGTTTTATGATTTTTAACATTATGTATATCATAATTATCAATTGAGTCAAGATATCTAGAAATTTTCAAAAACATTTGAAAATTTTCCAAAATCCCAAAAATTTGAAAATCATGAAAATTGGTTAGGCTTTCCATGAGAAATATAAATCTATAAATTTTTTAGGTAATATACTATCTTATCTATTTAATTTCATTTATAGGCCACCTTGGTATTTTACCTCCTATTTTCGGAAGAACTACCTCATTCTGAGGTCTACACAGACTATGTAGGCAACACATAGATATATGGAGTATCTTAGGTTAGCTTGGCAACCTCTTTCCTTTCCATTATTTTTTTTGAACACTTATTTACCATAAGTATTATAGAACATGTAGATATTTTAAAGGTAATTTATCCTTTATTTTCCCCATCCTTATTATCCTTAGCTTATAATCTTTCCATTTTATGATTAATTTAAGTTTGAACAATCTTACTATTTTATGAGCTCATTCTTATTTCCCACTTTAGATTTAGTAAACACTATGAATTAGTAATTCAATTCATTAGTGGGTATTCATATTTTATCTTTCATTGTGGTTTTGTCCTAAACCTTGCTCTCATGCTTACATGAGTTATTTATGTTGATGCTTTCATGATTGTGAATGTCATCACCATCTTATCTTACACACTTACCATTTTGTGAGACCATTCATATTTTCCTCTAGAAGTCAATCATGTTTTCTAAAATTATCAATTTTCTTCTATCCCATATCCTGGGAGAACTACATTTGTTCTAAAATTCACATTGCATCTTGTGTCCTTAAACTATGTAGAAAACGTCACCTTATTTTGTGTATCTAGAGTTAGCTCAGATACCCATTCCTTTTCATCTATTCCACTTATTTTAGTTTTTTTTTCATTATCTCCTATAACATAGGAAAAATGTTTGTCATCTTTTTTATATCATTCCTCCCTATGGCCTAGGGTTAAATTTGTGCCATTTTTCTTGTGTTTTTTTACCTATGTCATTACTACCTAGCTTAGGGGTCACCCTATTGCCATGAGTAACACCTTTATTACCCATGCATGAATAATTTGTATTCTATTTGTATTATGATTTTGATTAACCATTTTTTGTATATTGCATTTTTGTGTTTATAATAACTTGTTTATTGAACTTTTCTTTACTTTAGATTGTTTATTTATTTTCATTGTTTTGTTTTATTTATTTACGACCTTGTTTGTTTGTTTTTTTTGTCTATTTTTATTTATTTTATATGTTTTATTAGTTTGTTTAATTTTATTTTGTTTATTTGAGTCTTGTTTAGCTTTTCTTGTTTGATTATTGATATTTATTGGTGTTTTGATGTTTATTTGTTTGTGTTTATGAGTATTTTGTTGTTGTTGTTTTTTGTTTATTTGTTTATCTATTTGTTTGCCTTTTAGAATTTTTATTTCTTAGTTGTCATAGGATCCTTATTCTTTATTTACACTTGAGTCTTGATTACCCATATCTTTTACTTGATTTTTGAATTTGTGTATGCTCCTATACTTAGTTTATTGCATTATATTCATTCAGAATTTGATTGTTTATATCTTAAACCTAAGCGATTTGTTATTAAATTTAAACTAAGTTTTCCATGATTTGGATACACATTATTATTATAGTTTTTTATATGATCCATAATATCACAAACTACATAAATAACTAGGCCAAAGGTTTTATCGATGTAGTGGGCAATACTTCTCCTTTCTCAAACCCAATAGATATTAGACCTACCCAAACACTACCCATCTATAGAGTAATTAAATAAAAATTGAATAGTAATCATTAATAGTTAGGAAATGCATATCCATATTATTAGGTAGCCTTATTTCATGTCTATCCTCTATATCAACTTACTATTACTATGTGAGTATGGATTCAGTACATGAGCTCCATTTCCCAATTTTTCATATTGAGGAAAATTATGTATACTTTACTTGATCATATCTTCCTTATTGGGGCAAAGAATAATTTCATCGTGCTTTAATATTCCCTACCAAGTCACTTCACTCTATCAATTATTATAAATACCTTTGAGAAATCATTATTTCAACTCATCTACCCTACCAGGCCACCTCACTCTACTAATGATTATAACTATCTTTAGGAAAATTATTACTTTCACTCATCTACCCTACTGGGGTACCTTACTATGCCACTGATTATAACCTCCTTTGGGTAAATCAATATTTACACCCCTATTACCTCTAGGTCACATTATTTCCTTCTTTTTGAGGGAATGTTTGATGACTCTATTTTTGCCTGATCCTTTGAATGGTCATCCAGGGTGCATCCATCACTCATTGGGGCATTAACCAAGGCATTAATAATAACATAATTCTTTGATAATACATTACTATGCCTATGTTTTACAATAGCTTACTAGATAGGGACAAACTTTAGACATTCAATTTTTTCCAAAACTATGTTCCAAATAGACTTCAAATTAATTTTTACCAAACAGTGAAAATTAAGCCTAAGAATTTCTAAATTTCCTAATTTCATCCACACATCAGACATTGGCACCCATAATCATGTTTAGGCATCCTTATTTGGGGTTTTATTCTTTACACAATAATAACATCTCATAGTTCATGTCTAATCAAGTTGCAACCTAGAAAATTAATAGATTGGTTCTTGGACCCTTTAACCAAGGCACATAAACAATTCCTAAAATGCAAGATTGATAAGTAGAATGAATTAACTAAGTAAACCCAATTAAACAATTATTTGAAATTTTTGTGTGCAATTAGTGAATATTAATTTTATGAAAAGAAAATTCCAATAAAGTTGAGGTCATGATCATGTCATCATCCTAAAATATGAGGAATTGAAAATATATGCATAAATGGAGAGCCATACTTAATAAATGGGAATTCTATCCAAAATATTAATTACTTAGCCCCTCCTTAACTTAACCAAGGTTAAATTAAACCTAACCATGATTAAATCTAACCTTAATATAATTAAGTTAGATTTAGTTGGAGAACCTATAAATATAATTATCAAGGCCATTCTAAAACAAGCTCTCAGGACAAAGTTATAATGTTTAATTATTGAGAGACAAAATATTTTTCTGTAATGTTATAATGAAAAATTATTGACAGATTGATACATCTTTCCAAATCAAATCCAAACATTGTCAAGTGATAAGGATAAATAATGAAAGGAACACCATTGGCAAGGACTCTTTGAGGACATGACCAAGCACATTCCTCCAAGGCCAACATGAAACTCTTGTTCACAAGGAATGTGAAGAATACTTATTTTGTCTTCTTTTATTTATTACTTACATTTTTCTCTTGCTCCTTGATTGGTAAGCTTGAGGTGTTATATTTATTTATGGGTTTTTATCAGTTTTTGTCATACTAGCACTTGACTAACTCCCCTCTTGGATTCCTATCTCACAATTATGATTATTATGATTATGATGATGAATAATACTTAGATTCTTTCTAAAACACCATTAAACTAAAACATATAAATCACAATACATGAAAGATTACCATTCTTATTTTTGACACAAGCCAAATTGATAGTGAGTCTCCCATGAGACACATGGTTAATATTGTTCATCCCTTATTGTATATAATTTCCTTATATTTTTCTCATTGTACGTAGGTCATTTTCATGTTACTTGTACATAGATTATTTATATAAAATAAAAAAATAATACAATATCTCAAAAACATGAAAACATCTAGAAACGATAAAATTACAAATTCTATGCACTATTATGTTTACATTTATTATATTTTCTAGACATTAAATATGATATCTTATTATAGTCAATTTTTATCATATATAAATACTTCACTTGATCTTATCGAGTGCTTACATATTTCTATAGGACTTAGGTGCACTGAAATGACCTAGAATTGATATTATCTACCCATTAGGGGAATATACATTGATACATGGGTCTTCAATTGACACATTCAACCACTTGGAGAAATATTATACATAGTTTCGATCTATAGGTTATATCTTTATATATTCTACATCCTAGATTTAGCATTACTATATCTTGATATTCATCATACTAGACTTACTCATATTTTTCATTGACTCTTACTACATCAGACTCATCATATGTACATCATATACCTTACATAGATTTGTATTACATGTTCATGCATACTTTATTTTTTAGCTTACCTAGTTCAAACTTGATTATATTTATTTTCTTCTTCAATTTAAGGGGATTTGAATATGCCATTGCTCTATGGCTCTACACCACTTCTCTTCCTTTTACATATGCTTTGGATATATACTCATATCCTTGTGCATGCCTTCTTAATTATGTATGTGGACATTTGGACATGTCCTTATATGTTTTTATAAGATACCCTTCTTGTTGATTCCATATGTGGACATTTAAACGTGTCCTTGTATGTCTTAATTTCTAAGATTTAGTGACATGTTCCCATGTCCCTTGTATTGTGTGCCCTTGGCCTAATTTATGTGCCTCATATTTGTTGTATGTGTGCTTTATTATATGCATCATGTCCATGACATTTATCTCTTATTTGTTACACACTCCAATTTTACATTTCATGAAGGACCTCATGCATATCTCCTTCTTACTTTAGTATCATGATGGACATCGTGCCCCATCTCACTAGGTAGATTCTTAGTTATTACTCAAATTTTTTGTTTATATAAATTATTATATCTATCTTAATAGCCTTTTGAATGCTAATCCTATAATAATATTGACTAAATTTGAATTTTAGTCAAATTGGGTCAACCCCTACATATTTAAACTTTTTAAAAGTTCCCATATGTCCTATAGGGTCTCATATGTGTCTAAATATCTCACTTATCCCTGCTCTAGCCTTGGTCTAAGTCCATCTTCCTTATGCTTATCTAGTCAACCTTGGTTAAACATAGTCAAAGGCTCAAATTATCTTGAAAATGTCCTAATGTGTTCATTTAAGTGTTTCCAATTGTTCATAAGTCATAAATTGGTCCTTTACCAAGTCTCATGTGCAAAAAGTGTCACCTTGTCATATTTTTATCTCATTAAATGATTTGTATGCATATATTATGGAAGAAAATTTGTCACAAAGGGAGATTTCAACATGGAGGAGGTTAGAATATGTTAGGAGGTAGTTAGATTCAATTCAAGAAGTAGTTTCATGTAGAAAGATGTAATTTTTCCTTAAAAATAGGCCCTTAATGACACTTATATGGACTTGGGAATTCCACCTTCATCTCAAAATATGGGAATGTGATTATTAATCTCCCTAAGACATTTTACACATCTAGTGTGTAGAGATTTCAATAGATAAATAAGTATTTGCTTCTTTATTACCTTTATGAGCCAAGAAGTGTCAATTTGGAATGCTTGGTGCAAGATATACAAGTGAAGTTAGAATGAATTATCTTAGAATTTGAAATCGGTCTACATAAGCTAAAAATTCATGACAACAAGTCTTAGTTTCATGGCCTCTTCTTTTTGAATCATCATTAAGAAGCTAGACAACTTTTTACGCATCTTCATTCATGAGGGGTCCTTATTTGAGCTAGTTTCTGAATGTTATGATTTAGTCTGATAGCTTTGATGGTTTCATGTGTGTCCTAAGGTTTATCTATAGGTTTTACCATTTTTATTTCGGTTTTGGAGTTATAAAATGTGAAATAAGCCTCTTTTAGGCCTATTTATGCTTGCAAACTAGTTTATTTTGCTTCCATAGGTGTTTGATAGAGTCACAAGGGTGTTATATGGTAGGAATTATTATGGTTTATCTCTCATAAACTTCGTTAAGTTATATGTTATCTTGATAATCATGAGTAATACCTTTGGCAGTCCACTAGTCATTAGAGAACCATTTGGAAAGGAAGATGTCTGAGTTTGGGAGCCTTTCCTTATATTGAAAAAATAAAGAGCTCTATGTTTTTTGAAAAAATTTGATAAGTTTGAGAAGTGACTTCTTGATCGAATTTAATATCTCCATCTAGTAGCCCTAATGTGAGAGTATCTCCTTGAAGGTGGTGTAAATTAGATAACACAAGTAACATGAGTTTGAAGACTCCAAAGTCATGCTCAAACACACTAAGTTATTCCAATGTCATCTATAGGTTTGAGACCAAAATGAGGTCTTTGCAATAAATTACAACTTGACTATGATACCATAATAAGAGTACTTATTAATGGTAAGGTTAATATACATGAACTTGAGAGATTGTCTAAAAGAATACAATATAGTGATCTACCTCGCATACATCACCCATAGTTTGTACATTGTAAATATGTACACCTACAAGTAGGATAAAATAGAGATGCCTCAACTAGTAGGCAAATAAGGACTTAAAGTACATGTCTAATTATGTTTTTATGACATATACGTTAGATACACATATGTATATGTATTAATAGTTGCTTAACCTTCATTTAAATTTCCTCGACATCATATCTAATCTCAGTTGAAGTAAAAACACATCTACAACTTGATCTAAATGACAAAAGTGTCTCAATCAAAGAAGGAACTAATTTATTTTAAGTTTTTATGAAGTACGTAGGTAAGTTAAAATTAATAATATAGTATATGAACTTAATAAATGGGTAAATGAGTTTATAAAATCAAATGATAATGACCCCTATATTGACCTATAGGTAGGGTTTTAGGTAGAGTACTCAACGGAGGCAACATTTTGGAAAATTGAGACAAGAAGGCCTCTTAAAGCTTCATAAGGAGAAAGTGTGATCTAGATAGGCATGATATAAACTCAAGATAATTTTAACTAACCTTAACATACTGAAAAAATTTCTATACAACCCTATCTTAACCTACAATAGACCCCAAACAAGATTGTTTTAGTCAAAGATGGAAACTCAGTTGGACTAAGTAAAGAATACCAAGGGGTGTGGTAGGTTGAAATGAAAAAAAATTTAAAAAAATATCAAGGATGATTTTTATATTTTTAAAAATCTCTATATAGTGATGAAAAGTAAAGAAAAAGGCTCTTATAGAGAAGTTCACATTCAACTCTAAAAGTACCCTGCACATCCTTGTATGTAAAAGTCTACCAAGGCAAATGGAGCAAGTTGAGAGGTCTAGAATCATCACCAAGAGCTAATGTTTTTTGTAGAGCATAATTATCACTTGAATAATCCCATTAAATGGTTTTTTTTGTGATAAAAATTGGTGAAGTGACCCTTTTTTTGTCTCACATAAGGGGCACTTCTGTAGACTCATAAATAAGTGGTTTTAGGAGAAATCATAAAGGAGGTGAACCAGAAGCCATGGGAACCATGAAAGGTGGTTTTATAAGTTATAAAACACATATTAAAACATGTGGAACTAACCTATAAGGATTAAAACTAGATAGGGTGGTCTAGATAAGAAGGTTTTTAGCTAGACCTAGTTAGGCAAGGCACATGCCTAGCTCCAAATGAGAAGACATTTCTATTTATATTATTTGAAAACAATTAAAATGATTTGATTCATGTTTAAATGGGTATAATATATGTTTTTCAGCTATCAAATAGTAGATAAATCCATCATAAGGTCATGGGGTGCTTAAGTTGTAGTTACGCATAGAGAGTAAGATTAGGCCTAGTTCTTAAATTAGAAGCCTTTCAAACTTATAGCATTAAAAACATTAAAAACTTTTGGGACATATTATTGGAGTGTATATATAGGTTTATAAGCCAATAATTTTCAAATAAGTTCTCCAAGAATCCTTTTCTTGGCTTGAAAACACTTAGACATCATATAATGCATGGAAAAGGACATGAATGGAAACTTAAGATGCATGTATCTCTCATGACACTTTGCATGGAAAGTTGAGATCATTATATATCTTATATACGCTTCCTGGGATTCTCTCAAAAATATTTAGAAATGGGTTGGATGTCAAAATTTAATAAACAAAGGTTAAGACCTGAAACCACTCTAAAACCCTCAAAAACCCTAATTAAAGACCTGATTAGGGAAAGAAGGAAATTGAAGCATATAGATGGATAGTAAAGGCCATGAAACCAAATTTGAGCTATAAAATACTCTCTAGGTCCCTGTCTCATGTAATTGAGTTGTACCATGCCTATACAAATGAGGTCCAATAGAGATTTCTTTGAAAAATTTATGGGTTTTATAGGTGTAGGTAAGTTTCAAATTTGAAACCACTTTTGGGAGATAGTATGGGACTCTTTATGGGTCCCCATGATCATTTATTGAGGCTTATAATCTCCTAAGTGTGCTTACCATCTCTTTCATCTTAGCCAGCCTATTAGGTAGATAGTGAACACTCAGTGACAATGGTGAAAGTTCTAATTGGGAAGCCTTTTAAGGATTGATTGATGAACCTAATGACTTGGAAACTCTTAAAATGTGTCATCCCCCCTTATGCATGGATAATATTTTATAGTTGGAATTATTTTGAATACCAAGTGTGAAAGGTGCATGGGAAGGAGTTACTTGTGACTGTTGAGGATGATTGCTCATGTCTAGAAGATTATGTAGTATTAGAGATTGATCCAATACATGTGGAAGCTTGTTAGCAACCCATACTCATAAGATAAATAATCAGACCTAACCATACTTAGTGATGATGTAGTTTTTGAAGACAAATCATGAGGGTAGTTTAATGTGAAAGCAAGAGAAAATTTATGCTACATATGGAGGAGTTAGACAAGTTGAGGGACCTTTCTCTTTTTTTTCCTTATAATACCTATCTCATTACATTTTCCATTGATTTTGTAACTCATTCTCCTTGCTTGATAAGTGTATTATTGACTTTTGATCTCTCATTTCTCTCTCTCCTCTCATAATTACTATAAATATTAGCCTTTTTGGCTATCGTATGGATCTCTCCACTTGAGTATGGTGAATCCATACCAATTTTTTGGCCTTGAAATAATAAAAAATTCTTTTTTACCTCATTCAATATTTCAATAAGTGAATTTTATGGTTATTTATCTTGTGCAAGTGTATTTTTCTTACCTTCACATGTTACTCTTCCTAGTGCCTTGTGTAGATTGAAAGGTATCTTTTGTAGGTCATCAATAAGTGTCTAATTTGGATTATAGGTGTAGTGAGTAGCTCATTCATTCATGTTTCTAGAATAACAATTATGTAATTCCTCCTATCCTGAGCTCTCTTCAAGACCCCATGCTTGAAACATTGATGTAGAAGATGAGTGTTTAGTTGAATGAAGTGTATGTGTGGGATTATCTTTGGTTTCAAGTGCATTGTAAGTGGTGTGAGTAGACTATTTATTTGGTGTATCACCTCTCATATATTATATTTTATTTTAGTTATCCTTCTCCATTTTCACCCCCAAAATTTAGTAGTAGGTTTGATCTATAATGGTACATCAAGGGAAGTAGCCCTAATCTAGAGATCCACCTCAAATTTGGGTCACCCATAGCCCCAATGTGGTTCCATTTCCGCTTGAATGAGGAGAAACTTTTTATCTCCTCAAGGGATGAAATTTCAAGTGACCACACATACATCACAAATTACAAATTTATTTTAATATTATCATACATATTTATGTTAGGTGTGCACATCATAATGGGTCATGATGTAGTTATCATATATGTTATAGTTAACACACAATTTTTAGATTTTTTTAATTTTAAAGATAGTTATTCCATAGGTTTAAAAACTCCCCTAAAAAGAGGGGCCATTCATAGAGGTTTATCACATAGATCAAGCTCCTATTTTTCACTCACAGTATATTTTTCATCACATAGACTTAGTTACATAAAATCAGACATAGGTAGATATAGTGGGAAAATAATGACCCATTGCATAGAATTTAGATGAAAAGGAAATTTATGACCAAATTAGGACACTAGCATCACATGGTGCTACTATCCAAGATATGACACTATTTTATAAATCATCAATTTTAGAAAAACCTATATTGGCTAGAATAATGTAATATGTACATTACAAATTTACATAGGGTTAGTTATAGGTTTATCAGTTATACATAGTTTTTGCTCAGATTCATACTAGTTTAGCTTAGATTCATATCATTTTGCTTATATTAAGGGCATAATGAACAACATGACCATTCCCATATTCATTTTAGATACCTAAATATAGTTTATTACAACACAGTCTAGAATCCACATGCTTGAATATCATATTTGGGGGCATGTGTGTAACACATTATTTCTATATGCTTAGTTACAAACTGGTTGACCAAATGGAATGATAAATTTTGTCATTATCTATGATGTATACACCAAAAATAATATTATAGGTTGCACATTATTTTTATGCCTTACTCTATCTACAGAGGTTAGCATTACCAAGTGGCTCAAAGCCTCCTAATGTACTCGAGTGGTTGCAAAGACATCATACATAGCTAGATATAATTAGTTATACATTTATATTACTTCACATAGTTTAGTTTCAAATACATCTACTAAAAATTGGTGTTAAATGATGGAGTTATAACCTACTAGAATTCTTGAGCCACCAAGATAAGAGGTTTGGACATGCTATCATTCTAATCCAAGATATTCATAAGTCAAAACTCACCAAGTAGGGATGGGAAATGGTGGATTCAATATTAAATTTTTCTCTTGAGCCACCCACACATGAGCATTGATAAATATATCATCTCACTCTATGTTATTCACCTATTAGTCACTATATACATGCATACACATAGGTTATCGCTAGGTTCATGTATTGGTTTACATACCTAATTTAGTGTATTCATTCCTTTCCTCTTTCCCATCTCTTTGCTTATTTTTACTCATTTTTTATTTATTTACTTAGTTAATATTTTTATTTTAATATTTATTAAATAATTATTGATTTATACACATTTTATTGTACAACATGAATTGGAACATGCTTCACATACTTAAACCCAACTTCATGAGCTTCAATTCCTAGATCAGTTTAGGTATGCTTCTCTTTCCTTTATCCCAGTAATTTCACTTCGTTGTATTTATATAAAAAATGGAGGATAAATATAATCACCCAAAAGTGTTATTTAAGTTTTAAGATTTGTACTTGAGACTAATTATCTCTATCTTAACATTATACCTATCTTGTAACCTATTGTCACACTTATTTACCCTTTGTGTAGACCATAAACATCTATAGTTATCCAAAAGTAGTCCCAGGCCATAATTTCTTGATCTTATCCCTTCATGCCTAGTGTTCTACTGGTTAGACACTAGCTCCATAATAAGGACACTAGTGCCACATGGTGCTAAAGTAATTTTCCCTATATTTCCCAAATGGATATATTTTTAAAACTAAAACCTCTTAAGGTTGACCTAGACATATTTTATCACCACACAAGCAACATAATACTATATATACATGAATTTAAGCCCTACAAACACTATATGGAAATGATACTAAAAATACATGATTAAACACACAAAAATGAGCATAATTAAGGTTATTTATCCCTATTCTTCCCTACTTTTGCATACTACTATCTACAATAGCCCTATGCTTACATTTTCAAGATTTCCAATCTCAAAAAAATTTAAGGAACTTAAGGCTAATATAATACTATAATAAATTTAAATTTCACCAACACTTAGGTGGAGAGAAGTAAATTAGGCTTAATCCCTCCTTAGAGTATTGGTATGTAGGCAACTCTCTTCATAGTGGGGTGTTGTGGATGTCTGGCTTATCCTATTGACAAACACACTTTCTAGTTCATGCCATATTTATATGTAGGATTAGGTTTTTCACAATAAATTGGTTATTACAAGCTCAATATAGGGCTCTAAAAATCATGTCTACAAAAATAGATCCCAAAGATCTAGACACAAGTGCACCTAAAAGTTCATGACAATCTTACACAAAAGACACTACCACCACTTTGACAATAATGAAATAATTTTTCAATTGTGTCACTATTATATAGGATTGGTTATGATATAAGGAGACAATTTACAACTCTTAGACCAACTTGCATCTCAGTTTCTAGCACTTAGGTCATTTGTATCATGTGTTTTCCAGTTAATTCTTTATTTTAACTAGTTATTGCCATTGTTAGAAAAGTCAAATATAGTCAATTTATAACAAATTAATAGTTGAATTTATTTCATGTTATTTACATAATTTAATCTACTCATCTATTTAAAAAACATAGGATTTACACTCATTATTTCCTAAAAGTTTAAAACACAAAATACCTTTTATGTATTTAAAACTACCCTATTCTCCCCACTTCTATATTTATGATAAAATCAATCATATGATAGGTCTAAATAATTCAAAGATAAATGCAAGAGTATTATTTTTCAAGATACAAGCTAGGTGATTGCATTTTTTGAACTAGGAATTTGACTCAAGAGAGGATGCTTAGTATGGTGTTAGTTTCAAAATGAATTAAACACACTAACTAGCATAACATCTCTAGACCTAGACACTAGGGAGAGCTTAGTTAACAAACATGAATAAAACACACAACTAAAATGTAAAATAAACCTTCTTTTACCTCCCTTGGATGCTCTAAAATGCTTTTTGTATTGGCTTGCTTGGCTTGTGTTCATGAAGTCCTTAACAATGGAAGCTTGGCTACCTCCATCTCTGCTTGGCACCTTTACCTTATGTCTTATCTTGGCTTGGAATTAATTTGGAATGATAAAAATACTTGAATGAATCATTGCAATAAATTTTTCATTATAAATTTGCATAATCATATCTTTTAAAATGATGTTATAAGGCCTCCTATTTATAGATTTTTGGATTTGATTAGAATCAACCTAAACCATCCATCCTAAGATGAAGATGTGTGGCTAAGGATTAAACCAATTTTTTAAATTAAGTTTTTAATTATCCTCATCATGACATTACAATAAGGGGAAACTAAGAGTCATGGAGGGCATCATGGAAGGCATGGGAATCATGAATCCTTATATTTGTGGCATTTATGGCCTGGGGATGTCTTCCCAAGAAATGAGGTCACTTGATGATGTAGATATTCAATATTCATTTATAAAAACAAGTATTCAACAAGTTTATATGGAATTATTAATTAGGCCTTGATTTGGATTAATTAGCTCTTAAGCATCTTTAAGCACTTTGTGCACAAATTATTTAAATTGATTAGAATGCCTTATTATTAGTCCAAAAGTTAACTGGATTATAATTGGAAGTCAATGTCAGATGCATTGGAACTACTATATCAATTAGGATATTACCAAAAAAGAATAACAAAGGCATGTGTCTCATGTAAGAGATTTGATAGGAAAGAGCAATCTAGAGCACCTAGGTACAAAATTGACATTTTGACTCAAAATGATCAGATCAATGTTAGTTGGCCCATAAATTGCATTACCCCATTTAGGGATACCCTATCCAAAATTAACACTTGAATATGTTAGTTTCACATCATTTAGTGTGATTTAGTGTATTTAGGCCAAATTGTGCATTTTGGGTGGAAATTGGTCAAAAGCCTAGTTAGAGGTTATCGGTGGTCAGATTTAGGTGTCTATAGTTTGCCCCTACTTGGGAAGATGTTATAAACCATAGACAAAGAAATGCCTTCTCAAATAATGAGAGATGGCCTATATGCCAAAAGAATATGATGATGGAAGAATAAAGCTCCAAATGGTTTTTGGGAAGCCTATGATGATGCCTCCTCAAGGGAGTGGCCATCACATTTTTTGATAGATGATCCCTAGAAAAGAAACAAGAAGAAAGGTGGCATCAATACATGGTTGAGATTAATCTAAATGAGAAAATTCTTGCATGCATTGATGTAAAAAGGATACTGATTTTCCTAAAGGTAGTTATAATTAAGAATTAAATTCAAAATAATGATTTGCTCATAGGTGGTTATGATCATTAAGAGGACCTAGATTAGCTAAAATTTATGGTTCCCCAGTTAGGGATGATTAGCAAGCATAATTCAAGGATATAACCTAGAATAAAGATTAAAGATGAGTGGGTGAAAAGTAATGAAAGAGATAGATAGAGGAATAAGATTGATCATTAGAAATTATTTAGTTGTATCTGTTAATGAGGATATGCTCATCCTTATTAGCAATGATATAACTAGAATGGTTAATGGCTTATATTGATCAAGGGTGGGTGTGAGGATTTGCCAAGGTGCTAAGGAAGAAACTTTTATGGATCTAGTGATTTTAGACATTCATGAAGTTAATTTTGGTTTTATCACTTGATGGTAGGCTTCATGATAGGACACCATGAATACTATCCCAAGATATGCATAAGGTCTAACTCCTAATCCAATAAACACTCAAAAACAATGCATTAATGATAGAAATCATGATGGCAATTTTGATGTATGAATATGGATGGACTCAAGAATAATGTGTGCATGGAATCACCCAATGAACACATATAGTATGAGTCAAGGTAAAAGTGTTGAAATCAAACAAATAGGCAAGTGACTAAACAAATAAACAAACAAAAAATAAATAAACAAACAACTTAAAATAAAGAAATAAATAGAAATGTTAAAAATAAAATCAAAGTAAAGCATCCTAAAAATGAAAATTCCCTAGTAAGATAGATCGAGGATAGTTGAATAAGCTTAAAAAGGATAAATATTTTTGGATTTTTGAAATGTTATGAATGTTTTTGGCATTTTGAGGTATCTTAACTCATTATAGAATGACAAGATACCTACTCATAAAATGGTGAGAGTGTTTGCCTTAGGTTACTCATAAAACAATGAGAGCGTATGGAAAGGGGGATTGAGGTGACCTCAACATGAATTGAGCATGACACACATAGTCCTAAAATGACCTAAAGTCATAGTAATTCCATCCACAAAAAAGGTGAGGAAAAACCGACTAGGTCCCAATAAGTTCTCAAATATAGAAAATGGATAATCAAATGAAAATAGTAATGGCAAAGTGATGCGACAATGCATGATAAACAAGTGTTGCCCCTAGTTTACCCATAGGTGGTTATAACTAGAATATAATGACATAGGTCAATGATACTAATTTTTGCATAGGTATTTATAATTACTAGCAAGTTGGTGAGACACCACTTTGTCCATAGATGGTTATAATCAAGCTCACATAAAAAAACATGGATATAGGATGAAAGATATATTGCCAAATAAATTGTCACACTACTTTCATAAACTATCATTATAAACATGGATTGGATTGATTATTGAAACTTTATCAAAATGCCCTCACAAAAAGTGTAGAAAGAACCAAATGAACTAAGATCAAAATAGGACTAGGTAGGATGAGTAAAAATAATCTTTGGTATAGATAGGAATGGAATGATAGGATGACATGGTCTTACTAAAGATAATGATGGTTTGATAAATTGGATAAAATGGGAATAGGGTTGCCTACAAGTGATGGGGTGAATATCAATAATATTTGATAATGGTAAATGGATATGTAACAATGGCAATGTCATGGTAATGAAATGATATGGCACATATTTTTGGCCTAGGTGTGGATTTTGATTCTATTATCCCTATTGATATGGGGATGCACATCCTAATCAACAAATGATACAAATAAAATACTTGATCATGTTATTTGCTATACTAATCCTCATTTGAATTACTACTCTATCAAGAATGGCATGTAGATTTTATTGTCAAGAATTCTTTTGTGATCTTTATTGGTCATTGATTGTAATTCCTTCAAGTGTCAAGACAAGGTATCTTTGTAGCCTATATAAAGGAAAGTGTGGCCATGGATGGCAAACAAGGACAAATAATGGATTATAGGTTTGACTGTGAAATGGAATGGAAAATGGTTATGGAAAGGGTAATGGTGAGGAAACCAATGAAGATCAAGACATTCAATCACACATAATGTTAATGATGTAAGATTTAACATAACTTTGGTTGTGGTGGGACTAAAGACTTGTTCTCTCAATAGGACCACCATATTTTTTTGATGTTTGATCTTGAAAGTAGCTACCATTTGACTAGGCTATAGATATGAAGCTATTTTGATTCGATCTTTGATTTTATCTTCATCAAGTAGTGAAGAAATTTTGTTCTTAGCTATTGGTGCCTCAATGAGGTTTTTACCACCAAATTTGTCTTGATTATCCCATAGCACCTTGGAGAAAGTTTCCCTTATGAACATTGGCTTTTGACTTTGATTTTATTCTAGCACTTTAAAAAATGTTTCACTAGAGGATGCTGAGTTGGAAATTTGATTGTCCCCTAGCACCTCTGAAAAGGTTTCACTAGGAGAGTGTTCTTCTAATATATGAATGTGGTCTTGGCCTCCTTTCCCTTCTTCAACTGCTATGTCACCATGGATGTAGTTCAATAAAGTGTGATTATATCAATACCAATCAGCACTTGTGGGACATAGAATGTTAATGATATGGCTATTTTGGTTGATGGTAATAGCCTATGGAATGGTAATGGAATGGGGAGAGGCTACACAATCCTTATAGAAGATACTAGGATAACTTGTGTCAAAGCTGAAGTACTCATCCTCACAAACTATAGATGGTTCACAAATGTATTCAAATTCATTTGTGAGGTATGCATAACCAATGTTGTAATAGTCATGAACATATTCTATATCTGAACCTGATTCTAACTCAAGGGACTCTAAATCTAATGTCTAGATTGGTATAAATTCTAATTTTGATGCTAATCTAATGTTTGTTCAAGAATAAAACTTGACTCTAATTGTAATTCTTCATCTGATGGGTACTCTATTATAATGATGTCTTGTTGGCTATTTAGTTATGGATAAGTAACGGCCTATGATAGCATAATGGGGTCCATAAAAAATAGTTTATCAAAGTGGGACTCCTCTAAGATGGGAAATAGGTCAAGAGACAACTCCTCAGAGACTAGCTTATGAATAGAAGGCCCTTGAAAAATAGGCACATGGTTAAGTTAATGATTTTCCTAAAGGATATTATAATTATTAAGAAGTGACTCAACAAAGATTGGCTCATCAATGTTAGACTGCTCAATAACTAGTATAAGATAAATAGGTGATTCATCATAGATTGACTTATCATAAGTGGTTGGTTCAACAAAAACATCTTTGATTGGTTGGTTGTCTTGGCTTTGATTTCTAATGATGTAGAAAATACCAATTTTGAACGTAGCCTAGTCTTTGAAGGATTAGATTGGTTGAGGTTTAGATGGAATTGGTACTATATGAGGAATGGCTTATAGTTATATAATGGTAGGGCATTTGGGAGTATGATTTATTACATGATCCAAAGGATGAAATCCTAAAATGGTAATGATAGGGTGGCGTGGATCTTGGTTGCCTGTAGAAGCCAAAGGACTAGTTATATGAATGGTAACAATATTCCTTGGATATTGTAGAGCTTGACATCTCATATAATTGAAAGGGGGGTTAGGGTTAGTCAATGATTAGATAAAAAAAGGATGTCATTGAACTTGATTTCTTCCACAAGCCAAATCACCCAAGTCTTCCTCATAAACTATATCATCCCAATCATGAGTTAGCTCATAAGTTGGTTCTTGACTATACTCCATGTACTAATTATTGTAAATAGGGTATGGATCTACATCCCAAACAACATTATCTAAAGTTGGGTCTTCAAAGTACTCCTCACAAGCCTCTTCATACCAATCAATTTCTTGAGTTGGATCGTGAGCTGGTTTTTGACTTTGTTCCCCATATGTAGTATTGTGTGGAGAATAATAAAACTCCTTAGAAAATATTTCTCAATATAGGTTCCTAGTGGAATTTTGTGTGGCCATTATATCATAATTTGGTTTGTACATGATTCCACCATAAGTGTACCTAGACATATCCACATAAATGATGAAAGCTCTGAAACAAAAAGGCTTAGAGTTATACAAACTTTGAAAAATTATCCAAAGGACAAATGGTTCAAACTTGGTTGAAGGGGTGGAGCTGTATCTCCAATATGGTTTGAAAGTGGAGTTGTATCTAAAAAATTATTTTTGCTAAGACTTGACATAAAATATTCTAACATCGAATGCCTAATGTCAAATGACATATGCACAAAAGGTCAAGCATTTGAATAAAAACTAGCATGTCAAAGGTCTAGGTCAAAGTGTTCTAAAAAAGGTCTAAACTAGGAAAGGGAAAAGTTGAGTTACTATGTATTTTTTACAAATTTGGAGTCAAAATCTAGGGTCAAAGAAATGGGCGTATGCTAGGAATTCTAGACAAATGGTGTTAGAAACTAGACTTGAAACAAAGGATGATGTGATTTCATTTAATCTAACAAGTTTGGAAATAACTTTGACTTAGACCTAGCAAATGAAATCAAACATAAACATGATCAATTGGCATAATTCATAAGACAAAAGTCTCTTTGAATAATCATTGTATTTTCTTAAATAAAAGCACAAACAATGATGAGGATAGGCTCTGAATAAATAAACAATCAATAGTTTTCAAATGTGGGTAATCAATTGATCAAATTTATGTAACCCAAAAGAGAAATATCTATGTGTCAAACCCATGAATTAAGGGCTAAACAAAAATTAATCAATGTTTGAATCCAAACTTGATAAGGCCAATTGAAAACTCAATGATAAAAACTAAGATTTGACCAAACAAGCTAGATGAGATTGGACAGCATGATGGCATAAGACAAAGTTCCAAATGGTATACATGACATGGTTTAAAAAAATTGTTTTTGGGACAAGGTGTAACAAGTCTTGAAACAAATTAAGTAGCCTAAGGGCATAGGCATGCTCAAATGATGTGATCTATGTTATGATTTAAAAGAATCAAAGGCAAAATGGTTTTAACATGATTTGATAAGCATAACACTACCTTCCTAGATTCAAATACATTTTTTTGACATGGCTTATGAAAAAATAAATAAGTTTTGTTATCAAAACATACTAAGAAAAAATGACCAAAATACACTAAGTATAATCATCCAAATCTTAGCAAGGGTATGGCAATGTGGGGCTGACTAAACTAGTAAGCTTTCAAATGTTTCTAGGGGAAACAATTTCAAAATGACTTTCACATTAAATGATGCAAAATAAAACCATGGAAATTGGGTTACCATGGCATTAGCTAGTTGTAAAATGGTTTAGTCCTTTTTCCTTCCACTACATCCTGCTATTTGCTTAGTGTAGTATGATACCCAAATGCATATACATCTTTTGTGCAACTCCAAAGGACTGAGTGAAGTAAATTCTGAGACGTGAAACCCCAATTAAAATCTTCCCTAAAGAACTCATGGGAGGTAATGGCATCTCCCTTACAAGCCAAGTTTGCATGAAATGAAAGACTAATAGAAAGACTTTAGGGTCATTTTCAAGATCACCCAAAATTTGATGAGTTTTTGGGGAGTGTTTTAGATGACATTTTTTCTAAGCCTTAGAATAGGGTTTTTGAAATAAGAATGGCACTTTTGATTCCAAGGGTTCCCTAAGGGAAACAAATGGAAGATCATACATGCAACACCCCTCTTTTTTCCAAACAAAAATCTAATTTAAGCAACTAAGCGAATACAAAAATATTGGAAAGGTGAGTTCATTTTTAATCCAAAATTTGAAAAATGAGATGGTGTTCATTTGACCCCTTGGTCTTAGTTGTAAATTTTAAAACTAATTCTAAAAATGCTTATTTAAGTACCTTAATTTTACTTTAAGCACTAAAAAATGTCTCTAATTAATTTTTAAGCATGTAAAAGGTGATCTAAACATGTTTTTATCAAATTTCAAGATTGGTCCTACAACAAAAAAGTTAGCATGTCATTTAGCCTTGAAGATATTTTGAGTTTGAAATAATGAAATTCAAAAAAAGAGCTCTTAGTTTTGTGTTTTCAAAAAAACATAGTGACTAATGTCGATTATATAACTGACATCAGTCACACTCACTAATAAACAATGGTTATCTAACTAACATTGGTTATACCAATATTGACTAACGATGGCTATCCAACTAATGATAGTTTTAATAACTAATGTCGGTTACTATGTAAACCTATGACAAAGAAAAATGTCAAAACAAAGTTAGAATATCAAATTGAAAGATTTTTATTGATCTAAATGAAGATTTTAAAGTTTTAGAATGATCTTCTTCATGTGTGGGATGTGTTTGGTCCCACCGGGTGTGCCATTATGTGAACTAGGAATTTGACTCAAGAGAGGATGGTTAGTATGGTGTTAGTTTCAAAATGAAAACAAAATGAAAGAAACACACTAACTAGCATAACACCTCTAAGCCTAAACACTAGGGAGAGCTTAGTTGACAAACATGAATAAAACACACAACTAAAATGCAAGGAAAACCTTTTTCTACCTTCCTTGGATGCTCAAAAATGCTTGTTGTAGTGGCTTTCTCAGCTTGTGCTCATGAAGTCCTTGGCAATGGAAGCTTGGCTACCTCCATCTATCCTTGGCACATTTGGCTTGTGGCTTAGCTTGGCTTGAAATAAATTTGGTATGATAGCAATAGTTCCATTAAGCTTTCTAATCAATTCTACATTATAAATTTTCATAATCGTGTCTTTTAAAATGATGTTGTAAGGCCTCATATTTATAGATTTTTGGATTTAATTATAATCAGCCTGAACCACCTATCTTGAGATGAAGATGTGTGGTTGAGGATTAATCCTATTTTTGAAATTAATTTTTTAATTATCCTCATCATGACATTGGATTAAGGGGTAATTAAGAGGCGTGGAAGACATCATAAAAGGTATGGGAAGCATGAATCCTAACATTTATGACACTCATGGCCTAGGCATGTCTTCCCAAGAAATGAGGTCACTTGATGATGCAAATATTCAAAATTGATTTTTAAAAACAAGTACTCAACAAGTTTCCATGGAATTATTAATTAGGCATTGATTTGGATTAATTATCTCTTAAGCGTGTTTACGCACTTTGTGCACAAATTAATCAAAATGCCTTGTTATTGGTCCAAAATTTGATTGGATTAGAATTGGGAGTCAGTGTCAGATGAATTGCAACCATTATCCCATTTAGGATATTAATAATAATAAATAATAAAGACATGTGTTTCGTATAAGAGATTTGATAGGAAAGAGCAATCTAGAGTACCCAGGTGCAAAATTGGCATTTTAACTCAAAATGATCTAATCGAAGTTGGTTGGACCATAAATTTCATTGCCTTATTTAGGTATACCCTTACCAAAATTGGCACTTTAATATGTTATTTTCACATCATTTAGCGTGCTTTAGTGTTTTAAGGCCAAATTGTGCATTTTGGGTGCATATTTGTCAAAATCCTGATTAGAGGTTATTGGTGGATCGATTTAGGTGTCTAGACATTCCATTACATATTTTATATTTCACCCTTATGACATACAATCCAACACTTAGAGAAAAATTGAAAATGTATGAAGCTCTCTTTGGAGTATTGGTTGTATAGGTAGTGCTTATTAGAAAAGGGGTTGTTGAGTTAAAATCAATCATGAGACCACTAACCCATTTTTGGAAAGGTAAAAAGATCTAATATGAATATATATGGTTTTATCCATAAATAATAATCTAAAACATTTTCATTTGAATAAAAATACATTAGTAGGAAGGTCATAAAAAACTCATATATCTCTAATTGGTCAATCCACAATACATTAAATATTATGTATTAGATAGTCCCATTGATATAAAGATACATGCATAAATGTATGGTTCTCAAAGATAACACAAGTGTCTAAGCCTCCAAATACTATAATTTTATAATATTATGACTAGATCTTAATCTTGTTTATACCTATTTTCACCTATGCATATCTTACATATACTGGTGCATTTTAAGATAAGCCAAGTATTATCTCTTCCTTCTGTTTATGAAATCATACTATTTATTTGAATTTACTTTATATATTTATCATAACTCATATTTTTAGTTTAGAATATTCATTTATCTAAATTTTCTATTAATTGGTCTACTTTATGATATTTGTATTCATCCTTATGTTTAGGCAATTTTACCCTTTAACCCTTATCTAAAAACCTTAAAAAATGGTTAGACACTATCTCATTAACAATTAAACTCGCATAAATTTGGTATATTAGGTGGGACAATTAGTCTATTATTTACCTTTTTTCATTTGCTATTTTTGAGTATCTTGGTTGGTTTTACTTTTAGAGCTAAATATGGTAAAAATTAGGCTTATTTTGTCAAATTACGATTTAAAATTTTGTTCCAAAAGATGAAATGTTATTTCCTATTAAAAAGTGTTTCTTCATTCAATAAAAAATTCTATGTTCTTTATATCAATGTATACATTTTTAAAATATTTATCTTTATTTTAACATCTTTGTCAAGTCAAACATTGTTTACATTAGGTCAAATAACATATGTGTATGTTGATTACAGACTTTGTTTTCTAGTGAAAACAACATTTATGTGAGGAAAATGGAATATAGGTCTATTAGAACAACCTTTTGTGAGTTGAATAACATTTTCATTTGTCAAATTAGAAATTATGAGAGTCAAACAACATCGATATTTTTCTTTATAATTTATTTCTATCAAAACGTGTACATATATTCCATGAAGTCTACGTCTACTATAGCATATGTGTCATGATGAATGAAATTTACATCCTACATTACAACATCTACATATTTTATCTACTTTCCTACAAGTATGCATTTATAAAAGATAATTAAATAAAACTATGGACTATTTCCTATAGATTTGCAATAGACAAATACATTTAACAAACCTAAAACATACATTTTAAATGTTTAACATAAATTAACCAATATTGTTTTTTTACCTTTCATTTATATTTGATTTCATGCATTTATTAGACCTAAAGTCACACATACTCTTCCCTTGTACCTCAAGGAAAACTTGGGAATCATAAATGACCTAAGTATTTTTCATTCACCTTAGGTTGTAGTTATGTATTTACTTCCCCGAGAGTATAATGTGACACTGGGAATCAAAAACAACTCACACTCTCTATTTTACCTTTTCAAATCCTTATGATTAGGATTTCATATCAAGCATAGAGACAAATCATATTTTCTAATGGGACATATAAATTCTTATGGAGATATCATTATTGGCTAAGTGGTCATCCTTTTTAATAATATTGTGAAGTGAGGTGGTTTCATCCACCAATACATAGGCCCTAGACATCACCTCTCTAATTTTTATTTGGTAATTAACATATCATAATGTATATATATGGAACTAATATATAACCTTGTTTATCTATTTTATGATCCTATTTATTATAGATATATAGTGGTGAAAAGAACACAACATTCATAAATATCAACCACTGCATACATTTCAAGATAATAATGGTGGGAAACTAGATGGATGTGATCCTACTTGATTATCTAAGTTGTGTTTCACTATATTCATTCATCCCTTTGTGTTAAGCTAGTTTTATGCCTAATCTAAAGTAAAACCAATAAAACAAGTCAAACTCAATCAATTAAAATAAGTAAAACATTCAAATGCAATTCAAATCATACTTTTAATACAAATCCAAATAATTAATTTATCAAATCTATAAAATATGACTTTTTAATTGAAATAAAATTTTGTTATTAATCCAAATACAACTTAGATCTAAGTTAAATCCAACATCAAAATCATATCAAATAATCCAACCAATTAATTTGTCCTAGTTAAGTCACATTTAATTTTGTTATAAATTCAAATCTAATTTGAAATTAAATCCAATCAAAATCATGGCACCTACCACAAGGTACAAATTCAAACAAAATCAAAATAAAGATACTAAGGATACCTTTAGTTATAATCCATTTTAATTTCATCAAGAATGTGATCATAATGGTGATACCAATACTTGACTTAAGTGAATATCATGAAGAATACAACAAATTTTTAAGAGTGGTTGAGGAAACACCAAAATGAAATAATACCTATATGAGAACAAATATGAGCTTATCTCATGCCTTATAGAGTTAGGTTTATGACTTACCTATAATTATAATTAAACTATTTTTATCACATCCTAAGAAATAAGAAAAAAAAAACATCCCTGTGAAACATCAAGATGTTTCTAGTCATAAAATTGAATAAAACCAAGGTAATGTTGAATATGCTTCTCAAAAAAAATTCTCATCTTATCCATGTTAAAGTAAAATTGAATGTAGAATATTAATCTAACCAAGATCAAAATTATGGTGTCTTAAATGAAATCCATCATCTTAGGTAGAAGTTACCATGCTTAAATACCCACATACATCAATAAAAATTAGAGGAAAACTATCTATTCAATAAATAATCCCACAAAAAATAATCAAATAATCAACCATTAAAAAAATAAAATCAATACACTAATAATCAGGGTTTTATGACATAAATCCAATAAAAACCATTCAATCCCCTCAAGGCACTCCATTTTATCAAGAATGAAAATCCATAAAAGATGCTCTTAAAGTAATTCAATCATTAATTAAGAGCAATAAGTATAAAATTTAATGATTTTATTCCCTTACATTTGAAAACAAATATGCTAAAACTTCCCTTCCCTCTCATTTAGAGCTGCGTGAATTTTAAAAATATAATGGAATGGATGACCCATGGGAACCTGGAAATAAAATAATTATGACATACCACGAGGTTTCCTATAATGACATTTATCTAATCAGGTCATTCCCTATAATATTAGGTGATCAAGCCCTAGAGTGGTATTTACACCTTCCAAAAGGATCTCTAACAAAATTTGTTAAATTATTAGAGTGGTTATTGATAAATTTATATTATAATGTTGAACATGAATTGAAGATGATAGAATTTTAGTAAATCTAAAAAATTAAATGGGTAGATTTTATTATCTTTATTACAAAAAATGGTGGGGTCTAGCTAAAATATTCCCCTAGTATTCAAGAGAAGAAATTAGTCAACAATTCTTTTGTATATCTAAAACAATAAATGTCCCTTTAGTTACAAGTACGCTAGATTATTTTTTTTGATTAAATCATTCATAAGGGTATCAAAATAGATAAGTTCCTCATTACAAAGGGTTTGGATAAGTTAGTTTCCAAGGACTCCAAAAATCAAAATTAGACACAAACATAAAAACCTAAGTTTTTTAGTAAATATAAGTATATAGTTGGAAACAAAGAGGTCAAGTCCAAACATTTTTAAAATATTAAAAAGACTCTAAACATTACCCTTTATTAATCTCAATGAATTTTAGAAATGAATGAATGAACTACATTCCTCTCGAATAACTTTCAAAATTCTTTTCCACAAGCTTGTTGTAAAAGACATGATTACATATCTATATAAAAATCCCTTTGATGTAAATAAACATAATAAAAAATGGTACAAATATGATGAGTAATTTGGTTTTCATAGGATCAAGATTCATTATATGAATAAGTGAATGAAGTCTAAAAACTATGTTTAGGACTTGATAGACCATGGTGAGATTGTATTAGATAATCATGCTTCAGTGTTGAAGATTCAAAAAATGGGAATATTCAAGGATATAATAGTGAAACATGATCATATTAATCCACAACCTAATAAATAAAAACTCATGATCATAATCAAGTTCAAAACACTTGTGATATCAATTTTATTTATCACATAACCCCATACATCAAATAAATCATAGATCATCATAAATAAAATATTGATATTATTTTTTCACCAACTAATGCTCTAACTTCCTTATTATAAATCACCTTCCACATACATCCCAATAGGAAACTATGACCTTCTCAAATATCTCAATAAAACTAGTGTACAAATATCCATCTTGGATCTTCATAAGTATTCTATGTTTCATTAAGATGTGTTACATAAAATCTTTTAAAAACCAAAGGTTCATAATCACATGTACACTTAAAAAATTCAAGCACACATATGAAATTTATCCCTAAGATATTAATTCACATTTGATCACAATGACTTTCCTCCAAAATGACCATCTCACAAAATGCCCCTTTACATTGAGGCAGTCATTACCAACCATAAGGTCAAATAAGTACTCATGGGTAGTGGACCAGGAATGAATATATTTAAATTAAAATTAGTGAATAATATTGGGTATTTTTTTTTATCAAAATTGGAAGCCAACACTATCATTATCAAATTATATGACACTTGGTAGTGAGAATTTGTTGGTACCATTCACTTACCATTTTTTGGTCTATCATAAACCAAAACAACTTCCACATAATTAAAATTGATATAACATATAACATGATCCTATAATGTAAATGGATTAACATGATTCATTTTTTTCCCTACACATTTCATCAATGTACCAAGTTCCCATACTCTTTTATGTAGTTGACTATCCCCAATGACCCAAAACCATTCTAATTTTCCCAAATGTTAGAAACACAATACCATAAAATAAACCATTAGACTATCCTATAACATGTCTATAATAAGGCTAAGTCTATGGCACAAAATTCTAAAAATCATCCTCTTATATCCATCTAGATGACCTATCATCCTTATCCAAACATTAACCTCACCTAAAACTTATAGAGGAGGAAGATAAGTAAGTTTTAAACTTTCTAGCTAAGATAGAAGGTATGGGCCATCAACATAAGACTAGTCAAACTGAGAGATATGCCAAGGGGCACAAGATAGTTTAGATGTAAGAATTTAAAAAGTGGGAAAGTTTAAAAAATGATAAGAACAACTAAGGTCAATTTTTTGTAAGTGTAAAGGATTGAGGTGTTATATAATCCATAAAATAATGACTACATTTGCTCTCCCCACATACTCTAATCATGAAACTAATAATATAAAGGACATAAAGGTGTACCTAAGTGTGTATAACACAAAATTTACCTTTGATTTAGTTTAAATTGAGTACTTTTCTAGTGACTAGACTAAAACTAAAATCATGTTAAAATACATAATTTGTGCGTATAATTTGAAATTGAAAATATTTTAAAATAAAAAAATTGAAGAGAAAGGTTTAAGACTACATGTGTATGGATGTAACTACCTTTCCTATTGGCAAGTTGATCTAAATTATGTATCATTTTAAGGTTACAAACTTGAGGTTAGGAAAATATATATATTGATATAAAATGCATAGATCTCAAGATATATATAGAGAGATTGGAAATCACATGCACCTAACCTTGGATTAAATTTGAGTTACCATCTAGGAGTTGAGATTAGCTCAATCGTGTAACCCAATAATAAATATAACCTAGTGAGCATGAGTGAAAAACATCAAATCATATTTTAAATTTGGTAAGGCTATATGATACAATCAATTCAAACCTAGAAACTTTAAAATATTGAGTGATTTAATCACCTCAACCATACCAAGGTGAATAACATATTGTAGTAGATTAGATCAATATAGTTTACAAAATTATAATATGGGTATTAGTGTGTAAAAGTGAATAATAATGGGTGATGATGGTACCTTAGAGTGTTTTTAAATTGAAGCTAATTTGGATATTAAAATATTAGCTCCAAATTCCATAATATATGTAGCCTAGATATTTTTCATGCAAAAACTCTATATAAAAATAGTACCAATGTATAAAATTCTGCCACAACTATGAACCTAGATTATTTAACTATGTGTTTTCTATAATTTCAAAATTGTGTAAGTGTGATAACATACTTAAAAATAATTATACCACTATTCATGTATAAATTTGAAGACCAAAACAATTACCAATGTGGAGGACATGTTTCCAAAACATGACCCCATTATAATATGTAGATGGTGAATACTAAATAATCTTGGATAACATGCTTCTAAAGCATGCCCCCACTAAATTTAAAATGTTGAATGTGTGAAATCCATGCCTATATGACATGATTCCACTAAATATAAAAATTTATATAAGTACCAAATAATTAATGAGTGTAGAGAACATTCTTGTAAAGTATTCCCCCACTAAATCTAAAAATTGTTTCAAATGTGAATAGCATGCCTCTATGGCATGCCCCCATTGGTATTTATACCATTTAAGGTGAGGGATGAATATAAACTTATATTTACCTCACCTCAAAATAATAATACAATTGAATGATTTTTGAATTTAACCATGTAGCATATAGAAGGAACATGTCTAAGTAAATGTAGCATTGATGTGCATAGAAGAATGTGAGCCTAATAAGTCCTAAGATGCATGATAAGGATCATGGAAATTTATATATAGTAATATTAAAATATGAAAAAACAAAACAATCATAAATTCAATATCGCTCAAAATCAATTCAAAAGGTAATGGTCCAAGGAGACGCAAACAAGGGGCATTTTTTAATGTTACACAATCAAAAGGATATGAATTAGTAAAACATCCATAGAAGAAAGGGTGACATATTCAAATGTATATTAAATAATTAATGATATGTTAAAATGTAAAATAAATTGCACTTAGGCACATAGGCCACAAAAAAAGAGAATATTCAAATACTTGAATACTTAAGGAAATAGCAATGCAATACACTCAAGGAAGTGTATAAGGGAAATCATCAAAAAACATCATAAACATATCATATCGCCCCATGGATCAAATGTGTTAGAAAAAACAATAAGTGCATTTCACATCATGTACCTTATAAAATACAAAATCATGGTTAAAGGCATGTTTAAGTATATAAATTATTTTAAAACATGATAATGTAGAGTGACCATAGAATGATATAATCTAAGTATCATGATCGTAGAGGTGGATTTCCCCAATGTCCATATGACATGAGTGGTGTAAAGTCCCAAAATTTGAAATATGAATAGATCATGCATCTTTGTATGAATGTATCATGCTCAAGTATAAGTGTGGCACATGTGTATATAAGAGTAACTGATATACCATCCATTAACATAAACTAACAATTAGATGCAAATGAGATAATAGAACATGTTGGGATCAAAATGTTTTTTTATTTTTATTTGTTTATTTATTTATTTTTTAAATATTTTAAAATGTATAATCAAGTAAATACTAATCATCAGAAGGTGTAGGACCACCAAGAAAATTTCATAGGTTTTATTTATATCATTATATTTTGACAAATTCAATGTTTATGTTTAATGGTTTAGTTAAATCCAATGGCACATATAAATAATCATGCCCATCATGATGTATGAAAATATATGTTTCCATATCAATAAAATTAATGCACATGTTTTTAGTATATAACTTAGCATTCCACTTGATTACTTATTTAACCTTTTAGGGTTCAACTTGTAAATCTTATGTTTAGATTAAAGGGCTGAGATGTCTAAATTAGTCAAATAATATGCAATAATTAAGAAATATTTTTTTAATTAAATTTTGACCTTCATTGAATTTATAAAAAATTTAATACATATGATTAAATATATACTTATCTAGAAAGTGGCTATCATGGATGATCTAGGTTCTGAATATTGAGTTCTGGACAAGTCTGAGTGTCATAAACAGGGTCCCAAGATTTCTTTGCTCACTAGACAATAGTGCCACACCTGGACAGTAGCACTGTGTCTTTAAAGTGGTGTTAATTTCCTCTTTGTAGGATTCTTCCTATTTTTAAGGAACACCTGCACCTATGTTTTTAGGTCTTGTTCTTATGCACACAATGTCTATAACTCTATGTTGTGCTTGGAAAATCTAATCTAATCTGCAAACCCTAATCCTCCTTAAAATTATGACATGATCAATAATTTTATGTTCATTAATAAGATAGGCTAGACATCCTCAAAACCCCATTGTGAAGAGAGTTTCCTACATAACAATACTCTAAAGAGGGATCAAACCCAATGTAATTATCCCACCTAATGCTTGATTCAAGTGAAAGTGACCACTAGAATGAAAGTAGACTTGGATGAATTTATTGTGCTTGATATTATAAATCTTTGAAATTTGGGTTTAGGGATTCTATAAATGGTAATATACATAATTAGGGAAGAATACGGACCAAATACCTTAATTTTTCTCAAGTTGAGTTTTGTTTGAATAAGTTTTTGAATCTATTTTCCACCTACTAAATAAAGGTCAAATATACTTGTATTTATAGATATCTGTAGCTTGTGAGGATAATAAAATATGTTCAAGATGACCTTCAGAAGGGAACATATTTGAAAAAGTATTCATTCAATAGAGTTAGGGGGAAAAAAAGTAGAGCCCATTAGGGGACACTAATACCATGTGGTTTTAGTGTCCCAAATGTGGTGCTAATGTCCACTTGGCATATTTTGGGCAAACTAGGTTGGGATACGAGAAATCTATTTTGAGACTATGTTTTGGATAATTATAACTATTTGTCATCTACACAATGATTGGAAAAGCATGGAAAAGGCTCTAGGATAGGTCAATGGCTAAGCTAAGAATAAGATAACTCAAGAAACACTCTTAACATCTAAATATCACTTTTAGGTTATTACATTTACCCCCATTTAAGTTATAAATGTAGAAAAGTGAAATGACTAGTATAAAATAAAAAGAAGATTACCTAGACTTACCTTGGAAGTGAAGCCCATGTAGCTACGTTTGAGTATGTGAGTATGAGTTTATATGTGTGTGACATGATCTAATGTAATGACCTACAATGAAACATGTAAAAATTATTCCTTACTTAAGAGATGATCAAAAGTAAAAGACTATGCTATAAAAAATAACAAAGTAAAGATGAGTAAAGAGAGATGAAAAGAATGAATACACTTAATTGGGTACACGAATCAATCCATGAACCTTGAAAAAACTTATATGTGAGTTTATATAGTGATAATAATGTTTAATAGAGTGGACTAAACTGATGACTTGATCAATCTTCATATAGGTGGCACAAGAACTCAATCCAATTTTGACTCCATTATTACCCACCCATATTTGATGGATCTTGATATGTGAATAGCTTGAATAAGACTATAAGTGTGTCTAACCCTCTTATGTGGGTGGTTTTGATGTGTTTTTTATACACACCATTAAATAATGATTGACCTAGCATATAACATTTTAGGATCTATATAGACGTAAGGTTCCACTCTAAGGCATAAGTTGTAAGTATGCCATTAAAATAAGTAGGTGGTGGAATAACAAATTGAGCTTGAAATTTATTTAACCAAGTTTGTGGATGGATGTATGAAATATAATAAAAAGTGATCACTAAATGAGATAGATGAATGGAGAGTTACTTTATGGTTGGTACATATTAAATAAACTCAAAATAGGGGAAAGGTAAGACAAAAAAGAAGGCTTTGTATTCTTGAAAGGTCACTTCTAAGCATGTTTATTTGGTGGACAAGTATTTTCAAGACTGATGTTTTCAACTTGTAGTTATTTCACACTCATTAACAATCATGGTTAGTAGTCTCAGAAAATAAGTATAGGAAGTTTAATGATCTCAAATAAATATTATTCTCCTTAGATCTGTTGTTGAACACCCTTATCTAATAGATTACAATTTGGATAATAAATTTATCTAGGGTAGTTAAAGCACATGCCTAAAATACTATACCAAAGTCAATACTCCTACATACCTCAGATTATCAACTCAATCTATAGTAATTGCTTAAACTAACAAAATTTAACAATTTTCTATGGTTATTGCACATATATTATTAGCATTCATAAATAAAAATAATTAGATTCATTTTTAACATTAACAAACTTCAAAATTATTGAACTGATATAAACAAAGAAGCTAGAATTTTAATAACATAGATAAGGGGGAAGAGAGAACATACAAAGTTACATGATAATATATGAATTGATATCTTCCTACATATTGATCAAAAAATCAAGCCCTTTGAAAGAGGGTTTTAAATTTATTTAAATGACTTGGGGATGGGATCTCCTCATCCTCCAAGTGTAAAAAAACTTTTATTTACATTAAAATAACTATAATCTATGTTCTATTTTGATATAAAGTCATATGTTAAAAATTATAGAATAGTGTGCATGCTAGTAAAATAATTCATTTAATTCTAACGTGGATGTAACAAGACTTAATTAGCTACGAATAATCATTACATGAAAAATTATACAAAATTAGCCCTCAACTAAGGCTAACTTTGATACTTGTTGGTGTTACTCATTGTTGTGGTTATAATTGATATTTGAACTGGAGTTAAACTAGTAGCTTGATTTGATGCACATGTAGAGATTGTAGGTAGTGTTGAAGTGGAGGTTATTGCTAGAGTTAAAAATTTAAAAATAGAAGGAACTGAAGTTGTCAAAAAAACTAAAGTTGTAGATGGATCTGAAGTGGTGGGTAACATTGAGACTGGGACATTAGGTGGAGTCTAGGCTAAACTAGTAGATGGTGTAGAAGTAGACTTCTTAATAGACTCTAGCTTGTGTTAGTGTTTGTGTCCACTAACATGTTATGCCTATACTATGATCATATCTAGGAGATAATTTATATTTACCCTATACACTTATGCCATCAACCTTGTATGCTTAGTTTTTGTAGCTTAGAAGCCTACCTTAAAAACTTACACTTTAGTGGCATCCTTCCTCATTGAACTCAAATTTGATTTAATATCTTCTAAAGTTAAACCTTATAAACGTTTCTTGAAATTATTTGAATTTTTTTGTATCATTTGGTCAAAAATATACCCTAACACCAGATTCTTAGTGTTATCCCATATTTGTATTACTTCTAATTCATTCAAAATTTTCGCTGCATGCTTATCCTGTTATGTGATCTTAGTAACTAAGCCATCATTAGAAATTACCCATTCCTAGGCTTCTTAGGTCCTAATATTTGATATATTAAATTCATTTAATACTTATAAGGGGGTCATCAAAATCAAATGGTTAATTGCCTTATTGTTAATATACAAAACTAATAAATTCAATCTATTCTCATATTCCTTGAAAACCTTAAATAATTTAGTTATTGTGGTTACATGAGAATAAAAATTTTCTCTCAAAGAATTAATGGTATATAATATATCATATAATATTAATATTTCACTTTGAACATCTTGTTCTATCCCATATAAAACATAGATTACCTAATGTTTTTGATAAAGTAAGGTGGCAAACTAGGGCCGAACCCTATACAGTCAAAAAAGACAAGAAGGCAAACAAATAAAAAAATGCCTTCAGAGAGATGATGGAACAGCTGAGAACAACAGACAGAAACAAAACATAAGCCATAGGAAGACTAGAGTTAGAGAGGTCTCCCCTTACATACTATTGATTTGATAAGATCATTGAGTTTCTCATTCTCCATGTTGTCAGCATACCCAGTATTACCCACCACTTCCAGCATAGACATGTTCAGCAGAATTGTATTACGAAGCCCTTTGGCAAAGACCTTCTCTAGCTTTTAAATGCAATCCTTCAGGGCCCCAATTTCAGTTTTCCAATTAGTCTCATTCTTAGTGCCCTCACCAACTTCCTTGACATACATTTTCCCCTTATTGTTAGTAATTCCCATAGTGTCAGCACCCTGCTCCTCAGTAACCTTTACAAAATGCCCTGTAGCGATGACGTTGTCTACTCCCATTCTTGAAAATAATTTCCCCTTGATTTTCATGATGAGACCCATGCACCTCAACCTCATGATACAATGAATTATTAATGATTACCAAGATAGTATTAAGGTTATCAAGTTATGAGATTCCTAATGGCCCTTTCCACGTGGACAGCCTCCGAAAGCTATCCTTGTCATCAATATGCCTCATTCCTGACAAGTCATCTCATTTTTATTGATCTCCGTAATGTTTAAGGGAATATGAACACATTGTCACCACACCCTCCAACTTGAAAATTGATGCCTAAGGTTGGCACAAGCATCAACGACCCTGTTGCCTTCTCTGTAGGTATGGGAAATCTCAACTTTTTAAAACTTAGATATCAGAAATGATGTCTTTTAGCTTCATTCCCACATTTTAAGATTTATTAATGGCATCTATGACCATCTTAGAGTCTCCTTGTATTTTCAAGTTCCTTATTCCTAGGGATATAGCTAACTTTAATCCCCATTGTAAAGCCATTGGTTCAGCATAATTGTTGCTCTGGCATCCAATTCCACTAGCATAGACAATATACATCCATCCTTTATCCTTCTTTATAATTCCTCCTCCTCTAACTTTACCATCCAACTTGGATGCCCCATCAAAGTTGAGTTTCATCCAGTTAGGTTTAGGGGGGATCCATTTAGTATTAAGTCTCTATAGTATTTTAGAGTTATTATACCTAGGGATCTAGTTTAAAACCTTCCATTTGGCTACAATTTATCTTTCAATTTGAGATAGGGGTTTCTCCACAACATGAATATGAGCTATTGTAACACTTTCCATGATGGTCTTCGTAAAGGAGTTAAACACCTGAGAAGCATTTCTAGCAGTATCCCTGAAAATTTTGTGATTGCACTCTTTCCATAAAGTCCAACTCAAACATGGTAGAGCTTGCTTCCATAATTCCATAAGCCAAGGATGTGTGAAGGTTGGGTTCTAGCTAAGAATTACTTCTTTAAGGTCATAATTATAGACCCATTTAATACCAAAGTTGTTAAGTATTGTGCACAATAATTCTTGGGCAAACTCATAGTGGATAAAGAGGTGTGAAACTGATTCCTCTTTTGAACAACATAGGAAACATCTATTAACCAAAGTAAACCCTATATTTTGAAGGTTATCTTCGGTAAGGATTTTTTTATGAGCAATAGCCCATCAAAACATGTTAATTTTTGGAATAAGTTGATGATTCCAAACCTTTTTCCATACATCTTTGTTCTGAGCTTCAAGAATGAGTAGATGGTAAGAAAATTTGATAGAGAATGATCCATTCTTATCTGGCCACCAATATTGTTCATAATCCCAAGGAAAGAGAGGGATTTTATTCCCCTGAATGCACTTCTAGATCTCTCGAACTCTTGAGAAAAGCTCAGGCTGGTGCACACAACAATCCAAAAGACTTTTCCAGCTCCTCATCCCATTTTTATTTTCCATATAATCACATACCCTATCTCCAAAAAATTGGGTAGTCAAGTCAGCATCTCTCCATAGTTTTCCTATGTGATGAGAGCCTTGTCCTTTAACCAGATATCATCCCAAAATTTAATATGCTAGCCATTTCCAATTTTCCATCTAATTCCCTATTTCAGAAAGCTTCTAATTTTTAGCATTTTATTCTATATCATAGATCCCTGGGGTAATCCTGTCTATTGAAGAAATTTGGAATCATCAATGCTATGAATGTATTTGACATACATTATTTACCCTTAATCATTGTTTTTATGGATCAGGTTCTAACTAACTTTTGAGAGAAGGGCTTTGTTCATGTTCTTGATGGACCTAATATTAAGTCCACCATGAGATTTTGGAAGACACACTTTTCCCATCTAACTAAGGACATTCTCTATTTGTCTTCCACTCCCATCCATAAAAATATCCTTTGGATCTATTCTAGTTTCTCAACAAAATATGCAAGAATTTTAAAAAGCAATAGGAAGTATGTAGGAATACCTTGCAGCGAAGCCCGAAGAAGTTGTAGTTTACCAGCACTGCTAAGTAGTTTCCCTTTCCAACCAAGAAGTTCCCTCTGCATTCTTTCCATAATTCCATTCCAAAATCTAGGAGATACCTCTTTGATCAAGAGTGGGAGACCCAAGTAGGTTGCTAGTAGGCTAGCTTTACCACATTCTAATATATCAATGATTTTATGTCTAAGTTCATTAAGAGTGTTGAAGAAATGCACATTGCTTTTTTGGAAATTTATCCTTTGTCCTAACTTTTTGGCATAATTATTTAAGATATTCTTCCATCTTCTAGCTTCAATCACTGATGAGATGCTAAAGAAGATGGTATCATCCACAAGCTACTGTACCACCATAGGATGAAGGGAGGAGGCAAGTTTGATGCCCACTAGATTTTTTGAGGCTATATTTGCTTGTATGTATCTTCCCAGTGCCTTAGCCATAATGATGAATAAGTATAGAGAGAGAGGGTCTCCCTAATGAATTCCTATCGAGGATGAGAAAAACCCTCTAGAAACACCATTAACCAGCACTAAGAATTTTGTAGAAGAGATCGCATTTCATAACAAGTGAGACATTTTATCATTAAACCCAAATTTTTTGATCACTTGGAATAGAAAAGTCCATGAGACTCTATCATAAGATTTAGAAATATCAAGCTTAAGAGCCATCCTAGGGATTCTGCTCTTATCCATGGAGTGAATAGTCTCATGTGTGGTGATCATAGCATCAAGAATTTGCCTACCTGGGATGAAACCTTTTTGAGTAGGAGAAATAATTTTGTCTAGCAAAGGTTGAATCCTCATGACCATCATTTAAGTACATAACTTATACACAGTGTTGCATAGACTAATGGGCCTAAAATTAGTGAAGTGTGAAGGTTGTGATTTTTTAGGAACAAGTACTATGAAGGTATTATTAACTTGTTTCAAAAGTTTACCTGATCTAAAAAAATCATGCACAATAACTGTGAGGTCTGCTCCTACTATCTCCCAATATTCCTGAATGAATATAAGAGGAAAACAATCAGGACCTTAGGCTTTAAAATCACCCATGGAAAATAAAATAGCATGGACTTCTTCCTTGGATATAGGCTTTAACATCT
Organism: Torreya grandis; assembly: GCA_037957365.1. NCBI lineage: Eukaryota > Viridiplantae > Streptophyta > Pinopsida > Cupressales > Taxaceae > Torreya > Torreya grandis. Next base: position 130,494 of record JARHVA010007978.1, on the reverse strand, counting down.
CTAGATTATCTTCTTTCGTTATGAAATAGGGGATTTTATCAATAAATTGATTCATAGGTCCATCGATTCTATCATTATTATTTTCTTCCTTAAGTAGATTATGAAAGGAAGCCCTATCTTGTTCCCCTATTTCATTATCCTCGGTAATAATGTTACAATTATCTAGGACAAGCTTAGTTATTGAGTTGGCTTTCTTATGTTTCATAGCTGAGAGATGAAAAAAGGCAGTGTTCTTATCCCCCTCTTTAAGCCACTAAACACCAGATTTCTATTTCTAGAAAACCTCTTCTCTTTCCATAATATTCTTCCATTTTGAAGATAGGATATTCTCTTCTTATAAAGTGTCTTTAAAGTCATCCCCTTGATCTATCAGTTGATATATATCCTTGAGTTTTCCCACTATATTTTTCTTCTGCTAGAAGACCTGCCCAAAGCTGTATATATTCCATCCATAAACTTCTTGTTTAATGTGTTGGAGTTTCTTGACTATTCTAAACATAAGATTACCTTGAATAGGAATTTTCCACCATTGGGCCACCATTTGTCTAAATTCTTTTTGTTTGATCCACATAGCTTCAAAATAGAATGGGAAAGGTCTAGAATGTCCTTATTCTCTCCAACTAAGGAAGATTGGGTAGTGGTTAGACATGGTTCTAAGGATAACTTGTGCCTACATATTGTGATAATCCTTCCAATTGCTTGATATAATAAATCTATCTAATTTAACTTGAATCATTTGATCTCCTCTTCTATTATTGGTCTAGGTAAAATTTTGGTTTTGTAGCTCTATGTCTAATAATCCCCAATCATGGATGAATTCAGCAAAGTCAAACATGCTATCTGAGTAATCCATAATTCCACCCTACATTTTAGAAGGGTATTGAGGAGTGTTAAAATCTCTGGCTAACATCCATCTAATTTTTTGGGATTATTCCTAAAACTGCTTAGGTCCATCCTTAATTTCTATCTCAAAGCTCTGTTATTCGGTCCATAGACATTGATCAATGACCAATTCAAAGATTTCATAGAAAAATTGGTAATCAAGAAGTGCTTATTATAAGCCATAAGAGACCCCTAGATTTTAGCACTATTCCACATAGTGGCAATCACCCCTGAAGCCCCTTCAATAGGATTAATGCAAAAATCCACCTTAGGCCATATATAGGCAGCAATTTACATAAAATTCTCATTAATATTGACTTCTTGGAGTAATAAAACATCTAATTTATTATCTAAAATGTAATTTTTAACCTCAAACTACATTGAGGGACTGTTAAAGCCCCTCAATTTCTGAGATAATATTCTCATTTAGAGGGTTTGGGGGGTTGGGTGTCATGTGTTTGCTATTTACCACTAGCAATCTCCCTAGCAATCTCTCTTTGTCTTGTTTCTCTTAGGGTTGGCCTCCCTTGTTTGGGCTCAATGACAACATATACAGATTTTTTACCTTTTTGATTCTTTTTCTTTGGGGTAATCGATTCTTCTTATTCATTACTACCACTTTGTCCTATTACACCTATTACTAAGTAGTTTCTTGCTTGGTCTCTAACTTCTAGAGCATGGAAAATGTCTATATTTAGATGTGGTTCTGCTTCTCCTTTAGTGGGTTTCTAGATTTACTTCTTCTTGTCCAAATCTTGGAACTTTGTCTTCTTCATTGACTTCCTTTATCAAAAGGTTACCTCTTTCTCCTTCCTTAGACATATTAGTCTATTTCTCTATAGGGTTGGTTGTGTTAAATATAGCCTTCTAACTATCATTTGATACTATATTTTCCTTTGGGACAACTTTTCCCTCACTACTAATGATATCCTCCTTTCTTGTCTCCTCCTCTCCCTTTTTTGTGTTGTCAAGATTTTCCACATTCCTCTCTATTTCTTGCTTGTTGTTCTTTCTGTAATTGAGAGCTTGATCCTCCCCTTTAATCTGGGATTCATCTTTCCTCCCCTTTTTCTTTGTTATGCATTGTGTCATTAAATGTCCCTTTCTCTTACATATTTGACAGAAAGTGGTAGCATTTTCATAAGTGATCAGTTGAGTCCAGGTCCCATATTTATACTTTAGCTCTATGGTAATAGGGAGAGTCCTATTTATTTCAAAATTAACACAAAATATAGTGTACACACATCTGGACTTTGTTCTAGTTGTATGATCTATAGTGACATATTGGCCCATAGAATTGAAAATAGCTGTGAAATTTTTTTCATCCCAGAATTCCAGAGGGAACCTTGGCAATCTTACCCAAGCAGGAGCAGACTTATTAAGGTCTGAGTTAGGATCAAATCTTGGTTTCCACGAGCATAGGGCAAGAGAATGTGGGCCATATAGCCATGGTCCTCCAGCAAGAGTAGTGATCACATCCTCCCTATTCATAAAACTAAAAAGGAATAGGCCTCTTGCCATGGTAGTGATTGAAACACTACCCTTAACTTTCCACCTAAACAGAACCCATTTCCTAATCATTTTGATACTAGGATGGAAAGAAAAAAACTTACCTACCAATGTAAGGCCTATAGATGCCATGATTTCCTCCACTATATCATTTTGGATATTCAAGGCCGTGCCCTCCAAGATAATAGGGAGGCTCGTCATGCTTTTCAAGGGGCACATCTTTTCACCTATAAGTGCCTTATTCCATCCATTGGATGGACTATCCATTACCAGATTATTTAACAGATCCCCAGAGGCACTACCACCAATAGTGTCCTCCATTAGATTCATGATCCCACTGGTTACACTCAGGGGACCCAACTTGGCAGGAAAAAACTAGTTTCAAATGTTGTCCAAACCAATTTCAAATGTTTCACTTCAAGAGTTAACAAAGTGATATGTTATATGCAACAAAATATTAAAACATCCATGTTGATAGAGTTGTGTCATAACACTTTATACACATTTGGAATGGATAGAAGAACAAATTTTCCATAGATTACCTATTTTTATTCCTTAAGGTTGTATAGTTCTTCCAACTTTGTTCTTGCCTATTTTGTGCCCTCATGAATGTATAACATTAATCTAATGTGGGTCTCCATGTAAGACTTAAATTCCCTAATATAATGGATTTGACCCTTATTTATATCTTATCTCTTTGATAGAGAGTATATTTATTCACTTTATTTCAAAATTAGATATCATCAAATGATATCCTCAATCTTCCTCTTCATCACCCTTTGAAGAAAATCTAGTTGATTTATCAAAGGGTGAACTAGTAGTGGGAAGCTCATTGATATTTATTTTTCCTCTTAGAAGTTGGTGTTCCTAATTCCCTAGCTCAATCTAGAAGAGTCAACTTTGATGTATATAATGGTTATGCCTCTATTTGATTATATTATATAGGCTTAGTATCAAGGGATGGCTTAGGAATTAAAGTCCATATTATTTTATACCAGTATACATTCCTTAGATCTGTCATTACATGAATAATGTAGATAAGTCTATTCTTCTAAGCTCTTTTAGTGGCCACCAATGATATGGTCTACACCATTCCTGATGAGAGCATTGGTAAGATCAATTGAGTAGCAAAAGCTAACACTTGAGTGTTATTTTGAATAATGATAGTGGAAGAAGAGGTGAAGACTAATGGATAAGTTTTGGATATAATTTTTAAAATAGGCCTAGATGGAGGCAGTGACAAAGGGGGAAAGAATATACATTTCAAAATAATAATGAAATAATAGGAAGATGGCCTAAGGAAATAATAACTGAAACACCCTTACTTGATTCGTCACCACTAAGGGGTGTTTTTCCTTTTAGTCCTTGAAATCTTAGTAACTTAGCCTAGTATAGCTCCTCTTCATCCACCTCATGCCTTAGATTACCCTAAATTGAAGTTTATGCCTACTCATTTAGTCTATCTATAAATGAAGTTTATGGCCTTCCTACCTTAGTTTTTCTCTTATAAAAAAATATTATCATCTTAGCCTAAGGAGTAGTCACTTTTTGGGTATGAAGTGGAAGAGTCATACTAGAGGTTATGGTTGTTGAAGCCTCCATATTAGGTGTAATATCTTCCTTATTATAGGAAACTAGATAAATTATTTCCTCCTCTCCCATAGTAGTGTTGTCCTTCACTTGAATTGATTATTCTAGTATCTCTTGTTTCACCTTCCTTGATTTAAGAGTAGATATTTAAACTTAGGAGTATATTATTCATCTTCTTCACTAGCAACTGATATTTCCCCTATAGTTTTCTCTTACTCTTGCTCTTGATTTGTCATCATAGTAGGTGGGTTTTGGGGGTCTTGGCTATGATGATATGGCTAGTGGAAGGGTCTGCCACCCTAGAAACCTAATGATGTTTAGCCCAATGGTAGTGGGATTCTAAATTTTGCTTTCCCAAGTGTGAGGAAAGGATCCACTTAGCTTAATCTAATCAAGTCTTTGCTCACACCAACAATCAACAACCTTTCTTTGACTTCTACATCATATTTTGTGTCAAACAAAAATTCATGATGAAAAGGCTCATGCTTGTAGGGGATGCCAAGATTATGAAATTTTTATCACTTTCCCATGGGGCTCCCAATATTTGTAGTGTAGAGTAGATAAGGAATAATCCTTTCTTACATCATTAGCCTCTCTAAATTATCTTTAGTATATGTATTGAATCCTTCCAGTTTTAAAATGGGAACTATGGAAGGTGGTCTTTTTTTTCTTATTTACGCTGTCATCTATCCTATTCCACAATTGATATGCAATCTCCTACTCAATAAATTTGTTTGGGATGAATTTGGGGAGATGAAGAGGGTCAAACATGTGTCCAAAAAACATGAAAACAATATGGTTTGGGTATAACCAATAATCACCCAAAGATGTGAGCATATTAGAAATGCTCCTAGATATCCTAGATAGAGCTTGGCCATGAATTACCATCCAAACTTGAGGATACAAATCTTTTGTAATTCTAACAATGTTCCTCACATACTCATAAATGGGGCTGAATGAGTAGTTGTAGACTATATTCTTGATGTACTTGTGGTTTGGATCCCATATATCCCCATTATGTCTATAAATAGTCTACATGAATACATCCAAAAGATATAACATCATATAAAATTTTCCACCTTGGGGCCCTTGCCTTTGTATATTATTTGTTCATATAGGTGAGCATTGATAATTTCCTCTAATACATATGTGTGATCTGAGGTGATCAAGATGTTGCATAGTGGAACCCACTTTGGATGCGATAATTGTATGCTCAAATGGTCAGATAGATGGTTTAGTAGTGCCATAAAAAGTTAGATTCCTATTTAGAATCTAGTAATGGGAATAGGGTTCTTTTTGTTTTCTTTGAGTGGGAAGGTCTCTCCTAGAAAAATCCACTTCCTTAATATTTGTCCTATGTTATTATTATTCTTACAACATACCACACTATTCAAATTAAAGGTAGTGTATGGAATGGGTAAACATAAATACCTCATGAATGCATTACTTGATATATATGCAATGTCATTCTTGTTATTCGAATAATAGAGGAAACCACCATCTATAATTATCCATTCAAATAATAGGTTTCATAATAAGTCAATACATGGCATGACTTCTATTGTAGCAATTACATAGTGGATCATTTGGTCTTTGAAGGATAGGAAGTTAGCTACAACATGTTTCTATTATACATATATGTTTTCCTCTCAAGTGAATAGGTTGATGTTCTCTATGACCTCCCATAAAGCTAATTATTTAGCATAGAGACCTCTAGACACTGTTGCATCAAAAACTATATCTAGGTATTCTATGTGATCTTTGATGTAAAATGTAGATGGTGTCTATGTTACCTTGTATTCTTTAGATGAAGACACTATCATTATTTCTAAGTGTTGGTAGGATTTGATATCTTAAGAATGGTGGCTTGTCACTTTATTACATTAATGGCATCTTGTTTAAATGAATTTAGGGCTTTTAAATCACATAAAGAAATATATTCTTGAGTTTGATGGCAATCAATGGAAGTGAGCTTTGTTAGTGGATCAATGTTATATTTTTTTTCAATTCATGTTTAGTTATTATGCCATTAATAACCAAAATATGCAAGCTCATCACCTTTATTCAATTCAAACTTGACCTCCTAGGCCTAGTGATCATGCCATGTAATATTCTTACTCGTTTGGGAGGGGGTGCCATAGCATTATTCTTTTTGACATTTGTCACTATGTGGTTTAGTCAGGAGTCAACATTCATAGTTGGATTGAATCATTTGACTTTATGATCCTAGAGTTATGAAATAAAGTCTCTAAAGACCTAAATTCTCCTCAAAGAGATTCATGAAACTTATTTTGAAATCTAATGCACTAAAGACATTTCCCTAAATATGAAATTTCCATTTAGAATGATTTGTTAAAGAAAGTTATTAAAAGTTAGATTTTTGACCTAAAATATCTAGAATGAATGTTTTGAAAGTGAAATTTCTTGAAGAGTAAAACTTTTTAAAAACCAAAATAAATTTTCAACATAAGAAGTGCCAAATAAAATGACCCGAAGGAAATTTCCCAATTAAAAGTCTTTGAATACTATTTTTTTTGAAGAATAAAGTTCTAAACAAAATTTATCAAACCAAAGTTTCCAAAATAAAGTCATTGAAGACCAAAATGTTCCTAGAGATCAAAAGTTTTTGAAGACCAAAATATGTTTGAAATGCTAAATAAAATGAATATGAATAATTATATTCAAATAATAACCTAAATAAAAAATATTAATACCTATCATACATATCAAACTTCAAAAATTTCCATAAATAGATTGGTTACAATAATCCCTTCCAATGAAAATAGGTTGCAAGAGAAAATAAGTACACCCAATAGTGATTTAATGTTAAAAACATCTACTTTTCATAGATAATAAAATTATACAAACACAGATGCATTACCCAAATAATAAACATGTTTTCTCAAAACAAAGGGGGTCCCAAGTTTTCCATAGAAAATCTATGGTAAGGTGTGTTCAATACAAAAAATGGAGACTCATAGGGGTGAAATCTCTTGAGTTTAAAGAACCTAGAATCCATAGTTTTTAAATCTCAATATCAATCATGAACCTTAATATAAAAGAGATGATTAGATCTAAAATATGAAAGAGACTCTGAATAACTCAATACAACATACTTGCATTACCCATACCTTGGACTAGTGTGTGTCTAAGTGATATATTATCTCCTTGTCTATGGATTTTAAAAAAAGATGAAGGATGAGTTTTAGGTTTCATTATAATTGGGAATTAAGATAAAATAAATTTGGGGAGCTCAATCATTGTTGTACTACTATCCATGCATCCATAACATTAACAAAGATACCTTTGATCATATATTTCCATGATCGTGATTCATTGATATTATTTTATCATGTAGGATTTTAATTCCTTTCAATTTTATTTTTAAAATTTTTGATTATACCTTTTTTATTTTTTTCATTTTTTAAACAAAATAAAAAAGGTGATCACCTTAAACTATTGTTGGTATAATTGGGTTCATCATAATGTCCCTACCAAATTTAATCACATCAATGGTTTTTGCCTCAAATAAGTGTTATAATTTAATGTGAATTTTATCCACAAAGGTAATAAAATATTTATAATTTTACATGGAACTATGGGATAAAATTTCATATACCTAGTAAAATCATTTTCTTTATAACATCATCATGATTAACTCTTTCATTGCTTACCTGGATTAAGAATTCTGATGTATAAGGTGTAACACCCAGTGACTCAAGTTGGAATCAAAAGAACTAGGTTGTTTCTTTATTATAATAGTATTGATAAATTATATTTCCATGAAATCAAAGGGAAAATTATTCTAGAAAGTGGGAAACTACCTCAAATAAACCATTAGACTAAGCAAAACAAACTACAAAAAGTAAAATATGTGTAATGTAGAAAACTTGAATTATTTTAATGAAATAAAATGATTAAAATCAAGAGAATAACTAATAAAACATATATAACCTACCCCTACCTCTATTATAATTCATTGTTACTCAAAGACATGTCCAAATGGAGTAGCCATGAAGTAGTGCTTCAAAAATTGTCTATTAACCAAATATGTCAATTTGTTACCTCAGAGATACTTCAAATGAAAAGAATTATTACCGAAGATATTTGAGATATGATAATTTCCTATCCATAATGGGGTGAACTTATCATTCTATCTTTTATTTTCATGGGATTTGTCCTATAAAAGTTCTAGGTCATAAATATTGAATGCTTTAGATTTTTCTCTCTTATCAAACCATATTTTCACCATGTCTTGATGCTTATTAAATTTTTAGATAAATTAAGTCCTCAAGTCTTCCACCTATATGATATATTGTAATTTGTACTCAATCATCTCACTAGGTTTTATGTATTCCTATATGAACTGATATGTTAACAATTTAAGCATGATTTGGAATACTAGTTGTCTCCCATAGACCATCATACATGGAAAGGATTTAAGGGCCTATTTGTATTGATTTTGATCTTCCTATAGTGAATATTTCATCAATATATGCCACTTTATGAGATTATCCATAACATATTTTTTAATATCATTAATGAGGTTCTTATTAGTCAATTTAGAGAATCCATTACCTTGTAGGTAGTGATTAGAGGATGATCTAATTGTGATATACTTATCATGAGCCAATTATATAAAATCAACTAATTGAAATGATATCCCATTATCACAAACCAAGTAAATAGGAGTACCAAACCTAGTTGTGATATTTTCTTCAAGGAAATTAATCACATCTTGTGCTGTTAAATTTTTGGTGGCTACTACCTTAGTCCATCTGGTGAAACAATTTGTAGTGGTAAGCATAAATTTTTGTTTAGCTAAATATTTTTGGTTGATTACACCAATGAAATCTTATCCCATTTAAGTTAATTACTTACCTTAATCATAGGTTGTAGGGGCATTGTTATGTGCACCTCTTTTTTATCCAAGTCTTGGCATTCATGGCACATCCTTATGTGGATGTGACCATCCTTGAACACTATTGGCCAAAATTACCCCATTCTAAGTATTTTATGGGTTATGGTATTGACAGATGGATGGATGCTATCAATTTTTTGATTTATATTTTATAGAGTCTCATAGGCTTCTTCATGTGACACACATCTTAAAAAGAAGCCTTCATAATTTTTTATAGAAAATTCCTTTCCTGATCATATGATGAGTAGTTTTGAGCCTCACGGATCTATTTTTCTCTCCCTTGAATTCATGAGGACACATTTAAGTCAGTAAGAACTAAATAATACCTAAATACCATTCCTGTTTGGAAACCTATGTTTGGTAGACTTATTTTATGGTGATATGTGGGTCTAGTTTGGTCATCAACTAGATAATATATTATTCTCTAAAATTTTTGGTAGGTTTAATATAAATAAAAAACTCTTAAAATTTCACCATCCATTTGCCTATGTGATCCCTAAACTGATTATGTCCTAACATACTCTTGATAGTAGGATCTAGTATCATAGTGATGGTCTTGTTCTTGAAGATGTAGTGCCTGAACTTCTTGACTAATTTGACAAGGGAGAAGATCTATTTGTCAATAAAGGAGTATTTGAACTCTATTTATTTTAAGTTAGTGATCATAAACATAATAGGATGTTCAATTTCTTCCTTATTTTTCTTAAATACATCATCAATGGTATGCTTTGAAGCAAAAGAGTATAGGAAGAAGTCCTTAGTAAAATATAGGCTCACCAACATTGGGGCCTATGATATAAGCTTCTTAATTTATTGGAAGGACTACTCAAATTTAGGTGTTCATTCCACTTTGGAATCCAGTTTGATCATTGAATTCAGGGATCTATCAATATCTACAAATCATGATATGAATTTCCTCGTGAAATTAATCTTCCCAAAGAAGGACTTCAACTCTTTTTTGTTGTTTGGGAAAATTATTTTTTAAATTCCCTAAATTTTGTCTAGGTCACTGGTGATCCCATGTTTGGTGATAATTTAGCCCAAAAACTTGGTTTTAGTAACATTGAATATGTTATTATTGGGGTTTAGTGAGATACCAAATATCCTACATCTTTAAAAAATGGACTGGAGATGATCAATATGATCAGCCCTATATTTAGAGAAAATAGTGAGGTCATCTATATATATAATTATGCATTTTCCTATCATTTATTTGAATGCATGATCCGTATCTCTTTAAAAAGTAGCTCCAACATTTATTATCCCAAATAAAATTCACTTATATGTATAAGTTCCTCATTTTGTAGTAAATGTGATTTTCATCTTATTCTCTTATTCCACCAATACTTGATTATATCCTAAAAAATCATCTAAAAAAATCATTATACGACCATTCACAATTTGTATTACCTCATATAATGAGGTTAAATGATATTAGTCTTTATCAAAAACTGTATTAAGGTTCTTGAAGTGAACACATAGTATGATTTCACCACTCTTTTTCCTGACCAAAACTAGATTAGCCACCTAAGTTGAATTCCTAATAGGAAAGACTATCTAGGAAATTAATAACTTATCTACCTAATTTTGAATTAATGGTTCTAAAATAGGATTAATTGGTCTTTACCTCTCCCTAAATGGCTTATGACCTAGCTTGAGTGGAATTTTATGGGTGATGACTCTATGATTGAATATCTTCAAGTCATCAAACCTCCATGAAATTAGACATTTGTATATGATAATCAATTCCTTAACCTTTTAACTTTCATATAGAGTATATTTTAAGCCAATATTAATAAGGTGAGCATTCCTTTCATCACCCACATTTTCTTAGCTAAAATTAGATTCATTAACTTTGACCTATCTTTATTATTATGATTGAGGGTCCATATCAAAGTCTCTTTCCAAGTTGACCATCCCTAGTGGGAGATGATTTTCCTTTAGTTTGATAACATCCTCTACATCTAATTGTTCATGCCACCTATGGCTTATTTCCTTATCATAAATTATCTAGGACTTGAACTATCCTAAATTTGTCAAAAAATAGATTATCTATTGGTCATCATTAAACAATTTATATTTTTTAATATTCCATGGAATTAATGGATAAGGTACCATCTTGATGGATATCTTATATTATTTTTACTCATGCAAGGGTGTCAAAATATTTTTCAAGTGACTAATGAATCAAAAACTTGGTTTTGTTCCCTTAGAATGGCCACTATATTGAAAGCCTCAAATGAATTAATTAAATCCCAGGGTCTATGCTTGTACTTATATAAATATGATAATTATCATTGATACTTATTCCTAACTTGGTTGATCATGAGTTCTTAGTCTCCTTATACCAGTAATTCTTTAACATTATTTTTGAGGGAAAATTATAACCCCAAAATTAGGGCCTCATACTCTACTTTGTTATTGGTACATGGAAACTAGAGCTTGTACACTGCTATGTATTTATTTCCTTGTGGATTGACCAAATAGATACCAAAACCTAATATTTTATTGGATCTCACTCTATCAAAATGTAGAGTCCACAATTAGGAAGTGCCTTACAAATTTTTTTACATTTCATGATTCGTAGTAAATGTATAAATTCTAATAGTATAGACTTGTAACTTATTAATTAGTGGTGTTGTACTATGTAATAGGGTGATTAATCATTAGATTTAAATGGATTCTATTTTGGTTGGAAATACCCCTCCATGGAAGACAAATGTGATAAAATTTTGTGGAAATATATCCATTGAGCATCTTTGACCAATATCTACTCAATAGTAGCCCATACCCCTTAGGAATATCTACTACCAGTATGTTGATAGTCATTTATACTCAAGGTTTTGATGCAACTTGGATCTTTACATCATTAAATTCTCCTAAAATAAGTACTACTATTTTATCTAACTACAAAATAGTCTTTTTGGATGGACTTGGGGTCAAACTAAGATTTTGTCAAATGGAGGTTAACATCACCATTGCCAAAGATTTGGAATCTAAAAAATAATTATGTATATTCTTTCTAAATATTTTAATGGTTATCAAGAAAGGGGGGACCTGATAATTAATTTTATATATAACATTTGTATTAGTTGGTTTGAAATTTTCTAAAACAAACTTCCTTATGAGAGACTTCCATAAGAGCTCCTTATACTCTATAATTTGTACCAATTCATGAAGAGTGATATTGGCCTTGATCTCCTTCATATCCTCAATAATGTTATTTCTTCCCTTGCTTTGCTCTTTCATATTTAGAGGTTAATAATTTAGAATAGGATTATGAAATAAGTTAGCTCATACACTAGTCAATAAATCTCAAAATAATCATAAAGAACTAATGTGTTAAGCTTACTTCCTTAAGGGGCAGTGATAATGAAATCAAGGAACTATTAATGAAATTAAGATAAGCAATACCATCCAAGTAGCACCCCTCCTTAAAAAAAATCAATAAGCATGTTTTTCACTATATTTCATGTTATAAGTCTTTGTCTATAAGGTGTAACATGACCCTCCACTATCTCTTAGTTTACTAATAGATTTAGTTCTTCAATTTATCAATTAGGGGAATGATTGAATGTTTTCTTACCATAATTTTGCATAATAACACTATATGATTCAAAATCCATGAAGGTATTTCTATATAGTAAGTTAACACAAAAATAGCTTTGTAGAAGATATTTTCACATAATAACATTACAAAAAAAGAGATTAAAGTAATTTTTGAGGACCCTTGTGTTTTACCCAACATCCCCCTTCTTTCCATAGGAAATTGGGACCCACTTTTTTTAGATTATTGACTTGAGTTTTATTCCCCTCTTCTATATGTTTATGTAAATTCTAGAAAAAGATCATGATTTGGCCCCTTATACATTGGTAAGATGGATGTCATATTTTGTTTTCATAGACTAAATATTTTTGTAGTATCAAGATTGTTAATTGAAGCTAATTGTTTTAGACTTATGTTTTCATGGACTAACCTTCTTTGGGAGTCTTTTTTAATCTTTATATTTTTGGGATTATGTCTTGGGGATTTTCTCTTATAAATCTTTGTTCTACATGAATTGGTCTTCAAGTTTATTTTTCTGGACATTTTTATTTAAAAATTCACTATTCACATAATTTTCCCACAACAATTCTACCAAAACATTTTCCCCAAACCAGACCTATTCTTGTGGACAATCTTGCAGATGCACTTTCCCTAATAAAATTATGCTTTAGCCTTTACGAAATAGATCCTTAGGGAATTTTGTCATGGATAAATTCCATAAAAATTAGGACCTTATAATTATTTCCAAAATAACCTTTGCCATTTTTAAATTACCCTTTAGATATTTTAAAATTCCCTTTTTCCTTGCTAACCTACCCTTCAATCTTTATGCAATATGTCCTTCAACCTTTTTGTTACAACCATTTTGATTGATAGAATTCCTTTAGGACTTTTAAAATTTCCCTTTAGCCCATTTGTAATTTTCTTTTATAACTTTTGTCTCACACATTTCCATCAGGACATTTTTCTTACACCTTTGCCTTTCTAAACCTTTCCTTCAGACATTTCGTTTGAGACACTTTCTTTGAGCCAATTGAATTCCTTCAAACATTTTATCTAAAAGAATGAGTCTTTGTGATAATTTTTTTAGATAATTTGTCAAAAAAATTCCCCTAGATGCAATTCCTATGGAACTTTTGAAATTACCCTTTACCTTTGACTTACCCTTCAAATGTTTTGTCAAGAATGCATGTTCCTTTAGACTTTTTAAACATACCCTTTAACCTTTTAAAATTACCCTTTGGGACTTTTGTAAGGGCCTTTTATCATATAATTATACCATATTAATTATATCCTTCATGAAATTTTGGCATGAATTAGACCCTTCATCCCTTTTAAATATGCCCTTTGGGAGTTTTATCTTAAGGATTTTTTTCCCTATGAGCCTATCCTACGAAGCCTTTTCCCCAACACATTTCTTTCAAAATTTGTGTCTAAAAAATTTTGTCTAACAAAAAAATACCCCAAGGTCACATGCCCTTTATATTTCCTAAACTAAGCCTTTGGACATTTTTAGAAGGACCCTTTAGGCTTTTGAAGTGGTCACTTACCCTTTAGGACTTTAGTCCCAGACATATTTCCATTCAACCAATTCCTTCAAACATTTTATCCAAAACATCATATCCTTCAACCCTTTTGAGATAATCCCTTCAAGAATTCCTTCAAACATTTTATTTGATAAAAATGATACTTTGAGAAAATTATTATGGACATTTTATCCAAAATAATTCCCCCAAAACAAATCCCCCACATAAACACTGAAAATAATTCTCCCACAAACAATTACCCCAAAACAAATACTAGACTACCAAGTGTAACCTTTTCTTAGAGAGAATTTCATTATATTTTGAGTTGAATTAAATATTTTAGACTATGACCAAATATTATTTTATTAATACTAAGACATTAGGCTTAAATATTCATGCATGGCCCTTTATACATATTTTCTAAAAGTATTATGATGAGTCATTTTTGTCTTATGATTGCAAGAGTAGGGAATTTTGAAGAAATTACATGTGTCCAATTACAAAGATTAAATTTTATAGTCATGTAGACATCATTTTATGGTCATGAAGACATCATTTTACTGTCAAATGAATGTCAAATTTAACCTCAAAAACATGTCAAACTTACTAGATTAAATTTGACAGTCATGGAGATGAATTTAATAGTCATGATAACATCATTTGATGGTCATGTAAATGTCAAATTTAACCTTAAAAAATGGATAATTTATACAATTAAATTTTAAATTCATGTGGACATCATTTGATGGTCATGAGGATGCTATTTTATGGTCATGTGAATGTCAAATTTAACCTTGTAAATCACCCATTTAGATTTAAAAATGGACCCAATAGATGGATATTTTATGTTGCTTTGTATACTTGATCCAATGGTGTGATATCGATAGAGACTTTTTAAAGGTCCCAAATTAAATAGGGAGTGACAAATGTCACCATCATGGGAGCCTAATATACATATCTAATGACCTATAGGAAGAAGCAAGGAACCTAGTAGATAGATCCAATGAACTATGTTAAACTAGTACATAAGGATCAATGGCGTGAGATCAACACGGAATATTCAAAGTTATTAAAACCAATGAAGATATTCCAAGAGGTATGATCACATTCCATCATGTAAAATATCAATGTTTCAAGTCATAAGTGGAGTTTTTAGAGATCTAAGACTTAATCAGCTATAGACATGTGTCACATTTTGAAAGGTAATAATAGATCTTTGGACACATGAGCTATATATATTAATAGACATTGGTTCTCATAGTTGAGCTAAATTATGTATATACATGTTTTAATTTGAATGAGATATATAAAATTGAATATCTAAACTCTATAAAATGCATGGGTGAGCATGTAATCCATAGTTTAGATTAGTCATGGCTAATAGTAATACAACTAGTTCTTATAATATGGGTAAAGTAATTTTGGTACTTCATGCATATGTCTAAGTTTTATTTAAAGGTGATGAATCTTAAATATTGATAGGTTAGTCTTACAACCTATAAAAGGAGGCATGTGTATTTTTGGAAAATGGGGAATGTATTTTGATGTTTACATGTAGTTTGAGCTATAATTATTAAAAATTGCCTCTATTTTTTAAAACTTACACATGTTCCATAGCTTTGGCAAAGGATATTTGAAATGGATAACAAGAAGTATAATATTATACAATTTTAGACTATAGTTAGAAATACATGTTTTGACTATCACATGTAGTGATCTTGAATGAACTTGGAGGATGAGGCAACCCCTTCCCCAAGTCTATATAAAAATTTGTAATCCAACTTGGTTTTTGGTCAAATAAGTTTTTAATACAAGAGAAACATCAATTTTGATCATCACCAAATGTGTTTATGTATTTTCTTTCCAATTTATATGTAATTATTTGTTACTTTCATTGGTTGTATGTTTTAATAATCTTTAGTGTGAGAAAGCTACAACTATATTTTTGATTATTTTGATTGAAATATTAATTTTTAGGTCTAAAACAACTACTAAAAGATTGGTAAATATATTGGTTAATATAGTCAAGTTAAAATTGATTCATGGTTCTGATTATGCATGAGTGTTTTCTTGGATGTATTTTTTTTTGTGTGTGTAATAGTTGCCTTATACACATCACTAGCTTGAGCCATAATATCCTAATTAAGGGTGTGTAATAGCTAACTTAAAAGGATAAACCTTTGTCTAAGGCTTGTGAATTTCCTACATCATTATTTATTTAAACTTCTTAGTCATGTCTGACTGTGTGTGTACAATTTATACTAGCAATAGACATAGGTTCTAAGGTCACTTATCCTTTTAGAAACTAACTAGGAGAGTAGTTCTTAAAAATGATAAAATATATATTTTTGCCTTACCCTTCCCTCTATTTTTTAATTTTGTTGAGATCTACCAACTCTAGATTATCAACCAATCAGCCATCAAATCACATATAGATTCACTATCGCTATTAGGAACCATACCTCCATCCAAAAACCTTATCAACAACATGCATGTCCTACCCCTATTCTATCAATAGGTTGAAATAAACCACATACATGTAACTCATGATCTGGAGTGGAGTTTACTTCTATTGAGATATTAAAATGTTAGAGGCAACTTCATTATGATTTTGGTGTGCATAAAATCCACACCAATAATTAACTAATGCTACAAAGAGGAACACACCCCTGATAGTAATAATTATCCTTTACATAGAGATACACTAGACTCACCAAGGAGAGTGACCAGATCTAATTTATAAGCTAGTTTCATAGTTTCACCCTTGTCAAATAATATAAGATCTAGAACTATGCCAATAACCCCAGTTCAAAATAATCCTCCTCCAATAAAAAACCTCTTACTTGTAAGGAACCCTTTACCTTTTACTCAACTAATGGATTGACAACAATGCTAGTTAGTTGGATCTACTATCTCCACCAAGAGACATACATGTTGCCTCAAAATCCCAAAAAATATTTGCCATCTTTTTCTCCTTCAGGAGCAAGGACAACATAGGAACACATCAAATCAACTAAAGTTACACTGAGACTAATGAATGTCATAGATGAGGATGTTTCATACAAATTATTCCTTTTTACATTAATGGATTTTGCTTATGATTTGTATTTAAAGATAACCAAAAATTCCATCACTTATTAAGATCAATGTCAAGAACTTTTCTTACATAGTTTGGACAAGTCACCAATCCTAGTTTGTTACACCAGCACTTCACCATCATGAGGAGAGAACCTAATGAACCTATATATACATTCAATATAAGATGGTATAACATGTATAATTGGTTGACCCTATGGTATAAACTAAAGGTAGAATAAGAATTGGAAATATACAAGAATGCATTGAACACTATCACTACCATATTCTTGACAAGAGCAATTATGGATAAAAATTTGGCATTAGAATTCAAAGAGGTTATCATCATAGATAGGCAATTGAATCCTTAGACACCTAAAGTGCTTAATATCAATAATGGTTTTCCAACACTAAATATAGTTTTGCATGCAAGATAGAAAGTACTGCCTTTCAATCAAAACCAATTATATATAATGCATCCACTAACATGGATAACACAGCCAAATTTTGGCTACTTGAATAATCATGCAATAGGTAATAGTTATCAATAACACCAGTAAATGGTTGCACTTCCCACTGCTATTTTACAATGTATCAATTCCACAAAGGCAAGACTAGATTCTATTCACAAGATGGCTCAAAATCTTAGTAATGATTTCTTAAATATGAAAAGGAAGACGGGCAATGAAAATGGACCAATTGGTAATCAAAATACTAGATTCTAGATATTCAATAGACCATTCAATAGGTTTGAACAACCTAACAAGCTTATAGAGATTAAATTAATAGAGATGACTTTTCCTAATTGGTGCAACATTTATAATACTTCAAAGCATAGTAAGCTAAACTATGTTGAATTTTGTACAACCTTCAAAATCTTTCAAAGAGAGGTGGCTAGAAAGGATTAAATGCATAATATGCCTAAGCATAATCCAAATGCTAGCTTTTTCAGCACTGTCATTTTTTTGGAAAATAATGAGTTTACTTTTTTAGGTGAAGATGATAATGAGCTTGAAGACAACATGGATGAAGTTCATGATTTCCATTGGTTTCAAAAAATTACATACAATCTAAGGAATAAGGATCCACTCACAACATTGACTCTAAATAACACAACAATTCTTCCTAATCCTAAAATAGATAACAATCCACCCCTTCTAAATGGGAATGATCAACAATAGAGAAATGAAGAACCAAGTAAAGGAGGATACAACATTGTTGAGGATATGAAGAATATCAAGGCAAATATAACTTTTCATGAGTTATCAAATAACACTGAATAGAAAGAGCTACTCTATAAGTCCATTACTGAGAAGACCCCTATGGAAAAAGTGAAAGCATCTATATAAAAATTGAAAGCATCGAAAACCAATGTTATCTATAAGAGAAATCCAAAAGTTCCAGCCTTCCTACTAATTATCTAGGCATTTGGTAAGAACATTCAAAATTGATTAGTTAATTCTAAAACATCTTCAACTATCATGCCTACATCCATATGTCATAGATTAGTTTGATGGCAAGCCCTTAAAATAGGATAGTTTCTCAATTATATAAGAAAGTGGTCCTATTATTTAGAGAATTAAACAATATGTGTATTCAACTAGCATCTAACCCAAGTGTCCAAATTACCATTGATATTCTAGTGGTGGACATAACTAAAGGCTAAGGTCTATTATTAAGTAGGGATTGGTCCCAAACACTCAATGGATATCTTTATATAAAATTTTGTCATATATGGATACCATGGAGAGGATTTTCAAATCAAATTAGAATTGATAGAGAGCTGAGAATGAAGTATCCCATTAAAGAGTATAACATCAAGAATGAAGAGGTAAAGTGTGACTCACACAACCTTAGTATTTATATTGTTACTACATAAAATAAAGTACAAAGTCCAAAACTTGAAGATTCTAATTAACTATGGAATCTAAAACTTGATGGTGCTATATCCAAGAAAGGATCAGGCATGGGAATCAAGTTGATTGATCATTAGGGTAAAAATTTCTTGGTAGCATACAGGTTGTAATTTCTATGCACTAATAATAGAGCTAAGTATGAGGCTTTAGTTTTGGGACTATGGTTTATACTCAAGAATAATGTGAAGAAACTATTTTTTGTACTATGGTTTACACTCAGGAATAATGTGAAGAAACTATTAGTATTTGGCAATTCAGATTTGGTGGTCAACTAAGTTATAAATAAGTACACATGTAATCTATCTTATTTGAAGAGATACAAGCATATATTGTGAGACCTGATTGAAAGCTTTGAAGCTTTAAAAATTATATCACTTCCTAGAGATAAATTAGAAATCTAATTCATTAGTTGTTTCTACTACTAATTTGGATCAGGTAAAGGAATCTAAGGTAAATAAGTTGTATATTGAATTGGTATCATGCCCCTTTGTTCCAGATAATGTAGAAAATTTCTAGGTTTTTGATGATGACAAGTAGATTATTTAGTTTTTAACCAATTTAGGGGAATTCAAATCCCAAATCATTAATGACAAGGATATTAATCATATCTATCATGAGGAATCAAATAATGAGGTCATTAATCATCTCACAGAGAATAGAATTCTAGCTAGCCTTGTTTCTTTAGAAAGACCATTCAACATAGATATTCAGGGACAATAGCTAAAATAGCCAAAGGTCAATGAATCAAACATTAAAATATAAAATCTAGGAGTTGATTACAACCCACATTATGTTAATATTGTTATCAATTATACCCCAAAGGAGAGATATCAAGTGAAGGATTTGATTTCTCAATATAGGGATGTCATCACTTGGACATATGAAGATCTGAAATTTGATGACTCTTAGGTCATCACTCACATGATTTCCTAAAATAAAAATCACAAACCATTTATATATAAGTACAGATGAGTCAATCCTATTTTGGAGCCTCTCATTCAAAGATAAGTGGAGAAGATTTTAAATGCAAAAATCATCTTCCCAGTCTAACATTCTACCTAGGTGCCCAATTTAGTCCTAGGAAGAAATAAGAATAGTAAGATCAAATTATGTGTGGACATTAGAAATATGAACAAGGATTCTAAAAATAAAATTATTGTATGCCTTATCTATATTAGGTGATATAAATAATAAGTGGTTATGAAATGATGTCCATCTTTGATGGATTTTTGGGCTCTATAATCAAGTACTTATGCAATTTGAGGATATAATGAAGATGATGTTCATCATTAAGTGGGGAACTTATGCATATAAAAGGATACCATTCAACCTAATAAATGTAAGAGTTACCTTTCAATGTTCCATGGATCATGCATTTAAAGGACTGATAGGAAAATGAATAATTATCTACATGGATGCTCTTTTAGTATTTTAAATGACTCAAAATGACTAGATAAGTCACTTGAATTCCATATTCAAGAGATGTAGAAGGTTGAGTATTTCATTGAACCCAAAGAAGATTATATTTGAATTGACTGAAGGTAAGGATTTGGGGAACATCATCACCAAGGATGGGATCACCATTGATCCAGATAGAATTCAAGTGATTTTAAAAATTTAGCCACCAAATAACAAGAAGGAGCTCAAATCATTCTTATAAAAGATTAACTTTGTAATGAAGTTCATGTCAGGATTTCTAGAGATCATCAGAATTGTGAGTGCCATGTTTAAGCAAGATGCCAAAATAGAATGGATAGATAAAGTTTGAAAGTCTTTCTAGTACATTAAAGATGCAATATCATAAGCTCTAGTGGCGATCAACCCAAATATTTTGAAATCTTTTTACCTACTCTCATTTTTTTAGAGCATTCAATTTTTGTCATCATGTAGAAGAAGGATAATACCAAGCATCCAATCATGTTTATGAACATGAATATAAAATATGTAGAACTTAGGTACTCTATGATTGACAAACAAATTTTTTCCCTTGCTAAAGTAGTAAAAAGTTTTCATTATTAAATCTTGACGAATAAATTCATTGCCATTATGTCTAATCCTAGTATTAAGCTCACCCTATCAAAGAATGAGATAAGAGAATGATGAGGCAAATAGATGTCCAAGCTATAAGAATTTGGCATAGAGATCAACCCTATAAATATCATTTGATGGTAAGGCATTATTTAGCTGATGACAGATCTAGATCTAAACATCATAGTTAAAGAGCTATGTGAAGCTCAAGTATCTAAAGGGGAATGGTACGTAGATTAAATATATTTTTTACTTATATGAACTTATTCCCCCAAGCTCAATAGAGAGATAAAAAGATATTTGAAGCTCAAAGGTACTCATTATATGATCATGAAGGGAGTCCTCTATAAAATAAATTATGAAGGTATTTAACATAGTTATGTATCTAAAAAGGAAACTAAAGAAATTTTAGAGAAATTGGATCAGGAGATAGATAATGTTCATTCTTCTTAGAATAACATAACCCATAAAATCTTAATAATGGGCCACTACTAGCCAACATTTTAAAAATATGTTCATTCTCATCTGAGAATATGCCACAAATGCCAAGATTTAACCAATGGACAAGTACATGCAATAATGCCTTTACAACCAATTATTGAAGGAAGGAAATTTACCTAGTTGGGTTTAGACTTCATTGGTGTCATTAACCCAAATTCCTTAGCAATACATACATTTCTACTTATTGCTATAGATTATTAAATCAGATGGATTGAAGCCATAACCATAAAGAATTGCATAGCATATGATGTGATTCACTTCTTGGAAAAACACATAACTAAATTTGGCACACATATTTATATGGTTTGTGATAATGGACCAAATTTCATATCAACAAAATATACTAAATTGAAACATGACAACCAAATCATCATCAGGTCAGCTTCTAACCATTACCCTTAAGGAAGTGAATTGGTAGAATCAATGAACAAGAATTTGATCGATGAAATCAAGAAACCAACTAGAGACAAGCCAAGGGATTAGCACAATTTATTAAAGTATGCTCTTTTGGCAGACTAGACTAGACATAAGCAAGCCCTTAAATCTTCACACTACCTACTGGCATATGGATGCAAGATTATATGTCTAATTATGTTAAAGCTACCCACTTATCAATTTATGCAAGACTACATGGAACCAAGTAATAAAACAAAATTGAGATTACTAGAGATAATTGAAATGGAATATTCAAGGACTGAGGCCTTACAAACATTTAAGAATCACTAAGATGTGGTCAAGAGGTGGTTTAAGAAGAGATCAAAATTTAAAGCATTCAAGATTTTAGATCTAGTGATACTTTGGGATAAATCTCATGAGAAGAAAAGATTAAAATGATAAGTTTGCCCCACTATGGATTAGACCATACCAAATTTTATATATCATGGGAAATAACACATTTCTTCCAAAATACCACCAAGTATTCAATCTTACTAATCTAGTCATCATATACTTCTTAAAACAATACTTCAGGGTTGTACCATATGTTGATGTTATTGAGTAATGAGGGATAAATGAATGTAGTTGTAGGATTAGATTAGATTTCATTTTTTATATATTATATTTTATTCATTTCTTATTTTAGTTTCTTACTTTTATAGATTAGATTTGTTGCTTTAATAGACTAGTCTCCTACTTTATAGATTAATCTTTCCTGCTTTTAGTATTTTGCTTTTATAGATTAGATTTCATGTTTTATATATTAGATTTGAGTGATTTCTTAGTTTAGTTTCTTGATTTATTAAATTAGTTATTATTTGATTTATCTGATGATTAAAATTATGTTTTCCCTAACTATAACCAAGTTAAAATCCAAACCAATTGAGCTTGTGACTTATGAAAAAGGAGAAATTCAAAATCTTGACACTTTGGGACTAGTTTACAGATTCAGTGTATTTCTATGTTTTTGAGTCTTTAAGATGAAAGTAGGTAATCATGTATTATTATAAATGGTATCAAAATTGAATACTTTTATCATGTATGTGAAATTTTCTCTCATAGTACTTCTATTAGAAATATGATTGTCATTTATGTCAAAAGGGACATTATGATCATGTCATTGATGTTCAAGATTGTATATGGTGATTATAGGATATGAAAAGGATATTATTATAGGTTAAGAATGATTAGAATGATTGTGTAAATTATTTTAATTCATTAAGTTATTCACATTGATCATCTAAACATTTTGGGTCTATGAAAGAAAAGATGAGAAAACATTTTACTAATGTCACCATTACCACATGTGGATGAGTATGGGAGAGATGGTCACACGGTTGTGATCACATTAGTACCTAATTTTTATGCACTATATTTAAGGTTATGAGATGAAGCACAACTAAAGTTATGGGGATTAAAATTTTGTTAGTAAAATAAAATCCACTAAGTTTCCATAGCCAAATTTACAAAAATGGATAAATAGAGCCAAGTAAGCATATTGATTAGGTTAGCATTTGCACACATGGAGTTGTTAGGATAAAATTATCACATGGGTATATTCATTTTTATTCCTAGTTTATATGCACTAAATATCATGTCACACAATTTAGAGTGACAAAATATATGATTTAGTGAAGTAAGGCTCCAAGACATTTTGACAATGTTTTTCAACATAGTCAAATTTGTAGGTTATAAGAAAAAGCTAGAAAGACATTTTTATGATATCATATCTTACACGTATGAAGGATTCAGGAGTAAATGGATACATGGATGGAATATAATATGTAATAGGATAATATGCACTAAATTATAGGGCATGCAACTAAGCATAGTCAGAGTTATGTAAGGATAATGTTGGGCTTCCATGTAAGTTTGAGGCATAAACTAGCTCTATGGTAGAATAATCTGAGTAAGAAAATTAGTAGTGTTATATCTTACATGTGAAAAATATTTAATAATAAATAAACATATGGGTCTATTTATTATTATTCCTAAGTTATATGGTCTAAATTTTAGACTACGCAATTGAGCAAAGTAGAAGTTTATACAGATGCAAAGATAGCCTTTTGGGTATATTGAAATAGTCTCCATACTTAGAAAAATATGAAAAAGGTAAAGTTTCATCTAGTTTGAAGATCATTAACTCATGTTTAATCAGACATTGGAGATCCAATAAAGTGTAGTGAATTCACAGTGTCAAAGGTCCATCTAAATTAATTTGCAAGTGATAAGTGTCACAATCATGGAGCCTAGATAGTTAATCTATGGTGCAAGTTAAAGTCAAAAGGTCAAAAAGCAATGCAAGGATGCCAAGTTTCATAATATTAAGAACTAAAAATGATGTAGAGAAGGCATATGCCTATTTCAAGTGTCATATCCTTGAGGGTTAGACAAATATATAGATCTAACTTGTCATAAGATCTAACAGTGCATCGGTGATCATGTAAAAGAGATCAAATCAAGTGAATGTAATCAAATGTTATAAATTTCTTGATGGTTATCAACATAGTGGAAACCTAAAGACTGAGTAGGTTCAAGAATATCAATGGAGTGGAATTGATCTAAATATATAGAAAGCTACAAGATGAGATCAAAGTATTGATGTTTAACAACCAAGTCAAGGTAAAGGTCATGCATCTTTGGAGATCAAATGACACATAGAAGCTTGGATGAGATAGATATAATGAAGTGAGTGGAATCAAGTGGAATAAAGTGATAGATTTTTAACGTCTCAATAGAGATAAAAAAATGTGCATCTTTGGAGATTGAATAGAGAGTGTGATCCTGTTAGAGAATGATTAAATTAATGCATTTTAACATTGATCTATTTGAATAGAGATCATTGGATCATAGATCAAAATGTAAGATCAATTATTAGAATTTAAATTCATGTCCAAATAAATGGTTACAAGAACATGTAATAACTTACATATAAGATCTATATCTCAACATAGATAATGAGATTGATCGATCTAACTGATCAAATCTCCATTAAAGATTTTGTGCATCAAAAATTGAGTTTAAAATATGATATAGATAATAAAGATAACTAAAATTACAATGTGATGCATGGAATATATTGTAAGGTGTTATGGTTTAACCACCTCTCAAGGATCTATTAGCTATGGCTATTATATAAGTCACCAACAAATTGATTCTTTGGTGCAATGGAAACCAGTGAACTAATAGAATCATGATGTGGGAATTTATAGTTCAAGTCATACTAAACTAAAGTCTAAAATTTGCATGATGTTTTATAGTCTTAGTTTGAACATAGAGAGAATAAACAAACCGTAGATCATGTGTCTATATATATATATATATATATATATATATATATATATATATATATATATATATATATATATATATATATATATATATATATATATATGATATATGGGATAAAGTAAATACTGCTAAATAATTGCATTTTCTATTGAGCTAAATTGAATATAGAGTAGAGTGGTTGGTGAAGGTAATGAAGTGTATCAAATAAATAAATATCTAGACATAGGACCAGAGAGGAATAGTGAGGAGTAAAGAGGAAGAAATGTATAAAGAGAATGTGATGAGTATGATCAATTATAGATTAGACCTATAACAAAAAATAGAGATATAGATTCATTTATGAATCTAATTTGTAAATTGGAGTTGTATCTCCATATAAAAGTCTGATAGGATGGTTCCATCAGATAAGCTGAGTAGGTGATTCCTTAGATTTGGTTCTCTTAACCAAAGATTAGTGTCTCCTTAGGATTGGTGTCCTTGAACATTGTAACCAGTGAGGTTTGTCAGTGAGGCTTTAAATTGTGAGGCTAGATTAGAATAATAGCTTATAACATCTATTCTCACCATGGTTTTCCCCTTTGGATTTTCCATGTATAAATCTTATCTCATGTGCATTTGTGGTTGTATGTGATCTCTACATTTATCTTTTAATATATATATGATTTTGAATTTTCTTTAAAAGGATTGAAATACTAGTTTTAATTGATATACTTATTCACCCCCCTCTTAGTATCTATTTGTGTTCTAAAAACTTCATAAAAATTTAGAAAGTTTTCTTATTTTATTTGATCAAATGAACTTATCACATTTAATACAAGTTAGAAATGATAATTCTAAGAACAGATGTGGCTAGTGGGGATGTTCTAGTAATGACTTGTTCTATAATTATAATAGATCATTGGGGTTATAGCTCTTCTCTTTTCCATTCAATAACAAAGAAGAACGAAAGAAGAAAGATCAAATGGATTCAAAATAGCAAAATAAAATTTAAAGAAAACCAAAAGGCTCATAAGATGAAAATTTTTCAATTTACCATGCATCATGATCAAAAGAAAAAATAATGGACTGAGAAGAGAAGGAGACCAAGGTAGTTTATTTAATAGATACTAGAAAAAAAACCTATAACCCCATCAAGGCCTTTGAAAAACTCATCATAGTAGGGGTTAAATAAACTACATGTTTTGACACACACATATCCAATGAATTAGAAGGCAAGTATGTTGTTTGAATGTACATAAGGAGTCTCTTTTATATTTCTAATTTAAGTATTCTTCTATGGCACACTTCATGATTGATTTAGGATTGAAAACTAAAGTTTTGGGTTCTTGAATACACAAGATTATTCCCCTTTTAAGTCACCATTTATTTTACCCAACATCCCCCTTCTTTCCATAGGAATTAGGGACTCACTTTTTTCAGATTATTGTCTTGATTTTGAGCCCCTTCTTTTATATATTTATGCAAATTGTGGGAAAAGATCTTGATTTGGCCCCTTATACTTCAGAAATATGGAATTGATATTGTGTTTTCATAGACTAAATATTATTTTTCTATGAAGATTGTTACTTTGAGCTAATTATTTTAGACTTATGTTTTCATGAACTAATCTTCTATGGTAGCCTATTTAGGCTTTATGTTTTTGGGCTTATGTTTTGTAGCTTTTCTCTTCAAAACTTTTGTTCCACTTGAATTAGTATTCAAGTTTATTATTGTAGACATTTTTCTGATGAAATTTCCTCTTCACATCATTTTCCCCACAACAATTATACTAAAATAATTTCCTCAAATTAGACTTATTCTTGTGGAAAATCTTGTCAATGCACTTTTCCTAATAGAATTACCCTTTAGCCTTTACAAATTAGATAATTTAGGAATTTTTTCATTGACAAATTCCCTATGAAATAGGCCCTTTGGATTGTTCCCAAAGTACCCTTCGACATTTTAAAATTTACCTTTCCAACATTTGAAATTCCCTTTTACCTTGCCAACCTACCCTTCAAGCTTTATGTAATATGTCCTTCAGCATTTTTATTGTAGACATTTTGCCCAATGGAATTCGTTCAGGACTTTTGTAATTTCCCTCTAGCCCCTCTACACTTTTACTTCGAGACTTTTCTCCACACATCTCCTTCAAGAATTTTGTCTTGCACCTTTGCATTTTTGAACCTTTCCTTCAAACATTTCATCTGAGACACTTTCTCGAAGCCAATTGAATTCCTTTAGACATTTTATCTGAAATAATTAATCATTAAGAGAATTATTATAGATATTTTGTTTGAAACAATTCCCCCTTATGAAATTCTTATAAATTTTTTGAATTGACCCTTTGCCTCTAACTTACCCTTCAGATGTTTTGTCAAGGACACATGTTCCTTCAAACTTTTTGAACATACCCTTTGACCTTTTGAAACTGCCTTTCGAGGATTTTGTGGTTACAGTTATAGACATTTGTAAGGGCCCTTTACCATCAAAATATAACCTATGAATTATATCTTTTGGGCATTTTCATTATGAAGTAAACCCTTTTTCCATTTTCAATATGGCTTTCAGGACTTTTGTCTTGAGAATTTTTTGCCCTACAAGCCTATCCTCTAAGACTTTTTCCCTAGGCCATTTCCTTTAGACTTTGAGTCTCAGACATTTTTTCCAAAATAGAATTCTTGAAATAATTCCCCCAATGGCACATGCCCTTCAGAATTCTTGAATTAACCCTTTGGACATTTTCAAAAGAACCCTTTAGGTTTTTGTAAGTGGCCACTTACCCTTTGAGACTTTTGTCTTGGGTATCTTGCCCTTCAGCCAAATCCTTTAGACATTTTTTCTAAAACATCATATCCTTCAATCCTTTTAAGATCATCCCTTCAAGCATTCCTTTGGACATTTTGTTTGATGAAAGTGATCCTTTGAAAGAATTTTTGTAGACATTTTATCCAAAATAATTCCCTCAAAACAAATCCCCCACATAGAAGCCCATGACAATTCTCCCACAAATAATTTCCCCAAAAAAAATACCAAACTACCAAATGGCACCTTTTTTTAGAGATGATTTAATTATGTTTTATGTTTAACTCAATATCTTAGCCAAGGCCCAAACCATATTTATCAATACTAAGACCTTACACTTAAATATTCATGCAGGGTCCTTTATACATATTTTACAAAAGTATTATGCTTAGTCTATTATTACTTATGTTTACAGGATTAAGGAATACCAAAGAAATGACATGTGTCCAATTATTGAGATTAAATTTGGTAGTCACAAAAATATCAAATTTAACCTAAAAAATGTGTCAAACTTATGATATTGAATTTGACAGTCATGTGGATAACATTTGATGGTTGTGAGGACATTATTTGATGGTCATGAGAGTGTTAAATTTAACCTTGGTAATGTCTATTTATGGAATTCAGTTTTATAGTCATGTAGATGTCATTTTATGGCCATGAATATGTGATTTGATAGTCATGTGATTTCTCAAATTTATCCTTGTAAATTACCTATTTGGATTTAAAAATGGACCTAGTAGATCAATAGTTTGCATCGATCTATATAGTTCATCCAATAGTGAAAGATCGATGGAGACTTTTCAAAGGTACCAAATCAAATAGGGATTAGCAAGTGTCATCATCATGGGAGCCTAGTACATTGATCCAATGACTCATGAGAAGAAGCAGGGAACCCAATAAACATATCCAATGAGCCACACTAAACTAGTACATAAGGATTGACGGTGTAAGATCAACATGGAATTTTCAAAGGTCTCAAAACCAAAAAATATATGCCAAGTGGTACAATCACATTCCATTATGAAAATGATTGATGAGAGTCCTAGGTGTACTTTTCATAGATCTTGGATTCAATTAGGTGTTGACATGTGTTGCATTTTGAAAGCTAGAAAGCTATTATGGATAGAATACTTAGATATTTAGACACTCGAGCTATATCTATGAATAGACATTGGGTCTCATAGTTGAGATAAATTATGGACATGCATGTTTTATTTTGAATGATGAATATACATGTGAAGATCTAAACTCTATAAAAGGTATGGATAGGCATGCAATGCAAAATTCAAATTAGTTATGGCTAACAGTAATGCCACTAGTTCTAAAAACATGGGTAAAGTGATTTTTGTATTTCATGTATGTATATAAGTTTTATTTGAAGGTGGATAATATGAAATGTCAAAAGGTTGTTCTCATAACCTATAAAAAGAGGCATGTGTAGTTTTGTTAAGTAGTGCATCTATTCTAAATTTTGCATGAAGTTTGAGCTATAATTATTAAAAATTACCTCTATTACTTTAAGCATACACATGTTACATAGTTTTGGCTAAGGCATTTTTAAATGGATAAATGTAAGTATAATCTTATATGGTTTTAGACCACAGTTAGAACTACATGTTCTGAATATCACATGTAGTGATCTTTCATGAACTTGGAGGATGAGGGAACCCCTTCCCGAAATCTATATAAAAAATTGTAATCCACCATATTTTTTGGTCAGATAATTATTGAATACAAGAGTAACATTAATTTTTATTTTAAATGAATGTGTTTGTTTATTTTCTTTCCAATTCTGTGTAATTAGTTGTTACTTTAATTGGTTATGTTTCAATAATCTTTAGTGTGCAAAATTTGTAAATAGATTCTTTATTGTTTTTATTGATATACTAATTTATAAGTGTGTAAAATAAATGAATAGTCAATTTTAAATTTATTTATAGTTATTATTGTGCATGAGTGCTTTCTTGGATGTATTCTTATATGTGTGTGAAACATCTACCTCAGATACTTCACTAGCCTGAGCCATAATCTATTAATTAAAGGTATTCAAAAAAATACCTTAAAAGGATCAAAATTTTGAGGATTTTGAATTTATTGAATTATTATTTCCTTAGACTTCTTAGTAATGTATGACTATGTGTGTACAATTTCTACTATCAATAAGCATATGTTTTGAGAGCACTTGTCCTTTTAGAAATTGTCTAAGGGAGTAGTTCCTAAAAAATATAAAAGATTTATTTTTTTCCTTACCCTTCCCTCCTTTTTTAGTTTATTTTGAGATCTACCCACTCTATATTATAAACCAACTACCCATCCAACTCACATAGAGATTCATTATCCCTATTAGGGACCACACCTTTATCCAAAAACCTTGTCAACAACCTGCATGCCCTAACCACTATTGCACCAATAGGTTGAAATAAATTACATGATTTAGAGTGGAATTTACCTCCATTGAGATCATAAAACATTATATTCTACCTCATTACATCTATGTTTTGCATAAAACCCACACCAAAACCTTATATTTATAGATTTTAACAAATGAGGTAATTAATTTATGACTGTCCATCTTGAGATCAAGATGTGTGGCAAAAAATGCATCTAATTTTGGAGGATCAATGAAATAAATTTTGTAATTAATAATTATAGTTTTCAAATCCATATATTTTTGTGATATTTATAGTTTGATTTATTCACAACATTTAAGGTGATGTCATGCAAGATGTCACCATTTTAGATATTTGTTGTCATGTCATTAATACAAAACTTACATATTTATAAAAATATAAATTTAGTAATTATACATGGATATTTTAACTATGAATTTATATGATTTTAACCAATTAAGGACCTATGATTTGGTTAATTACCATTTTTGAATTTTGACAAGGTCACCTTAAATAAGTGGTTTAAAAATGTCAGTTGATAGTTCACAACTTGAGTAGAGAAAAATTAGAAGATGTTGCATATAGGATAATTAACTATTTATGAACTATTATAAATATAATTTTCACAATAAGGAGGGATACTCTATCCTACTTAAACATGGAATAAAATTGAAATACCTCATATGTTGTGGGTGCTAATTTTTAGAGGTGAATCTCTAGGTTAAAGGGCTAGTTCCCTTGCTCAACACCTACAATTAACCATTAACCTACTTACCTTGAATGAAAATTTATATAATTATATTAAACACTAATATAACAAAGGTAATTAACCAAGATTAATTCCACAATCTTACTTAAACTTGCACTATGGAAGATAATTTGCAAAACTAATCTCAAAACCCAAGGTTCTCTTAACAAAAGTGTTTTGACATGAAGGTAGAATGAAATGTATTTCTCAAGGTAGATGAATATTAGGTATTATCATGGATATTAATAGTATTATTCACACTTAAATACAAACAAAACAACCATTAACACATTATCAAACCTATTATAAGGTAAATTACTTACATAAAGCATAAAGGAGTGAGATGGATACAAGAAGAAATAACTATCACTTATCATTAAAAATAGACTACTTGACACACTTATCAAAGAATTTGAGAAACTAAACTAGTTATAAATATTTGTTAAAAGGAAAAATCAGTATTAAATTTATCAAGGCTTCACAAAACCAAATGTGGATGTCTCATAATGCTAAAATAGGTAGCTTATGAGGATGGGAGAGAAGGGCATAGAGGAGTGAGATTTCCAATTTTCAACATGAGTTACAAAAAAAAAGGGAGTTAGATAATAGTCATAAAATGTTTATAAAAATATTTTTTCCTCTTCTAAGGGTTATGCATCATCCAAAGGGCATAAGAGTTTCAAACTTAGCTTCACACCTTGCACTACTCCTTAGAACTACCCTTATTTGCATAAGAAGAGTGAAAAATATAATTTTTCATAATCATCTCACCATTAATAAATTTAGATATTATAATTTTAAACCTCTTATATATTTATAAACTCCTTTTCTCTAACATTTTAGTGGAAATTATCATCCATCTCCTTGGGTGTTTTGAAACGCCTTCATCTTTCATGCCTAGCCTTCTCCAAGTGGCTCAAAAATTGAATTCAACTTCATAAAATAACTCTCTTTCCATGAAATACATTAAAATACATTTTTATACCTAGATCAATTCATTTTGGTTCATGGAACAACTCCCAAGACTCCATCTTGCACCTTTTGCTCTCATTTGGCCTCAAATCCTTATAGCCCTAAAATCCTATAAACCTCATTATATAGGATATTATGTGGATATTATTTATAAAATAAAGATATATTTGAGGACCCAGTATGGCTTTAAAACTCCATGAAATGTTTCATATCTTGAGAGTGAGTGGAAGTATCTTTTTTCTATTGTTTTCCTTCCCTAATTAGGCCAACTTGCCTGGAAGACTGATTTTTGACTCTCATATTTTACCACAATATTGAAATAATGAACAAGTTTGGGAATAAATTTCCATATCCTATAATCATCTTCCATTCCAAATTAGAGTTTTTGAGACACTGTGGAAGTGTGATAACCTTGAAATGGTCTCACACTCTAGTATATTTTTAAGCCTATTTAAGACTGCCTTAAAAAACTAGGTTTATTTGAGCATATCGAGGGTGGTTTGTATGAATGTTTTGAATTTTATAGGTGTAAACCATCCAAGATAACCTCTTCTAATAGTTTTTAAGTGCTCCATTTCTTAAAACACTTAAATCCCTTAAAAATAGCGCATTTAATGTAGTCGATAAAGTTAAAAGTATAGAAAAAGTACATAATTAGAATGTAATTGGAGTATAGGATATTTTTTTATGGTTATAATATCAAACTAGGTCATCACATACACTTTATAAGTCAATCTTTCACATTAGGTATTTACTAGGGTTTTAGAAGGGTTTAGACCTATTTTGGTTCTTGATGATTATTCATAAACCCTAGGGCCTCAATTCCTAAACCAATGCCAAATTTTTATATTAGACAACTTTCCCATGGTGATCAGGCTCCCATTCATATCCTCCATACAATTCCAAGTGAAAAAATGTGGCTCTCAAGTTGAAAATAGGTCATTATAGAGGGATTTAAGTTCTTAAGCTTCATCCATGCATGTTAGATTCCTAAACCAATAAATGATTAAATAATTTTATAGTGTAGGTACCACATTACCATATTCTAAAGTCTTTTAATGACATTCATTAGGATCGTGATCTTACCAAGCAAGAGAAAATTGATTTTGAATTATAGTCTTGTATTAACAAGCTTGAAGAAGTCTCAAAGGCCTAAAAGGCACTTTACTTGTCTGTATTTTCTTTTGGATATACTTATATGGTCTACTCCAACATATTAAACTTTATAATTCCATCAATCTCTCATTTCACCTTCATCGAACCCCCTTTCTCATGACTGTACTTCTAGGTCTAGCTATGTAATGTTAGGCTTACTAGGCCTAAATAGGGTTTTCAACATCTCCACCCTTTATCATTTAATTATGATTGATATAATGTCATATCCACATTAAAATATAATTTTAAATTTTTTTTCCTTCCCTTGTATATTTTTGTCCTTCAAAACAAATTAGCATCCTTTATGGCTAGGCAAATAGGCCTATAACTTTCATTGGCTATGAAGGTAAGGTTTAGAGAGTCAATGTAGTCATCTTATTTTTGAACTTGCTTTTGGAATTACATTACTTCAAATGGTTTAATTAAATTGTACATTAATCTAAACTAGACTCCAATACTTTTCATTTTCACTATGTTTTCTCTTCAACTTGAAACCAACCTACTCTTCCTAGCAAACCTGTAGATTGTCATGAAGTTTGACTGTGTTCTTGGGGTTTGAGACATCAATTAAAAATTATTTAATATTAAATACTCTTTACTATAGTGTTAAGGATACCATTTTCTTATCCTGAATCATCTCAACCTACCCAAAACTCATATCTCTATAAGCACACACTCATTCCTTACACATGTTTAATACATGACAGTAGGTGGCTACTTGGGGTCTCAACTATGTTTAGATTTTAAAAACAAAAACACTAATCATTTAAGAACCTTTTGATATTGTTTTGATAACCATATAATTTCCTTGAAACTCTACCACCTTTTAAATAATAGTATACATTCAAAATGACCATTCATATGTTTGATGCTCACACAAGAGATCATTGGAGGTGACTATTAGCAAGAGTGTGAACATGAGCTTTTAAAATTGTCCTATTATCTAGGATCTTGACATTATGAGACATAATAACTTCATTTAAATCTCTTCCTTATTATTTTACAAGCTTTATTGATATTTCTTATCATTCACAGGATTATACCTTCATATCTTCATATCTAGATCTATATATGAATGCTAAGTCTATAGACACTCTCAACTCTCTTTTAGATTTCAAATGGTTTAGGCATATAAATTTGTCTATGCATTTTAAAATTTCTATATGAAGTTATGCTTATAGAAAATTCATACTTTTAAGGACAAATGGCTTTTGTCCAAAATGGGGATCTAAAGGTTTATCATCTATAGGTCTACCTTTGCCTTTCATGGACTATAAAGACTAAGTTCTTGAATTTTGAAACTTTGAGATTGTGTTATCTCTTTGCCAATTTCCCATCACACTCTTATTAATACTATGAATAGTTTTATAACATTATGAAATCTCAAATTTTCACATTCACATATATAGGTATGTAAAAAGTTAGTTCATGTACAAGGTTTATGTACAAGATTTGGAGTCAAGGTTTGTTCATGACTTTAAATGATTTTAGTGATATTATTAAATATCAAAATAATTTTTTTGGGTTTATAACACTTATCTTCATTTCTATAACATCTTTAAAAAGAACTTAAGACCCATGAATGTCCACCTATAGGTATACAAACTTATGGGTGGGTAAAACACATGAAAATCTTACTTGATATTACATTTGGATCTCACTTATCATTATCCTAGACTTATAACCTTCTCAATTCCATACTCATATGATATCATTGGTTTCTTATTACCATTTGAGCCAGATTTGGAAATCATGCTTATAGAAGATTGTTAATGATTGTATCATGGTTCCAAAACATGACATCTCTTGAAGGGATTATCTACTAAGAACCATATCAAGAGAGATAACACATGGATAAAATGAGATAAATATTTTTAGTGAATAATGAGGCACTTGTAACTTCTATGAGTTACATCTTAAATCAACCAAAACCCTTGTAGCAAGGTGATATGCTCCATACACTTGAGATAAATTTCTCCTTGTTGAATAAACCTTATGAGTCTGAGTTGATTGATGAAAAAAACATTAAAAAGACTCCTTTGACTTCTGAAAACAACTCAAAAAAACTAATCTCCTCCATCGAACTCTAAAAGGAATAGACATGATTAAAACCCAACCTTGCTTGAATGAGCAAGACATAATGACCTCCTATCACTCTTAAAAATTATTCATAAAGGATAGGGTATGAATATTCAAAATAAAGACATAAAATGGAATCCTAATAGGACCCTTAACACTACCCAAATTTTCATCATCCAAATATCTCTATCCTAGCCATAACATGCATTTGAAATTTGTCTTTATGAGCTTGTAAAGGTAATGATGGAGGAGAGAGATTTATTTGCATATCTAAGGCCTAAAACTTAATACTAAGCATGAATATAGATTTTAGAGTCTAAAAATACTCTTTGAAACCATTTTCACCTATAAATAGATCCTTCAAGTCTATATAAGTGCCCATAACTACCTACCAAGGAGAATTTTTCTTTATTTAGGCATTAAATTGCAAGTTTCATTAGGTTCTAACCATATCTGACCCTTCTCTAACAATAGGTACATTTTGAAATTTATTGAAACGTTTTTCCTTTAGCATAATATGTACCATTAATCTATTTTGTCCTTAAAAAGGTGACTAAAAGGATTTATGATACATGACAACATAATAAAATCCTAATGCATGAACATATGAGTTTCAAGACATCAAAAAGCTTTTATAGTGACTCAATCCCATACTATGACTTTGACCACACATGAAAACACCATTACTCATTATTTACCCTTAGTACTATATAAGTACATATGAGATCATATGTTAAACAAAGCTAGTCAGGGATTAATATGACCACTATAAGATATTATAAGACCATTACAAGACCACATAAATCATATACAAGCTTTAATATCCTTATGAAAAAGTTTCAAACTATATGGGTTAACTATTTTGACTTGGGGGTCAAAATTGGTCAACAAATTGGCATTTCATAGGGCTGTCATGCCTATAATGTTGATAAATAAGTGGTGTTATCCTCCCATTGATTAATGGAGTTACTCTTATGCTATACACTAAAACTAACATGCCTCTAGAAAATTAAAATTCACACAAAACCACATAACAAGAAATAAACACACTACACCAAAGGAATTTAGGGAAACACACAACATCAAACACTCAAAATAGCACACCTTACCTATTATGTACAAGACCTCAAAACATATTTGATATGGTGAAACACTAATTCTTAATTCAACCATGCTCAAAAACAATGTTTCTATAATCACATCTTCTCCATGAGGAAAAACCATCATATGATGAATGTTTGTCAATGAAAACTTGTTTGTGAAGCTGATCAAATGACTTACTATTTTTAAATTCTCTACTAGCTACAATTGCATACTTGAGAGTCCTTTGAATGATCCATTTATCCCTCCTTTACACTTTCTTGACATTGTAGCCTATTTGGTCTCCCCTATGTTTAGTTGACACTTCTCAATCTACTCTTTAGGCCTCATGAAACCTTTCCCAACTTCACCTTCATTTGAACCATGATGGTTTTGATGTCTAGGAGCATCAATATTGCCTTCTTACTTGCCAAAAACTTCTGAAAGTGAATCAACATTATCCTAGTGTTTATGGTGCTCTTCTCTCTCACAAACTTGTAACTTGACTTGATCGAATTCCTCTAATGGTGCCTTCTTCTTGATTTGGACCTCACATTCTTCTTTGTGCTCATTAGGTTGATCATTTACCTCATCATGAAGCCCATATGTATTTTTAGGTAGGCCCACTTACTTATTCCAACTCTCACATTATGACATGGTATTGATATCATAGATCATCACATCTTCATTTAGTGTCATATTCATGAATAATTTATTCTTTTGAAGAAAAAAATGGATCTTATTTTGGAATATCATTCTATAATACACATGGAACATGAACATCATCATTCATATACAATACATAATTACCCCATACAACTTGTTGAAGAACATCATCATAACCTATCTCAAGAAACTTATCCCTTTGTTCATGAATGATATATTTTACCATAAATATCTCTTCAATGAGTTTGTATGGATAAAAACCATAATCATCAACTCCCCAATCATAAAGATAGAGGTCAAATTTTCCATCAAGAGGTGTTAAAGAATCTTGGTCATTAGGATAGTCTCCTTCTCCATTGATATTGAAGTTCATGTTTGATGTATTAGGTATATAAAGTTACACATGAAACTTTTCCTAATATTTAGACTTGATAGGGACCTTATCCCCATACCTGGTCCTAAATACCATATAAGAACATTTTTAAGTCAAGTACCCCTCAGTCTTAGTAATCAAGTCCCTTGACAAGTAAAGGGAAAAATGAGGTGACATATACACAACCAAAACATCTTTAGAGAGAGAAATTAGGATAATCATGAAAGGTGAGATGTAAACCTTAAATGATGCACATTATTTTTTTAGTTAATCCATCTAGGTTTAACACCCACTTAGAGTGTGACTCATATTTCAAATTCATTTTGTGTTTTATTTATCTGGGTATAATTGATGTGGTTTATCCACTATCAATTAGATAATTATATACCAATGAGTCTCCAATGATGATAGAGAATTAAAATAGATAAGTTTTATCTCTTCTTTTAATTTTGATTGGTTGCCCATCCTTAGTCTTCAATTCTTTTATAAAAATGTTTCCTCTTTCACTATGCTACCTAGGTGATGCATTGAGCTTGAAGAGCTCATTTTGGATCAAGTGTCTTTGTCCATGAATGGACAATGTATCCTACATTGGGATGCTTACATGAAACTTTTGCATATTCTCAATAAATTTCATATGAGAGATGTCAACCTTATCACGTCCTCTAGAAGTCATAGCACTACAACTACCTTGAGTCACTTGATGCATAGGGGGAGGTATATAAGGAGATTTATTATTCTATAATTTTTTATTTACCTAATCCATAAGGACTATATTTAACACACTTGCTCCTTAAGGTGCTTTAGAGTTCATATTTGGACCACCACTTATCCCTTCTACTTATTTAATTTATCTCTTCTTTGACCTTGTGATTATATCTATAAGGTTTAATCCTATGTTTGGTGGGCCCAAAATACATCTAAGTATGGATATGTGATAGCACAATAGAGACTTGGGAATGAGGAAATCACTTGTTATGATTGTCATTTTGTCATCTTATGGCACCAGCTAGAAGGTAGCTAACTAAGTCCCTTCTAGCTAAATCATCATCAAAACATGGGCACATGGGATAGTCACATCTCATTAAAAGTAAGGTAGTGGAGATAGTGTAATTATTTCACCCAACACTAGCTCACCAACTAACATGCTTTTTTCACCATGGCATTAAGATGCCCCAAAACACTATAAATCTAAGATGAGTCTAGTTAGCAAAAAAGGAGAGATTAGAGTAGCAAAGCCCTATGGGATAGGTCATAGATGTTATGTTCACCATTAGAGCATAGAATTTAGTTTGGGATGCCTTTTAGGCTCCCAATTTTAATGACCAAGCTAGCATGTGAGCCTCTAGGCCATTAGTTGTTGAATGAGGAGCACTTGCTTAGTTTCCATTGATATAAATATATTATGTGTTTGAGCCTTGTTAATGATGGATATTGTTGTGCCTAATGAATGTTCATATACTTTACATGGTTATAACCATAGGTTTTATAATGATAATGATTTGATCAATGTTTCAATATATTAAATGCTTAGATCTATATTATGTATGTTGATCTACTATAATCCTTTGACCAAGCTCATTTATGGCATTCTTATAATTAATGATGACATAAATACCCTTATAGAAAATGATCTAAGTATGAAGAAGACCCCATGCCTCACAATGATACCTGCACTAAATTATGAGCCCCAACCAAAATCCTTCATCTGAGCACCCCATTAAACCCCACAAATGCCTTAATGGTTCTAAGTCTAGGGAAGCAAAGGCTTACACCCAAGAATCTCTAAAACCTCATCATATAAGATTGCATCGAATAAATTGTTGGATCCTCCCTAGAATTGTTTATGACCAGGAATGTATCACCATCATTAAACTAACAAAAGTCCATAAAGGATAGAGTTGCACCATGGCACAACTAGCCCAACATAGGCCCCAGTTTTTTCTCCATTATGCTTTGGGTGAGCACATAAGGCTTTTACCTTATGCAAGTTGATGCCAACATAGTTGAGTGAAAAATATTAAGCACTATAGGATTAGTCAAGGACTGTACCATATTGTAACAAGTCTATATTTTCCTTGGATAGATGTATAAGTGCTTGACAAGGCCTATGACTAA
This sequence comes from Torreya grandis, assembly GCA_037957365.1. Lineage (NCBI taxonomy): Eukaryota > Viridiplantae > Streptophyta > Pinopsida > Cupressales > Taxaceae > Torreya > Torreya grandis. The sequence goes on along the minus strand of JARHVA010007978.1, from coordinate 90,905 downwards.
GACTCCTAATTTTCTATAATATTTTGTTCTATTGTTGGAACATGTTGAATTTTATTACTATAATCATGCACCAAAATGATTCTCTAACCCTCCCTTTAGAACATTGAACATTAGCTGGAATAAGTGGAACGCACCTCGATTCTAAGGCATCCAACTTGTAGAAGAAAAAAGCTAAGGAAGTGGTCTAGACCTTCCTATATGATGCCATATATGAGGTTTTCCTTTATGAAATATTAGAGTACATGTACTAGTGGTTAGATTCTTATGTGATGCACAAAATTCAAAGATGGATAGTGCCTTGAATGGATGAAAGAAAACCTAGAAAGACATGATAACTTGGACACCACTTGGACTAGAACCATAGATAAATGGTGGAAAGGGGCATTGAATAAATGTGTGTTTGAGTTCATAGTATTGACATATTCCTAACCTAATGAAGTATAATATTCATTCTTAAATGAACCCATAAGAATATTTATGAGATATTTTAACACCAAACTCAAGAATTTGATCATGAATTATGGATTTGAAAATATGAGGTTGGAAGGCTAAAGTACTCTTTCATATGAGTATTGTAGTAGGGAAGAAGGGGATGTTTTGGTGAGGTGAAATGGAAGGGGATGAGAAGTTTGACACCCAAGATCTTAGGAGAAATGCTTATAACAAAATGAAGTGTAGGTTGATGGAAGATATAGAACTTGGAAGTGTTGAGAGGACTCATAGAAAGTGGGAAGGGTATGGGGAAGGATATTTTAAATGGTAGTGGCACCCAAAGGAGGGAGACCATGAAGCTATAGAATAAGCTCCACAATTGATAGGTGAAGAATGCTTAGGGTTCCTACAAAATTTAAGTATTGGAGATGCATTGGATCCACCTACCCCTTTTAGACCTATGATGTGAGCTCATGCACTCAATCCCTCATAGGAAGTTAGAAGATTGATAACTTGCCGCATTACCAAACTAGACTTTGACCATTTTATAGACTTAGACCATAATTTTTTGATTGAACAAGTTGTTCCATATAAGGAGATAATTAAGGATACCTCTAGACCTTGGGGCACTAACTTGAATAGATAAAACATGAGCACTAACATTCCAATCCAACTAATGTCAGCTACATAGCCTAGACAATATCTAAGAGGAATTTGACCCATGGCACTAGTTGATAGCACAATGCCATCATATTCTATGGTGACAGTGATAACAACAAGACCAATTCTTGGCCCAGTGGCTGGAGGTATTAGAGGACCACTACTAGGACAAGTGCTAGGGGATAAACACCTTAGATATTAGTTTCTCCCCCAACCTATATTTATTATGAGATGGCCATGTGTTTACCAAATTATTAAGGTGTAGATAATGACATAGAACATGTGCTCAAGTGTGAACTACAATGGCACACATGGGGTATAACCTAATCTGAGTGAAAGGTAACCTAGTTTGTGACTACTTTGGTTGATCATGCCAATACCTGGTATATAAATTTTGATCCTAACTAGGTTATGGTTGATTATGACACCCTAAAGGAAGCCTTCTTGAAATAATTTGATATATGTGAGTTTGATTAGTAGAGCATCACTGTGATAAAAAAATATTAAACAAGGATTATCATAAAACATGTGCTTATACGATGCTAGATTCAAGACTCTTCTTTCCAAATTCCCTTATGATATTCACCCCTCCTAACATTTTTAATGGTTTTTTGGGGGATTTTTAGTACCATTTAGAATAGATATATCCATTAAAACATTCATAAATCCTCAAGAATCACACGAAGACATACTCAGAGCCAAGGTAGTCAAAAATACCAACACAAGAATTAGCCCTTTCATGGAAGCTCAAATTTCATCTATGGTCTCCCAACTAAAAAAGATGACTATTAGATCATTGCAAAATGCTCCAAGTGGGTTTTCATGCATATAATATGAGATATAAGTCCATAATAGGAACAACGTCCCTTGAAGGAATGTGCATACATTACTTCTTAGCTATAAAGTTTATCATGAGTTACATGTTGTTTAAAATTTCCCTTTGTTTTAATGTACCAATCAAGTTAGCACAACCACCTATTACCAGTTATGTGATTCATATACTCATACCATGTTTTATTTATACACAACTAATTAGATGCATGAAAACATGGGGAGTAACATATGATAAGTAATGACAGTATTGGAAGGCTAGGAAGCCTAAAGAAATGAGGGCTATGGCTAATAGAATGTAGGTTATGGGATGTAAAGAGGTACTCAAGGGTGAGGTGGTGGATGTTGTAGAGGGAGGTTGCCACTATGATCATGTTAAATGTGTAGTTTAACCTATCATTATCAATATGACTTCACAATATATCTAACATGTGGGTATTATCAAGGATAATAAATGTTTGAAAAATGCCCTGACTTGTACAAAAAATTCACCCAAGGAAGGCCTAATATATATAAGGGTACATAGATGATTAGGCATGATTATAATGTGGAAAAATGGAATCCAAAGGCACAAGTAGTCCACATAGAGCTAAAAAAAGTGTATGAAATTAATTAAAGTTGACTCACCACTCAACCATTGGTTATTCTAGTACTAGAGTTGCACCTAGAATATAGGGAGTTAAGATACACTAAGTGTATAATGTAGCTCAAACCTATAGCTTCACCTTATCTAGACCTTACACACCAAAAATGCATGTTATAGGTAGGCTATGAGCATGGTCTAGAACCTGTAAGGAGAGCTCCAACTGGTACGAGGCCTAAAAGCATAGACTACCATCTATTACAAGTAGTAGGATGGCTATGAGGTTAGAGTGTAAGAGCTAATGAATATCTTACACCTCTTATAAATAGAGGTTATGTTACCCTTATTAAATAATTTTCTTTTATAACATGTAGGTTAGTAGTTAGTTGAAGCTTCTACACCACACATGAAAAGGTTGTGAGAAGTCAAGCATACCCAAAATGTAGAGTATGACCAAGAACTCTTGGTGAATACCACCATTGATAGATGGTTCATTTATAAGGTCCTCATCAACATAGGCACTAAGGTCAATATCCTAACCAAGAATTCATAGGATAAGCTAGGTAGGCTAGGTCTGAGGCCTTCCCACCATGTAATCTTTATGGCCAACAAAACCTGAGTGTAATTGATCAAAATTCTAAAGGGTACCATTTTATATATTATGGGCACCTAATTCCATGTTGAATTAGAGGCAATCAAGTTGGAAAAACAAGACAACTATCTAGTTCTTCTAAGAAGGCCCTAGTGCTACACAAATAGTGCTGATATGCACTTCAAAAAGTGATATATGACCTTATATAGTGGCAAGGAAAGGGTAGTGATTCCCCTCTCGAGTGACTAGAGACCCCACTATATGGAGAGTATTGATCTTGAGGATGAGATCAACCATACATAAAACATCATGGTGCATGAAATCACTAATCTCAATCCCACTAATGAAGGATTTCTCTCTTAAAATGATGGGTAGTTAGCCTTAAACACTATCAATGTTGCTTGTAATTAATGGGTTAAAGGGGATTATGAGGCCACTAGTCAAAGATGTTACTTGGTGTATAGAAAGGCATCAAATCATGCAAGGAATAGTTCAGTCTAGATTGATTGTATTTGAAAATTATGGGTCCCTTGCATTGGGAAGAAAGGAAAGAAGGTATTCTACCTCAGTAAAGGTAAGCTTATGATGTTACCAAATTTTGAAACAAAAAACTTATTGGAAAATTATTTCCATGATCTCAAATCATGCATCCCAAAAAAAATAAACATAATAATCACACTAGTGTATACATTGAGAAGCACTGCTACTCATTGGTCAGAGTGTAAAAGTCTAACTTACCAACCTAGAAAGATGTGAAGGTATGAATTTGTACTAGATTCAAGATAAGTATTGAGGACTTGGATATATCAGCATATTCTAATGACTTTAAACTTATAACACATGTGCACCAATTTAAAATGACACAGATTGACTGCAACATGACTACCAAAAAGATCTTATTAGTGTATGCCTTCTATATAACTCTAAAGACATGGGTATGAGCATGGTATGTGGTTAATGAAGCATGACATGAAACAACCAACTATGATGCCCTTAATGATAATTTTTTGTACACTTTCTCATTTTCGTCACATAAATTGGGGTTAATCAAACCACTACAAGTAATTTGGATGGCAGTGTTTGAAGACACTACAATCCTTGAGAAATGCCTAAAAGACATGTTTAGAGAGAAAATATTGAAACTCCCAAATTTATTTGAGAAAAAACATTCTCAACAATGAATCAAGTGAATATGATAATGAAACTTTAAAGGAGTGCTACTAGAAAACTCTGACTAACAAAAGAAAGCTCATAAGCCAAATAGATGATAGTGATCTTGACAAAGAAGACCCCACCCATATTTGAATAGAAACAACTAAGGGAACTCATCAAGTTGAGGAATCACATAAGGAAAATAGTGAGCCCTACCATAGACACATTATGACCATCAAGGTGGAAATTAGTGTAGAAGGAGAGCCAAAGATGGTTCTGCTAGGCACTTATTGGTATAACATAGAACTAATGTGCATTATGGATCTCCGAAAGGAATTTCAATAATTTTTCCCTAGGAATTATAAAGATATGAAGGACACCCACCCATCCCTTAATAAAATTAGCATAAAGCTAGTTTATGACATAATACGCTCAAGAAGCACCCCTACAAGATGAATCCTAACCTCCATACCAAGGTTAAGATAGAGATCAATGTAATGGTAGATGCAAGGAACATTTACCCTATTTAGGAGTTTGAGTGGGTAAGACTAATGGTGATAAGCATAAAGAAGGATGGATGCATTCACATTCACATTGATTATATATTTTGGAATTCTACGTACATTAATGAACCCATTTTGACTCCATTCATCGGTGAAGTCCTAGACAACATTGTAGAATATGAAATCTACATTTTCACTCATGAGTTATATGGATACCATAATGTCTAGATTGAGGAGGACAAGCCCAAAATAATGTCTTAAACTGAATGGGGTTATTATTATTATAAATTAATGCCCTTTGGACTTAATAACATGTTATCTATGTTCTTTAGAGTGGTGATCACCATGTTTAAATACATCATCCATAAGTTCCTCAAGGTTAACCTAGATGACTATATGGTGTATGGACTCATGAAGGATCATTATGATAGTTTATGCCTAATGTTTGACAGATGTAAGTAGCTTCAAATATCCTTGAACCTAAATAAGTGGGTCTTAATGACACCATTTTTAACCCTACTTGGGAACATCATATGTAAATATGGTCTACTCATCAATCCATAAAGATTATGATCATAATTTAGCTCTAGAATCCTTCCAAATAGAAATATGTTCTCACCTTTATTGGCCACTATGGGTATTATATAAAGTTTATAATGAGCTATGAAAAGATTAAAGTTCCACATGAAGATCTCTTGCATTAGGAAGGCCCATTTTATTGGGGTGAAGCAGAGGAATATACCTTTGAGAATTTGAAGCTCAGATTGGATAGCATGCCTATTTTATAATTTCTTGACTAGATGACCCCATTCCACATCCATGTTGATTCATTTGGATCTAAAATTAGTGAAATCTTAACATAGATAGGTGAAGGAAAAATAGATCACCCCATCTCATTTGCTAGCAAATAATTAATGAAGGTAGAATAGAACTATACCACAACTGACTGTGAGGCATTCACCATGGTCTATACCCTACAAACATTTAGATAATACTTGTTGGTGACCCCTTTCATCTTCTTCACAAACCATGAGGTGCTTCATTACCTCATCAATAATCCCATTCTATATGGGTGAATTTTAAGATGGATCATTTTATTCCAAGAATTCCATTTCTTAGTTATTATCAAGGCTAGAAAATAGAACTTGGGCCCACACCATTTATCTTGTATAGACTCTGATAATTCTATAATTCTTATTAAGAATTATATGATGAATTCACAACTATAAAAAATCTAACATTCCCTTGAGTAATTGGTAGAGATAACCACTTTTCTAACATCTATATCTATGCCCCAAATAATGACCACCAAATAAAACAAATAGCTCATAGTCTTTGCTACACTTTTTTAGCTCATTAGAAAGGAACTGTACAAACTAGGCCAAGATGAAGTCATACATTGATGTGTCTTGGAACATAGAAAGGACTCCATATTACATGAGGTGAATGAGGGGGTAGAAAGAGGCCACTGTGTAGGAGATGTAACTATACATAAGGTATTGCAGTTAGGCTTTTGGTAGCCAAGTCTATTTCAAGATGTGAAATATTACACCAAGGCATGGGAAATATGCCAATGCATAAGGAATCCCAGCCACTATGATGATATTCCTCTCATCCCCATTCTATCCCATGTTCTATTAAATAAATGGTTCATTTAACTTATTTAACCAATTATTCCCATAACCTATAATGTACACACATGATACATTCTAGCCACCACTAACTATTTCACCAAGTGGGTCAAGGCCATGCCAACTAAAAATTGCATAGCTACCATAGATACAAGGTTCATATAAGATAACATCATAAAAAACTATGGGTGCCCATTTATCTTGACTAGTGATCGGGGCACAAACTTCATTAATTAAACTGTGTAGATCTTACTGATAGAATACACTGTGGTACACCATAAGACAATACATTATCATCCCCAAGTGAATGGCATAGCTGAGGTATTCAACAAGATATTGTAGATAGACCTCAAAATTATATGTTATGTTGGTCAAAAATATTGGTATGATCACATGTAATTAGTGTTATAGGCATAACATACAACCTACAAGTGCCTAAATAAGGCTACACCATTTCAACTAGTTTTTGGCATTGAAATAATTCTATTGATGGAGTACTTGGTGCCATCATTGTGTATCACACTAATTGGTTTATTTGATGACCAAAAATAACTTAATGCAATTTTAGAAAACTTTGATCACTTAGATGAGGAGCACATCTAAAAAGGGTGGAGCTAATAGATAGAAAAGGTGTATCAGAAGCTCTAGCATGACAAGCATCTCAAACACAAAGTAATAAATGAGGGAGTATTAGTTTTTCTCTACCAACATAAGTACCTCAGTCACTTGAGAAAGCTAAAAATAAGGTGGATGGGTCCATATATCATCAACAACATATTAGATAATGGCACATGTAAATTGCACATGTTGTCAGGTGAAATGTTCCTTGGGTATTTTAATAGTAATCGATTGAAGTTATATCAGCAATAGGGTGGCATTTGCACCATCAAACACCAAAGTTTTGGTCACGAGTCAGTTATGTTGTAAAACTGGAATAAATTTTGGTGCAATTCATATAAGTTTTTTTAATTTTTATTGTTTTATATTTTTGATGCGGTAAATAAATAAGTGGTACATTGAGGCTACCAGTAAAATGTTTCTTGTGCTCCCATGCATAATTCTAGTTGGGTGAGTCAACCATGGATGATATTCAATTGTGTAAGGTAAAACACCTAAGTTATGGGTGCATGAATTTTTCCAAATTCAAAAATAAGGTGCACTAGATATTTATTTACAAGATTTAGGAAGCAAACTATGGTTAGGCTTGTAAAAGAGCTAGTTCAACACTACCAAGCATAATAGCAATTGGGTGAGTTCAGTGAGGTTGTTTTATAAGGACCCATAACCAACTACCTAAGTTTATAAGTGCATGAAACTCACTAGACTTAGACCATATGTCAATAAGGAAAGGCACACAAAATACAAGTGCATAAAAAATAGAGTGAAGATGCACAACAAATCATCCACAAGAGATCAAATGAGAGTACCATGTTAGAGGGCTAGTGCAAGGGATTTTTATGGCATAGGATAGGCCAAGACAAAAAGTGAAAACATAGTTAAATTGAACAAGATATATAAGAGTGCTTGATATAAAAGTGTAATAGGAAGAGGAAATGGGATCAAGGAGGAAGAATCATGTGCATGTGAGGCACTACACCTAGGCTACCATATTGGAGGTGAAGGTCATGCCAAGTAAACAAAAAATAGGATAAGATCTCCAAGATAAGGTAACATCCACCCAAAGTGAGGTAGGAAATGATCATTTGAATTACATGTCACTTCATCAAAAATTCATTAGAATAATTCAATGAGGTGATGGTGGAAGCACAAAGATCCATATTAAATGTAGATTTTAATGGATATTATGCATCATAGAAAATATTAAATAATGTAAGCATCATCATTCCATTAATCAACCATAATTAAAGTGGTATATGAGAGTAGAGATATAAAATAATGAAAATCCAACTATTTCTAGTTACAAACCTTATGATTAGAATAAAAAACTGGAGTCAAGCTAGTGAACCAAAGAGTTGAAGCAAGGAGATCGTAAACACTGAGGCTTTGAGCACCCCTATATGTCAAAAGTGAATGGTTAAGTAAATAATCTAATTTAATTCTCTATAAAATTGGATTAGATAATTAAGGGGAATTATTTTCGAGTTAAGAAAGTAGTAAAAAAGTTAGAGTGATGTTGAGGCCACCATTTGCGACACATGAAGCTTGAGTGTTGAATACATAGTCATAGACCTTGTGATTGTGAGAAGCACCTAAAAAGATTGAAGGCTTAGACAAGTTAAATATTCCTCAATTCAAAACCAACCATTTTAGGATGGGGAAAAATAGATGAGTTTAAGACCACATCATGCATATAAATAAGCCAAGAGATCATGACGAAGTAGAAGCACAAAGGTGCATGAAGAGATGGAAGAGGAAGAAGATGGAGGGATGAAAGTGTACATCATGTAAGAAGAAAAAATAGAATAAGAGATTACTTCTATATAAATTCATGAGGATATTTAAGGTGAAACTATTTCCACACTTGGGGAAGCATAAAATCCATCAAATGACCCACTAACAAAACCCATGAAGTATCCTCTATGAACTAAGGAGGAAAAGAGGCATCCATGGATGGAAATGAGCCTGAATAAGGACCATATATAGGAAATGTTAGAGATAGATAATAAGAGAGAGGTCATGAAGGCTAAAGTCATGACACTAAAGGAAATTATACAAGTAGAGACCAAGGAAATAAGGGCTAAAGAGGAAAAGATAGTTGTAATATTGAAGAAGAGGAAGGCAGAGATAGAGAAACCACAAAAAGAAAGGCCTAGAAGAGAGATGGAATAAAAGAGGGTTTTTGAAAGCATGAAACCCATGAAGGAGAAATAGGTAGAGGTATTTATCTCCCCCACTAGCATAGTAGAGGAAGTCATACCATAGGCATGCCCAAGTAGTGAGGGGGTGCCTAAAGATAAAGAAGGAAATACTAATACCTTAAAAGAGAAAACAAAGAGCATAATGGAAACCTAGAAAACTTATGAGGGAAAATATAGAACCAAAAACGAATAATAAGTAGATAAAAGGGACAAGTCTAAGGAAAAACCCCTACTAGAGAAAGAGGACACATCAAAAGGAAACACTGAATAAAGCACTAGATCAGATGAAGAGAATCCAGATTAAATAGAGCTAGTCATCCAAGAAGAGGAAGTTGAGCTGAGCCTATGAGAGAAGGTGATAAAGGGGTTCAAAAACGAAGAATATTATATGATGGAGGATATGCCCTATAAAATCAACATGACAAGAATGTAGTAGTAACTATCAATTAATTTTGATAGTTACATGGATTAGCCTATTTTTGAGGTGCCACAAAAGGCAATCCTAACCATAAAACAACTAGAGAAAGGGCATGATTCCATTCTTATCAACCCCCATGCATTGAATATAGTAATGTCAGATGACACCCACATATAAATGGCCTCTGAGGTAGTAAAAAATAAATTCATTAATGATGTTATAGCTTCAAGTTGGAATAACTTATTCTATAAGTAGAGGAGGTCAAGGCCATGAAATTCAAATTACAGAAACTAGTTGAGTGCATAGAAGAAGATAAGCCACCCCTCTTGGATGGATTCAACACTTTAATTTTTTTATAGGTCGATAAGGTGTGTATTTTAGTAAAGTGGATGCTCCCAAGATTGAAGGTAGATTCAGCCCTAGAAGAAGAGGAGGACCCCTACACCATCATAAAATAAGAGCTTACTATAAAACTCAAAGAAGTGTAAGACCTCTTCACAAAGATTGAAGAGGGTGCATAGGTAGCTGATGTAATCTTTTTTGACTTCTCTACCTAGGCATCAATCATCAACATGCACCTCAGAAAGTAAAAAAGGGATAAGTAAGGACTGATGATACATGTATACATGGTGAGAAGGTATGAGTATGTGTAGATCAAGGCATAGGTCAATACTTTGACCACCCAAATCAATACTTAGGAGTATGACCTAGAAGAACTCTTCCATGCCTTAAAAATAAAGGATTATGAATAAAGATCAACCCTAGATAGAGGTGTAACAAAGGCAAAGGAAATTCTAGAGGCATTTAGGATAAATTTGGAGAAAATGGACATGATCTCCCTCAATGCTATGTCTAATAAAATAGAAGGTGATGTAAAAGAAATCAAGCTCATAATATAGGGCTTTGAAGACTTCAGAGTAGAACTAATGGAGTGCACACCCAGTTTTTACATGCCACAATTACTATAAGGATAGTCTGAGTATGTACTATAAAATTTTTATGGAGTAATGTTGAGACCAAAATAAATCTAAGTATATATACATACTAACACATAAGATACTTGGGTATATGGAAATCACTTATTATGATTGTCATTTTGTCATCTTGTGATGCTAGCTTGTAGGCAGCTAACTAACTCCCTTCTAGCTCAAACATCATTAGGAAATAGACAAATGGGATAGTCATGGCTCATTTTAAAGAAGATAATGGATCTAGAGTAATGATTTAACTTAAGTCCATCTCAAAAACTAATGTGTTCCATTTACCATGGAACTAAGATACCCTAAAACACTATAAAGTTGCACTGAGTCTAGCTAGTGATAAAGGAGAGATTAGAGTAGTGAAGCCCTATAGGATTGGTTCTAGATGTTATGTTTACCATTAGAGCTTATATTCTAGTTTTGTATTCATTTGAGGCTCACCGTTTTAATTCCTAAGCTCTCCTCTAAGCCTCTAAGCCTTTAATAGTTGTAAGTAGAACACTTGCTTAACCTTGTTAATGATGGATAGTGTTGCACCTAATGAATGTTTATCTAGTTTATGTGGTTGTAACCATAAGTTTATAATGAAATTTTTTTCTCAATGTTTCATTAGATTAAATTATTAGATGTATATTATGCATGATGAAATCTTGTAAGCCTTTCACCTAACCTATTCATTAAATTCATGCAGCTCATGATGACATCAACACCCTTATAGAAAATGATTTAAGTATAGGGAATATATTATGCATCATAATAATACTTGAGCCAAAGCATGAGCCAAGCCTATGTCCTTCATTTGGGTATCCCATTGGACCCCTTGAGAACTTAAATAGGGCTAAGTCAAGGGAACCAAAGGCTTGTGTCCAAAAAGATCTAAAACCCCATCACATAGGCTTATACCTAATGGAAAATTGGATCCTCCCTATAATAACTTGCACATATGAATGCACCACTATCATTTCATTAACCAAAGTCCCTATAGGATAGAGTTGGACCATGGCATAATTAGCCCAACATAAGCTCTAGTCCTTTCTCTTCTACACTTCAAGTGAACACATAATTCTTGCACCTTATGTGAATTGATGTGATTAGGACTAAGTGATAAATGTTGAATAATAAAAGATTAGTCAAGGCCTGTACCACATTGTAACAAGTCTAGATATGACTTGGATAACTAGATAAGCACTTGACAAGGCCTATGACTAAGATCCATACTTTTTTACAACAATGTTCAAGTTACCTTGGTAGTTGACTACACATGAATCATCTTGATAGTATCTTATCAAAGTAGCATTTGATTGAGCATCCCCTCCATTATTCTCTTCTTGACTAGGCATATTTTCTTGAGTCATAAAAGAAACTATTCAACACTAAGCCATATAAGCTTGATTGAATGTCTCATTTTCATAAGTGTCAGAGTCATGAGGATAGTCCCATGAAGGTTTCTCTCCATTATATTTTAAAATATTGCTTTGGACATGTAGAAGTTCTTTTGAAGTAGAAAGAGATTTCTAATTCTAGGTATTATATTAGTTTACTTGAGTTATCATCCCTTGTCCCTGATAGTGGCATTGAAAAGGATGTCTGGGGGTTTGATAATATTTATAAGGTTGATAACAGACATGGAAAGACCTCTATTATTTATTTTGGTGTTTCCTTTTGAGGGTTTGGTTCTCCTCTTTAGCTTCTTTAAGAGACTTGAACATATCTTCTTTTGACTTGCTTTGCTAATTAGAGATAGATTGCTTTTGATTTGGTGTGGGTATGGGAACAATAAAGGGTATAGTATTTTACACATCAAGAAAAAAAGGAATGAGGGGTCTAGGAGTTATCTTCTTATCATGTATAACCTAATTGTCAGCCCTTATTGTAGTCTTATTAGCATTAGGCAAAGTATCCCCTCCCATAGATTGAATCATCATAGATATGCCACTATTGAAAGTTTTGAGGTAGTAAAGAAAAACATGACATGCAATAGGCCTTACCAATATTGAGATCCTATCCCAAGTCTTTTAGAATCTTATGTTGAAGTCTTCTATGGTAGTTAGTTTCTTAGTCAAAGACAAGTGATCAAATTTGTCTTCAAGTATCTTCCACAAAGAGCCACCCAGTTCATCCCATGTAGTGAAAGAGTTGGGAGCCAAAGTACAATACAAATCAAGGGCCTTCCCCTTGAAATAAAAAAACCAACAACTTGATGGAAACATTATTTTGAGTGATGTTATGTATTTTTAAAAAGTTGGTAATGTTTCTTATGTGTTTAATAGGAGTAGTGGCATATTCTCTCGTGTATGAAGGCACACTTTTGAGGGATGACATAGGAATTCCATCATAGTGATCAAGTTATAAAGGATTATGACCATTTAATTCAACAATGGGTAGGTTCCTTGGGGTTTCCATCTTGTAATTTGGATCCATGAAAATTCTCCTAATAGTATGTGAGCATCAAATGATTTCTTTGAATTTAGATGGTTGTTAAAAAAAATATTTGATGCATTTAATAAATATTAAGGCAACTCTAAAAATTCAAATTTAATGCCTTTAGTATAAGATATTTTCCTTACCTTAGGCAAGAAATTGAAGCACTAGTTTATATCCAAGAGCCAATGAGAGTTGGAGTCACTAGATATTACATTAAATAATATTTATAACTTTATATTTTTCTAGATCATCATCCACCTTTGAAATATTATTGGACCATAAGGTCCTACTAGGTGTACCAAAACTATTATCAAACAAATTTTCACCCTAAGGAAATATACTCCATCCTCGTAAAATTTGTAATAACATTGAAACACCACATATGTTGTGGTTGACAATTCTTAGAGGTGAATATCAAGGTTAAATGTTTATCTCCCTTACACAAAACCTATAACTAACCACCAACCTAATCAAATTGAAGGAAAAGGGATATAATAAGATTAAACACTAATCTAATATAGGTGATGTAGAAATATGAATTCTAGAATCCTATTTGAACTTGCACTATTAAAGATAATTTTAAAAAATGATCTCAAAACCCAAGGTTCTTCTAACGAAAGTGTTTCAACATGAAGATAGAATGCAATGTATTTATCAAGGTAGATGAATAGTATGTCTTATCATAGACATTATTAGTCTTGTTCAAACTTAAAAATACACAAAATAACTATTTACACATCATTAGACCTATTTGAAGGTAGCTTACTTACACAAAACATGAAAGAGTGAGATGGATACAAGGAGAGATAAATATCACTTGCCGTCAAAAAATAAACTACTTGACACACTTATGTAAGAATTTGAGAAACTAAACAAGCTCAAAATATTTATTCAAAGGTAAAATCAGTACTCAATTTAGTAGGGATTTTCCATAATAAATGTGTATGTCTTACAATTCTAAAATAGGCAACTTATATAGATAAATAATGAAGAGAGAGAGAGAGAGAGAGAGAGAGAGAGAGAGAGAGAGAGAGAGAGAGAGAGAGAGAGAGAGAGAGAGAGAGAGAGAGAGAGAGAGAGAGAGAGAGAGAGAGAGAGTGGGTCATAAAAGATGGAGATTTCTAAGTGTCTAGATGAGTTAAAAATAATATGGGAGTTAGATAATAGTCATAATAGGTCTCTAAATACATGTGTTCCTCCTTTGAAGGTACTTCATCATCTATGTAGCATAGGAGTTTCAATAACTCTATAGAGGCACTAGCTCGGCATCCACCTACTATCATAAAATTATCATAAATCCCATTCTTTAAAATTGAAAGGTATAAATATTGATAGGTGGAATTACCATTTATATAGAGAGGCTATACATGTGTATTGAGAAATCCATCTAAGAAAGTGATAGTGATTGGATGAACCCTTTTAAGTACTATTTAGGTACCAACTATCATATTATTTCCCAAAAGATTATGCCTCTTTTCCATACTACTAGGTATATAGAAAGGGTAAGCTTATTCTCCATACTTATGAGTATAAAAGAAGTGCATGTATAAATAAAGGTGTGGTCTATCATTATGATAGTATATATAAAGGGATACTTATATATGTGGAGTGATAAGGAACTAATCCATCACATGTAGTCTATATAATAGTTGTACAGGCTCCAAAATTCTTTTGGATAGATTCACGACTCTTCAAAGGTGAAAACTACTCTACTTGGAAGATAAATCTTAGAACTCAACTAGAGTTTGAATTAATTTGGTTTATAGTAGATGGGTCATATACCTTAAAAGCAACATAAATTGATCAATAATGTAAGTTTAATAAGTCCAACCAAAAGGCTAAGCTAAAAATCATGTTTATAGTATTAAATAAAGTTCAACCACACATTCATGAAGCCAAAATAGCTACAGAAGCTTGCAATAAGATCTAAATTATATATTAGGACAAAAAAGAGGGCACTATTGTGTCTCTACAAAATCAAATCTACTCTCTCAAATTAATATCAAGAGAAACATAAGAGGCCTTTTAAGACATGTTGCAATGCTAGGGCATCACTTTAATCCTTGGGTGAGACAGTTTTAGATGACTCTCTTATACCTATTTCCTTGAGAGAACTTTCACCCTCATAGAGGATTTTTGTGACCACTTTGACTATCATAAAACAAAAACCATGTTTTCAAAAGTTGGTGAATATATTACAATAGGAAGAGTCTTTCAATACTCATGACAACCAACAAGAGCATGTACTAGATTCTCATCAATGGAAAGGAAAGAGACTAGTCAAATCTTTATCAAAACATAATTCAGTGCAAAATTCATGAGGAAAGTCATAAAAACAATGTCTCATTTGTGGTCATCAGGGACATGAATTAAAATATTGTTGGTATAATAATTTAAAAAAGGATCTTGTAGTGGTCAAAAGTATACTAAATAGAAATCATCCCCTAGTTAATTAAATAAGCAACAAGGACATAAAAAGGGGACTTGGTAGAAGAATTCAAAGCAACAAGGAAATACTATTAAATAAGAATAATGTGATGATGAAGATGACTACTTGTAATTTATAGATATACATGATGAATCCAAATCAAAAAGTGACATATGGTATGTTGACTCAAGTGAAACCCAACACATTACATGTAGAAAAGATTGGTTTTTCACTTTGAAGGACACACCCAATAAAAATCATGTTTCTTTAGGTGATGTTACCTCATACAGTGTGCAAGAAATCGACAACATTGCCTTACCCCTAGGAAGACAAACATGTAAAATCACATATGTTCTCTATGTAACTAGTTTATATAAAAACTTGTTATCAGTGAGTCAACTCTTATAACATAATTTGAATATTAAATTTCACTGTAAAGGTGGAAATAAATTATGTTTGATCGTAGATAAATCTAGAAACTCCAAAATGTTTACATGAGCATCCAATGTGAACCATGTGTTTCAACTTGATTTAATTCATAAAAATAATCAAGCACTCATAATAAAGGCCATAGATTGGACATGACTATGGCACAAAATATTTAGCCACATCAGTTTTTGATATCTTGACACACTTAACTAATACAACATGTTAAGAGGCTTACCAATTCTTAAAAAGGTAACAAACAAATGTCATTATTACTTAGCAAGTAAGTAACATAGAGTTCCATTTTATAAAAGTATCAATAAATCCAATGGTAAAGTTGATCTGGTTCACATCGATCTATATGGACCAATGACACCTAGACATGTTGTATTTTAGTAATTAATGATCTTTGTTGATTATTATTCTAGAAAAATGTGGGTATACTATTTGAAAACAAATATCCAAGATTTTGAAACTTTCAATAACTTCAAAGTGGTTGTTGAAATAGAATTTAGTACAAAAATCAAGACACTATACTCATATCATGGGGGCAAATGCACCAGTTGTAAATTTAAACAAGTTTTTCAAGAAAGTGACATTATTCATCAAATGGTACCTCTACATACACCAAAATGAAATTCACTTGTTGAATGGAGGAATCATGCTATTATAAAAATTATCTGATGTATGATACATGATTTATGCTTTACAAAGTCCTTTTGGGTAGAAACTATTAAAACTACCATATATCTACTCAATAGAGTACCCAATGTAGCTCTTGATGGAGTAACTCCACATGAAGCATGGTTAGGGAAAAATCCATCTATAACACATCTTTGATTTTTTAGATTTAATGCAAGTATGCACATTCCCAAAGTAGAATAGACTAAACTTGATATGAAAGCCAGAAAATATGTGTTATTAGGGTACAATAAAGAAGCACTTGCCTATAGACTCATGGATCCAAAAATGAGACAAATATACAATACCAATGATGTTGAATTATTTGAAAATAAAGAATTCAAATATCATTCTATAAGTGCTCCTGATAGACAAATCAATACCATAAAAAATATAGAAGATGGCAATCTCATAGATAAACGTAGTAATAATGATGGGAATAATGGTGCAGATATAAGACTCATAAGAACTACTCAATGTATGCCTAAATGGGATACAAATACATTAAAATATGTAAAATTATATGATGTTCAAACACATCCACCATTAGACCAAGTACTCACAGTATGGCTCATAATGAGGTCAATTTGACCTTGATAAGTACAATTTTTGAATTTATCAAGTGCTCTACAGTTTAGGAAGCCCTAATGTTGAAAACATGGAAGGATGCCATGGATGTATAATATAATTCATTGATGAAGAATAAAACATGGAAGCTTGTAGA
Organism: Torreya grandis; assembly: GCA_037957365.1. Taxonomy (NCBI): domain Eukaryota; kingdom Viridiplantae; phylum Streptophyta; class Pinopsida; order Cupressales; family Taxaceae; genus Torreya; species Torreya grandis. The sequence continues at coordinate 73,621 of JARHVA010007978.1, read as the reverse complement.
TATTTCACCAGGGAAGAAACCAATAGGATGTAAATGATTTTCAAGATGAAGTACAAATTAGACGGAAGTCTTGACAAACATAAGGTAAGAATGGTTTTGAATGGGTATGCTCTTAAAGAAGACATTGACTATGAAGATACATTTTATTCCATAATGAATATCAAAAACAAGTAGGATGATTTTTTCTCTAGATACATAGTCTGCATAGAAAGTCTATCAAATGGATGTGAATATTGCCTTATTTAATGGGGACTTATAGAAAGAATTATACATTATTCAAGTAGAAGGTTCTGTTAAATTTGGAAAATAAGATAATGTTTGTAGAGTTGTTTTATCATTGTATGGTCTTAAACAAGCTCCTATAGCATGGTTTATCAAGATTGATGAGCATATCTTGAAACATGGATTTAAAATAAATCTATATGATCTAAATCTCTACCTCAAACAACAAGGGGGGAGATAGTAATTTTAGTTGTGTAATGTGTTGATGTATTCATCACTGGTATTTTAGTGAAAATGATTAAGTCAATAAATAAATATCTAAATAGATCATTTGACATGACACATCTTAGGGTTATGCATTATTGTCTTAGCTTAGAAGTTTGGTAGAGATAAAATCACATTTTTAATCTCAACTGAAATATGTCAAGATAACACTCAAAAAAAAACTTTAAGTTATGTATAGAAAACTAATTTCCACACCTATGCATAAAAAGCTTCAGTTGTCTTGAGAAGATCTATCACCATAGGTAAATGCAACACTATATCATAGTTGATGGGGAGTCTCATTTATTGGACCTACACTAGGCTAGACATCGGCTATGATATTAGTTATCTCTTAAGGTTCATGTAAGAGCCTAAGATTAGTCACTAAAAAGTAGAAAAGTGAGTATTGAGGTACATCAAAGGAACTAAGGATTTTAGCCCAGAATACAAGAAGAATGATAACTTCTTCTTGATAGGATAATCAAATTCATATCATGTAAGGAATATATATGATAATAAATCCAATTTAGTATTTTTATTCCTTTTTTGATCTAGACTTATATCATGGGGGAGTAAGAAGAAAAATTATTTTTCAAGGTCCTCTATAGAATTAGAATATCATGTCACAGGAGGAAGTATCTATGAAGCAATTTAGCTCAGATGTATACTTGAAAGATTTGGATTATCACAAGTTCAACCAATGATTCTTCATGTAGACAATTAAGGAGTAGTGAATTTTATACTCAATCCATTATTTCTTGAACACACTAAAGACATTGAGAATTGAGTTCATTTCATTTATGAACATGTTCAAAACAACAACATCCAACTCTAGTATTATTCGATAGATCAACAACATGCAAATGTTTTTTACTAAATTACTTACTCAATACAAATCTGAGGCATTTAAATAATTTATTTCCTATTCAATTGAGACAATGTCGAATTGGGGGGGATATTGAGGTGATTAATTCACCATTATAAATAAATAAATAATAATCAATTACTTATTGTTATTTTTAATTAGTAATTAATATATGGTTATTTACCATAGATAGGTTGTTGGGTTATTTACATTAATAAATCATTAATATCTTTTAATATTACTATTTTATAACTCCTAATTAATATTTAGGATATTTTTTTTACTTTGGTTTTATCTTTCTTATATCATAGGAACTATTACAAGCTCATTTTCATGTATAAAAATGAAGCTCTGTAATATTTTTTGATGTTGGAATAAATATAATTTTATTATTAATCCATATGTATGAATAGCATTGTGAAATTGAAGATATATTTGAGGACCTATTATGTTTTTACAACTCCATGCCAAGTTTCCAATCTTGAGAGTGAGTGTAAGTATATTTTTCCTATTATTCTCTTTCCCCAATTAGGACTCAATTAGTCCTCCTTGCCTAGAAGACTAATTTTTTCATATAGACTTCTCCCAAAAGTGTAAAAAACACCAAAAAGTGTCTGATTCACTTTCCATATCCTATCACTAAACTCCATGCCAAATTTGAGGTCCTAATACCCTATGTATGTATGAGAACCATGAAATGGTCTCATAACCTAATCCTTTTTTAAGCTTGTTTAAGACTACCTTTTAAAACTTGTTTATTTGAGTATTTCAAGGGTGATTTATAAGGATTTTGAGCCTTTTAAAGGTGTAATTCATACCAAATCACCTCTTATAATAGTTTTCAAGTGCTCTATTACTCAAAACCATGTAAAACACTTAAAAACCTTACAAAGTAGGGCATTTAATGTAGTCTATAGCATTAAAAGTATATAAAAAATACGTAGTGAGAACATACTATGAGTTTAAGATAGTTTTTTGTGCATTTTTTATATAAAAATAGGTCAAAAAATTCAATTTGGAAGTCAATATTTCACATCAAGTCTTAACTAGGGTTTTAAGAGGGTTTTAGACCTATTTTGGTTCTTAATGATTGTTCATAAACCCTAGGGACTCAAATCCTAAAAAAATGCCACATTTTTATATTAAAAAACCCACCTCAACATTCCTAAGGTGATAAAAAAATTTATTCATATCATCTATACAATTCAAAATTTAAGAAGTTGGCTCTCAGGTTGGAAATATGCCATTATAGAGGGGGTCTTAATTCTTCATCTTTGTTCTTGCATGTCAAGGGACTAAACCAACAACTGATTATATAAAATTTGAAGTGTAAGGAAATAATTACCATATATAAAACTATTTTATTCCTATTCATCAAGTTCATCATCTTACCAAGCAAGAGAAAGTTTGATTTTGAATTATAGTCTAGAATTAAGAGAGCTTAAAGAGGTCTCAAAGGCATTAAAGGCACTTTCCTTGTATTTATCTTATTTTGGATATCCTTATATGGTCTATTATATAATATTACACTTTCCCCAGTTCCCTCAGTGTCCAATGTCACCTTAATCAAACCTCCTTTCTCATGATTGCACTTGTATGTATGCTTGTATAGTGTTAGGCTTACCAAGCCTAAACAAGGTTTTCAATAGACTCCACCCTTTGTCACTATATTCTAAGGAATATAAGGTCATATCCACATTATAATATCATTTTAAATTTATTTTAATTCCCTTATATCATTTTTTAATTCAAAGTAAATGGGCATCTTTCATAACTAGGAAGGCAAGCCTATAACTTTCATTAGCTATATAGGCAATGTTTAGAGAGTCTATTTAGTCATCTTATACTTTTAACCTCATTTTTAATTTCCATGAATTCAAATGGTTTCATTAATTTCTCCATTCACCTATGCTATAATCCAATGCTTTGCATATTCACTTTGTCTTCTCTTCAACTTGAAGCTAGCCTGCTCTTCCTAACAAACCATATAGATGGTCATGAAGTTTGAATATGTTCTTTGGGTTTGAGACATCAATTAATTTTATTTTAATATTAAATAATATTTACTAAAAAAAACTTTGATACCAATATCTTATCCTAAATCTTCTCAAAATCCCCAAAACTGAAATCTCCATAAGTACACACTCACTCCTTACATATGTCTAATACATAACTATAGGTGGCTAATTGGGGGTCTTGATTATGTTTAGGAATTAAAAAAAAACACCTAATCATTCAATAACCTTTTTATACTATTCTAATAACCAAAATACCTTCTTTGAAATTATGCCACACTTTCAATGATTGTATATCTTCAAAATGAACCATTCATGTGTTTCATGTTCACTCAAGAGATGGCTATAGGTGGCTATTAAGAAGAGTTTCAATATGAGATTTGAAAATGGTCCTCTCAACTAGGCTCTAGACATTATAAGAGTGAAAAAAATAATTTAAAACTAATCCCTATTACTCTACAAGCTTCATTTCCCTTTCCTAACATTCATAGGCTTATACCTTCCTATCTTCATATACAAACCTATGTATGAATACATAGCCTATAGATTATTTCAACTCAAATATATTTTTGGCCTTAAAATGGTTTAGGTTGTCTTCATTTTTTATATTACTTATTTCATTTATGTATGGATTCATGTTTCCAACCAACTCTTCTTTTTATGGACAAATGCCTTCTATCAAATTGTCACCCTATAAATTTTGCTTTTTGCTTGCATGGAATACTATGAACAACCTTCCTATGTTTTGACACTTTGAGATTATATCAGTGCTTTGAAAATTTTCCCCATCACTCTCTTAATAATCCTATGAATTGTTTTATAACATTAATGAAACCTCAAATTCTCACATTCACATATATAGGCCTATAACAACATAGCTCATGTACAATGTTTATATGTATAAGACCTAGAGCCTACATTTGTTCATGCCTTATAATGATTATAGTGAGATCAATAAATATAAAAGGAATGTTTATGTATTTATAACAATTATCTTCATTTATATATAATATTTAACATAGAACCTAAGACCTATGAATGTCCACCTATAGGTCTGTAGACCTATGGGTGGCTTAAAACATATTCAAAGCTTGCTTGAGAGTACATATGGCTATCACTTCTCATTATCTTATAATTACAACCTTAATAATGCCATCCTTATAATGATATCATTGGTTTCTCATTGCCATTTCATCTAGGTTTATAAATAATGCCTATAGAAGACTATTAATGATTGTATCATGATTATTAAACATGAAATTTATTGAAGGGCTTATCTACCAAGAACCATTTATCAAGAGAGAACACATGGATCATTAGAGAGTGAATTATTTTCAATAGATAATTAGGCACTTGGATCTGCTGAGAGTGACAACATATCATATCAACCAAAACCCTTGTATTAGGGTGATATACTCCATACACTTGAGATACTTTTCTCCTTCTTAAAGACACATCATAAGGCCTAAGTTGATTCATGAAAAAAAACATCAAAAAGAATCATTTAACCTCTAAAAACATCCAAAAAAAATATTCTCCTCCATAAAAATCTAAGGTTAAGAAATAGGAGAAAAACTAGACCATACTTGAATGAGAAATATATAATGATCTCCTATCACTCTTAATGATTTTTCATGAAGGAGTGGGGGTGAATCTACAAGATAATTCCATAAAAGGGAAGGTTATTAGGACCCTTAAAAATTTCAAAACTTTGAAGCCTCCAAAATTATCTCTCTTGGTTGTGCCATGTATTTGGAATTTGTCTTTGTAAGCTTATGAAGGAAATAATGGAGGAGAGAGAGAGAGAGAGAGAGGAGAAGGAGAGAGAGAGAGAGAGAGGAAGAGAGAGAAGAGAGAGAGAGAGAAGGGAGAGAGGAGAGAGAGAGAGAGAGAGGAGAGAGAGAGAGAGAGAGGAGAGAGAGAGAGAGAGAGGGAGTTATTTGCAATTTTTTAATCCTCACACCTGATCCCAAGCATGAATACAAATTATGAAATCTGAAGAGACTATTCAAAATTATTTTTACCTATAAATATATACTTCAAAATATATACAAGGTCCCATAACTACCTATCAAGGAATATTTTTATAAAATTAGGAATTAAAAATGCATGTTTCATTAGGGTCTAACCATCTCTAAACCCTTCTGTAACATTAGGTATGCTATGAAACTTATTTAAATGTTTGTCCTTTAGAATAATATGTAAAATTCATCCTTTTTGGCCTAAAAAGGTGACTAAAATACTTTTTGATACATGATAACATTATAAAAGCTTAATTCATGAATACTATGAATGTAAATACATAAAAAAGAGTTTTATATAATGACTCAACCCCCATGGTATGATCTTTACCCACACTTGACAACACCATGACTTATAAATGACTCTTAAGAATATATAAGTACACTCTGAGACTATATGAGACCTTTCTGATGATGTTTTACTAGAAGATGTTGAGTGTGAACTTTGATTGTCTCCTAGTGCCTCCAAAAGGTTTCACTAAGATATTTGTCCTCTTCTACATGAATTTGAGCTTGGTTGCCCTAATATTATACACCTGATATGTCACCATGGAAGTAGTTTAACAAAGTGTGATTATGTTCAGTCCTAATCGATGTTTGTAGGAGGTGGAACTTCAATATAATGGTTATGTTAGATGGTAGGTAATGGTATGTGGAACAATAATGGAATTATTTAAGGAAACAAAATACTCATAAAATATACTAGGGATAATTGTATCAATGTGAAACTAATCATCCCTAAAAATTGTATAAGGATAACAAATATATTCTCAAATTGATCTACAAAGGAAATTATACCAAATTTTATAAAAAATGGTGACTATAATTCTAATTTTTAAAAGCTGATTTTTCACTCAAAGAACTCTAAATTCAATTTTGAGATTAACATTTATTTGGCTTCTATTATTAAATATGATATCAGTTCAATAATACGAATCTAACTCTAATTTATAATTATTCTTTTATAATGGCATGTTACGAGAACTTATGTCTCGTTTAATGTGTGGTATTGGACAAGTAATGGCTTATAATGACACAATGGGCTCTTCAAAAAATAGATTCATCTCAAAAGGGTTCAACATAGACTAGCTCATCTAGGTGAAGCCCCATAAAGAGAGGGAATTATTCAAGTGGTGACTCCATAGATAACTAGCTTGTAAAAGTGAGACTCCTCAAACAACAAGGGGAAAAAGTTCCAAAGATAACTCTACAAAGATTGGCTTGTCAAAGTGAGGTATTTTAAAAAAAAGGATAAGGGTTGAAACGTAACTCCACTAAGACTATCTTGTGGGAAACAAGGTTCCTTGATAACAATTTAAGGATCAAAAAGTGATTCATCATAGGTTGGACTCATCATGAATGGTTGTTTCAATAATAACTTCAAAAAATTGTTTGATTTTCTTTTGACTTGGGTACACACTCATTCACAAAATATTGGATTTGAACACACTTGGGTCTTTAATATAAATTCGTTATTAGATAAAAAAATGATTGAATATATGGTTGTGAATAACCTTTGGATGGGATTTTTATTAAAGTTAGGAATAGTTTTCATAGGATGAGTAATGGAAATGGAGGAGGGGCCTAGAATGGTAACCATGGGGCATTGTGTATCTTAGTCGCTAGTGCAAGCTAAAGGAGGATGGTTGGGGCGTTAGCATATGAAAATTAGAATGAATTATTTTAGTAATTAAAAATTATCTCCAAAGATGGTGATATAATTATATAGAAGATGCCCACATAAAGGGAGATATTGGTCCATAAATTATGCCCCCCACAAAGGTAGGTGTTGGTCTAGTGAAATAGAATGTGTTACATGGATTTAAAAGGGAACCCTGATCATAAATGAAATGATATGGAATGTATTTCAATGTGACCCTAGTTTTAATTGACTTAGCTTCTAACAAGTATGTGGGTTCAAAAAAAGAAACCCTAATTTGACATGACTCAGCTCATAAAAAGGTATATGAGTTTAAAACGAATCCTAATTTAGAATGAGTTGGCTCATAAAAGGTATGTGGGTTTAAAAATTAACCTTGATGTAAATAACTAATCCCAAAATATTTTTATGTCTAAATGGACCCTCATTTAAATGGTTTTGAATTAGCCAACACAACAATACTATGCAGACACCACAATGATACTATTTAGATAATACAACAATATCATTAGTCAACATAACAATAACTTAAGGTAAATATTTCCTAGAAATTATGTGGATTAATGCCTCAACTTATAATTTTTTCAATGGATTACATGTTTAAATTTGATTTTTTGGTTTTCACCTGAGTCAAATTAAAAAGTGATTTTGTGAATTGAGTATGAAAAATATGGCATTTAAACACAAGTAGTAAAATAGTCTAACTAAAAAAAATAAATGATTTAATCCCAAGTGAAGGTAGGACTCAAGATGTTTACAAAATGTATTTATACTTAATAGGAAAAATAAATAAGAAGCATCTAAATACGCATTCCTACACTAGAACTAACAAGGCCACTTTGTACTCTTGGATTATGTCAATATACTCCTTGAGATTAAATAATCTTTTTAATCTAATACATTTAGATGCACATGAAAATTAGGGATTTTAGGCTCCCCTCTTCCCTCAAGAGATTGTATGGTGACATGGAACTTGGGGATACTTGTCATGCACAAAATAGTAATCCAAAATAAAATTGGTGTTTATCTAAAAACTATAAGTATCACATGATCTAAATTTTCCCATATGTGTGATTAACACTAGGAAAAAAACATCATTTGGATCTGAGTTAATTAGCTTGTTGTAAATAATTCTTGCCTTTTTTAAAAAACACTACATCCATCAATTGCTTAGTGTAGTGTGACATCTAGGTTAACCCATCATTATGAGGTAGGTTTTATGAATGGATCTTGTTTAACTAATCAAACAAGTGTCCCAGTAAGTTGACCTTAATTTGTATACCCCACCATGGAGTGTGGGGTGGAAATCATTCCAAGAGATTAATTTCTAGATCAATGCTTCCCCTAAGGAACTTATGGGGATGTTATGAAATCCTATCCACAAGATAATATGAAAGAAATATAAATATAGGACTTTAAGGTCATTTTGGGATCACCCAATCACTCAAATTTTGGAGAGTTCCTTAGAGACATTCATTCTACACCTTTTACTAAGTGATGAAAAGCAATAAATGAAACACTTTTTGGTCACCTAACTTCCCTAAAGGGAATGGGGAGAGAGCATAGACACTAATCTTGTCTTGAAAAGGTAATAATCAAGTTAAAGATATTTGAAACTAGTTTAACAAACAAGCAAACAAAAAAAATTAAAGACTCTTAAGAGTCCCCAAGCTATGTTAATTTTTCTTTGTTAATCCCAAAATCAAATGTGATTGAAATTTTTATTAGTTGTTTTTAAACCTATAAAATATAATGTTATAAGTCTGACAAGGTGTGTAAGATGTCAAAATAAACTTTAGATTACTATTTTAACTCTCTAATTTTTCAACACATGTCAATTTCACACCATTTTGTAGAACAAATCTACCATTCAATATGATGATTCCACCATTCTTTAAGATGATTTCAATGATACATAGAGACACAAATAGATTTTATGGTGATATCACTGATTAGTAGGGTGATATCACTAATAAATAGGCTGATCTCACTAATAGATAGGGTGAAATCATTGATAAAAAAGGTAAACTCACTAAAATGATAAAAAATGAAAATTAGATAGTTACCTATAAATTTGGTCCAAGCTTATCTCATTGATATTTAGACAACCCTACCCTTTCATAGGCCTATTTTCTTAATGTTTAAGCTAGTTTTTTTGTTCTTCATATTATAGTTTATTACTATTGAATTACTAAATTGCTTACACTTCATCATAATTATCCTATGGAACATTGTTATCATCATTAAGGAAGGGGAACTCATAATTTGTGAAGACCATAGTTGAACTTGTAAAGCTAAATTCATGAGGGAGATCTGGAGGATTGAGCATTTGATCTTGTATGATAATTTCTCTTTAAAAGATTTAAAAGGCTTCAAACAACTCTACACAATATAATTCCACATGATATGATGTGTTATGAACTCTATACCAATTAGACAAAGCTATCTCCATGATATTGATTTCTAGTAGCTTCATGGGTTATTATTGTTCTACAGTATTTGTAGGTCTGTTGAAAGGCTTGTTATATCTTGGGAATCTAAAAATCTAGTCATAATTCATATTTGTGGGTATCTAACCATCCCTTTATGCATATTTAAGAAGTTTTTTACCTCAATTTTTGGACCATTATTTATATAGAATCCAATCCATCTTTGTTGGAGTCATAAAATTATGTGACTATTATGTTGGTGTGAGCAAGATGTTGATTTTGTTGGTTTTAACAATGGACATTTAAGAAATCATATTTCTAGTTTTTTTTCTTGCTATGTCATGGGAGATAGAGTGTTATAACTAATTATGGTTTAATTCAAGGACATTTTGATTAACTACAATATTAGATTCAAATTATATGAAGACATTATTGAATGTTCCACCACCCTAAATATTGAGGATTGAGATGTGGATTGAGCTACTTATCAATATTAATAGCTTCTTGATATGACAACACTAAAGTATTAGATATGGAAGCTCTCCATAAAAACACTATAGTGATGGGTTCCAATTCATTCTTATATATCTCAAGTGATATATCTACATCTAAATTATATGAATAATTTAACTGAATGTACATCTTATGAAATCTTGTATTGAAGTCCCATATTAACTCATTGGGCTCCCTCTTCATATAGATGAAATGTTTATACACCAAACATGGTTTGGTAACCTACCTAAATTATGAAAGAAAATTATTTTGGCATTCATTCCATTCTGTGATGGAACCTTTATATAAGTTAATATACCAATCTTAAGTATAATATTTGAGAATAAATGGTAAAATACTGCATGCAACATCCTCATGGGTGACATTCATTAATATCATAGTAACCTTAAAATACTTGACATGTTATTTTGATAGCCTCTATCTTGAGTGGGAGAAGGTAGTCAAGTATTTATTTGGGTTCCTTGATAAATCATGTTGGTCTCTAGGGATGGAAATAACAAATGTAACTAACTAAGGCTGAGCTATAAGATGATTAATAAGTGGGATGCCTCTTACAGGCGAAGGTGTCCTCACTCAGTGTAGCTAAAGGATAATATGTATTTTTCTAGGCATCCTATGATTTGACAAAGGTGAAACCAAAAGGATATCTTGGACCCTAGACCTTATTACACTCCTAGGTGTTCATAGTGCAATTCTATCTAGTGACTAACTTCTACTATTGAGAAAACACATAAGTGTGCCCTCCTTCTAATGCTAGATTTTTGTTTCTATTGGTGTGGGTTTTCATACATACCATAAAATAATGAAATAGGTAACCACTAAAATTTTAGGATCTCTATGGAAGTAAATTACCACTTTAGGGCATGATTTGTAGGTATATAGTTAAAATAACTAGGTGTTGGAATAACATTGTGAGCTTACTGGTTTTTTTAACCAGGTTTGATGATGGATGTGTGAAATCTGCTAGAAATCAATCACTAAATGATTTGTATGGATGGAGAGTTACTCTATGGTGGGTGGATTTTAAATAAACTCAAAAGAGAGGAAAGTTAAAGTAGAAAATAAGGTTTTGTGTTCATTAATGGTCACTTCTAAGACTATTTGTTTAGTGTAAAAGTATCTCCAAGACTAATGTTTACCACTTGTAGCTATTACAAACTCATGAAAAAACATAGTTACAAGTATGAAAAATTAAATATGAGAAGCTTAATAATCTAAACTAAATATTACTCTCTTTATAAATGTTGTTTCACACCCTTATCTCAGAGATTATAGCTTGGACAAGGAAGTTATATAGAGTAGCTAGATCACATGCCTAGAAGACAATACCAAAAGAAATACTCCTAAAGACATCAAATTATCAAATCAATCTATACTAATTACTTAAACTAACAGAATTTACCAATGCTCAATAAATGTTTCACATATAATATTAGCACCCATCAATTAAACTAATTAAATTCATTTGTAGTATTGGCACACTTCAAAATTATTGAATTGATATAGATATAGAAGTTAGAATTTTAATAACACAGATAAGGAATAAGAGATAAAAACATAGTTTCATGACAATTAATGACTTGATTTCTTCTTGTTTATTGATAAAAAAAACTCCAAAACTTTGAAAGAGTTTTTTACATGTATTTAAATGACTTGGGGAAGGTTTTACATAATCCTCCACATGTATAAAAACTTAAGTTTATATCAAAAAAACTAGAAGCTAAGTTATTTCTTGATATAAAACTATATATTATAACTTATAGACTACATTAGTCAGGCATGTGTGCATGATAGAAATACAATTCATTTAATTAAAACATGGATGTAACATGACTTAACTAGATTTAATAATCATTACATGAAAAATAATACAAAATTAGCCTTTGATTAAGGCTAATTTGGCTCCTATTTGGTGATACTCATTGTTATGTTTAGAAATGATGTTGTATCTAGAGTTGAACTAGTAGATTGAGTTGATTCACTTATGGAGGTGGTAAGTAGTAATAAGGTGGAGGTTACAAATGGAGTTCAATTATTTAAACTAAAAGAAACTAAATTTGAAGCATGAATTAAAGTTATAGCTAGAGTTAAAGTGGTGGGTGGTATTGAGACTGGGACATTGGGTGGAGTCTGAGCTCAACTAGTAGATGGTGCATAAGTAGACTTATTCATGGTCTCCATCTCTTGGTAGTTTTTGTATCCACTATAATAATATGCCCATACTATGATCATATTTAGGAGAGAAGTTTTGTTCACCCTATCCACTTATGAAATCAACCTTTTATGCTCAATTTGGGTAGCTTGGAAGCCTACCCTAAAAACTCCTAGTTTAGTGGCCTTCTTCCTTGCCTAGTTCAGCCTTACTTAAACATCTTCTAGACTTAAACCTTATAAAATTTACATGAAATTTCCTAAATCTTGTTTTACATTTTGGTCAAAAATAGACCTGGTAACCAAATTCTTAGTTATATCCAATTCTCATTTTAATTCTAGTTCATTCAAAATTTTAACTACATACTTCTTTGATTTTGTGATCTTAGTAACTAAAGCATCAATAAAATTTATCCATTCCCAGGCTTCTTGTGTCCTAATGACTTTTATATTCAATGCCTTTGCTACCTCTATGGGTTCATCAAATTTAAATGGTTGAATGCCTTATGGGTAGTATACAAAACCATGAAATTCAATTTTTTCTCATCTTCCTTGAGAACCTTAAACAATTTAGTCATTGTGGTTGCATAGGGAGCCATTTTTTCTCTCAAAGAATGAATGGTATATAATATCTCATATAATCTTAAATTTTAGTCTTGACATTTTTTTATATCCTAAATGAAATGTTGATTACCTATTATTGTTCCCTAAAGGTATTTATTTCTTCCTCTAACTCCTTCCTTGCCTACTTTGTGCCCTTATGAATGGCTAACATTTTTCCAATGTGGATCTCTATGTAGGAATGAAAGTCCCCAATATAAGGGGATTGAATCTTATTTCTATCTTGTCTCTTTGATATAAAGTATATTTATTATCTTTATTCCAAAATTAGACCTTGCCCAATGCTATATTATATATTCCTCTTCTTCACCCTTTGCATAGAGCCAGTTGATTTATCAAAAAGTGAACTCACAGTGGGAATCTCGATGATCTTCATGTTTGGCATCTTATAATTTGATGCTCATAATTCCTTATCCCAATATGTAAGACTCAAATTTTATGGATATATTTGAGTTTATTTTTTAGCCTTATTTTTAGGGGATATCTTAGGCATTGAAGGCCATATTATTTTGGACCAGTCTACATTCCATAGATGTGCCATGGGATGAACAATGTAGACTAGTATATTCTTGGAAGTTATTTTGGTGGCCACCACTATTATGGTCTACACCATTCTTGATGAGGGCATTGATGAGCTCAATTGAGTGGAAGAAGCCAACACTTGAGTGTTGGGATAAGAAGTGATATTGGAAATAGAGGTGGAGACTAATGGAACAACTATGGAAATAATTGTAAAAATAGGCTGAAATGGAGGTGATGACATAGTGGAAAAGAAGAGACAATTAGAAAAGAAAAATTATAGACAACCAATAATGAAATAATAGGAGGATGGCATAAGGAAGGGACAATTGAAACACCCTTACCTAATTAGTCACTACTAAGGGCTGCCTTTCCTTTTAATCCTAGAAATATTAGTAGTTTGGCTTGTTCTATCTCCTCTTCATCCACCTCATGGTTTGGCTTACCCTTAATTTAATGTTGGGCCTACTTAGCTGGTCCATTTATTAATGGTGTATGTGGCCTTTGTACCCTAGTTTTTATCTTATAACAAATTTGTGTCCTCTTAGCCTGAGGAGAAATCACTTGTTGGGTAGGAAAGAGAAGAATCATACTAGAGGTTATGGTTACTAAAGATACCATAATAGGTGAAATCTCATCCTCATAATAGGACTTAATACAAATGATTTCCTCCTCTCCCCCTAATAGTGGTATCCTTCACCTAAATTAATTCTTATATTATCTCTTGTTTAAAGTTATTTAGTTCAATAATAAACATTTGAACATGAAGACTTTTTAATTCCTCTTGCTTACCAATCACAAATGTTTCCCATATACCTTGATATTTATCTTTTTCTTGAGCTATCATCATAGTATGTGGGTTTTGGTACTCTTATATTTAATCTTTTGGCTACTAAAAGGGTCTAACAGTCCATAAATTTAACAAACTCCATCCCCTCGGTGATAAGATTCTACATTTTGCTTGCCAAAGTGTGAGGGAAGGATTCACTTGGATTAATCTAATCAAGTCCTTATTCACACCAGTAGTCACATACCTTTCCTTGAATATTACATCATATTTTCCATTAAGGAAAATAAATTCATGATAAATAGGCTCATGATTTTAAGGGATGCCTAGATTATTAACTTTTCATTGCACTTTCCCATCAGGTAGATTAGATAAGATATATGCCTTTACTATACCACTAACCTCTTCAAAATGTCTTCAATATGTGTATTGTATCCTCAAAATCATGACATGAGAACTATGGAAGGTGATTTTTTTTTCTCTTAGTTAGGTCCTCATCTATCCTATTCCATAATTGATATGTAATCTCCTGCTCACTAACTTTCTTTGGGATGAATTTGGGGAGATAAAGAGGGCCAACCTTATGTCCAACAACCATGATAACAATATAGTCTAGGTAAAGCCAATAATCACCCAAATACATGAGTATATTAATGATGCTCTTGGATGCATTATATATAGGTTGGCCTTAATGATACAAGTCCTCTACAATTCTATAATTATTCCTCACATATGCATAACTATGGATGAATGAGAAATCAAATATTATATTACTCATGTGTTCAAGGTTTGGATCCCAAAAATCCCCATTGTGTCAATAAATGGTACCCATTATTTCACATAAAGATATGAAATAATATAAAATTTTCCACCTTGGGGCCTCCTATGTTTGTATAGTATCTGTTCATATAGGCAAGTCTTGATAATTTCCCTCCATGCATAGGTACAATATGAGGTGATCAAGAGATTGAGTAGTGAAGCCCATTCCAAATGTAGGAAGTAGATGATTAAATGACCAAATAGATGGCTGAGTAGATCCATACCAATTTTTTTCCCCCATAAATAATCTAGTAATTGGAATAGGGATCGTTTTGGTTCTTTAAGTGTGAAGGTTTATCTTATAAGAAGTTATTTCCTTACTACTTTTTCCACATTATTGTTCCTCTTTCAATAAACCACAATGTGCAAATCAAAGGGAGCATATGGAATGGGTAAATATAAAAAACATCATGAATGCATCACCTCATATTTTTGTGATGATGGTGATATTATTAACGTAATGAAGGAAAATCCCATATGTAATCTTCCATTCAAAGAATAGGTCTCACAATAACTCAATGTGTAGCATGACTCCTAGATTAACAAATGCATAGTGGAGTGATTTGTGTTTAAAGGGATTTAAGTCAATAATAACATTTTTTACTTCTACAGATATGTCTTCATCACAAATAAATGGGTAAACATTCTCTATGACCTCCCATAGAGTCAAGTAATTGGCATAGAGACACCCAAACACATTTAAATGACACCTAAACACATTTGAATAAAAAATTGTGTGTGTGTGTGTGTGTGTGTGTGTGTGTGTGTGTGTGTGTGTGTGTGTGTGTGTGTGTGTGTGTGTGTGTGTGTGTGTGTGTGTGTGTGTGTGTGTGTTTATTATATTGAATCCTTGATGGGGAACCTAGATGGTGCCTAGGCTTCCTTGTATGCTCTAAACAAAGATGCCATAATTACTTCTAAGTGATGGTAATATTTGATCTATTTGTGATGGTATCTTGGCACTTTATTACACAAATTGAAACTTGTTTTAATGTTCCTTAGGCTTTGAAATCACAAAAAACAATATATGTTTGATTTCATTTTCAATCTATGGATGTTATCTTGGATAAGAGCTTGATATTATTTATTTTTGTTATTCATGTTCAATACATGTACTATAATCACCAATGCATATGATCTTGTCACCTTTAATCGATTCAAACTTGATGACCTAGGCCTACTGCATGCCACATAGGATTATTTCTCATTCATGGGGTGCCATAGTGCTATTCTTTTTGACACTTGTCACTGTGTGGTTTAGTGGGGAGTCATCATTTTCATTTGGGTTGAATCATTTGTCTTTTTGAGCATAGAGTTATGAAAAATGTCTCCAAAAACCTAAATGATCTTCAAGAAGGTTCATGAAAATTCTTCCAAAAACTAAGGCATTGTACACTTTAACCTAAAGATGAAATTACCATTCCATAGGATTTATATAAGAAAGTTCCCAAAAGTCAAATTTTTGTCTAAAACTATCTAGAATGAAAGTTTATAAAGAGAAAATTATCAAAGACCAAAATAAAGTTTCCACATTAGAAGTTCCAAATAAAATCACCCAAAGGAATGTTCCCAACCAAAAGTTACTGATTGAAAGTCCTCAAAGACAAAAATATTTTGAAGAGGAAATTACCAAATAGAATTTCCTAAAACAAAGTTTCTAAAATAAATTCATTGAAGAATGAAATGTTCCTAGAGATTGAAAGTGCCCAAAGACCAAAAAAATGTTTGTAATACTAAATAGAATAAATATGAATAATTAAATCCAAATAAAATAACCTAAATAAATGAAATTGGATACTTGTCATACATAGTAAACTTTTAAAATTTCCATTAATAGATGAGTTTCAATAAGTCTTTCCAATAGAAATGGGTTTTAGGAGAAAATAGGTTCACACAATAGTGATTTAATGTTAGAATCATCCAATTTACACAGATAATAAAACTAGCTAAAAACACATGCATATCCCAAATAATAAACAAGGCTTATAAATATAAAGCAGGTCCCCACTTTTCCATATAAAATCCAAGGTGGGTGTGTTTAATACAACATATGGATAAAGAAATCAATTATGCCATGAATCAATCATTTCGTACCCATGTGAAGTAGATGCATTTGTAACCAAACTAAAAAAAGTGTTGAAAGTATATAACATAGTAAATCTAATTGTCTATGTTGGCTCCATAACCACTCAAGTACATTGGGTGGCCTTGCTCCTCTCAAGAATTCCACCCACTACAGATGGAGTAAGTCATGAATCTATGACAACTTAGAATGTGATATCATTGGCATAAATTATAGAAAATGACATAGATTTTGTCATTCCATTTGACAAACCTATGTGTATTTAAGTATATGGAAACTATGTACCACATACATGCCCTCAATTTGATATATGAGTATATCGATTTTAAACTAAGTATGTAATAACTAAATCTATGTAACTGAATTGAATGTAGGAGTGATCATGAGATGCGTGATGCCCCTAAATTAAAGCAAATGGTATGAATATGAGTTGTAATGAATGTATCTAAGGAATCTAAACATTACTATCAAACATGTGATTATATCTATGTAAATATATATTATACCTATTATATGGGTCTAAATAATCTATATTATCTTGAAGTTTGGACTACTTGATAGTAGCCCCCTGTAATGGATAGTATCACCCTATGGCACTAGTGTTCCAATATAGGTGTTAGTATCTACTTGGTCAAAAATATGGGTGATCTAAACTATATTTTGAGTTATTTTTTTCTTGTGTGTACCTTGTGTCTGATTTCTAAAATTGATCATGTGTGCTTAAATTTATCTATGAATAGCAATGTAAGATCCTGATCTTTATGACAAACCCCTCTAAATTCCCCCTATTTTGAGGGCAGTTTTGAAACCTATGTAATAAATATCTTTAAATGAATTAGATTTGTAAAATATATTATCCAGAGCATGTGAATGATATTCCAATACAATATACAAATTTAACATTAGAATGTAAATGAATCTGAGAATAAGTAGGTAATTTAATATGTATGTTATAATATAGTATTGCACAAGGGTTTCAATATATACATAATCAATTTGTATAGAATAAAAATATGATTAACTACATATGGGATGGGGCATAATGTCCATAATAACACCCAAGTAGGAAAGATAGATGCATGAGGTCCCTTAGGACATTGAAAATAGGTGTGTGTAACAATCAAATACATGTATCATGGTGAAGAACCATAAAAATAAACATACAAAAAAGCACATAAAGCATGTAAAGGTAGGATAGGGGGAAAAAATACAATGGACATGGGCACATGTCACTAAATCTAAGAACTAAGACATACAAGGACATGTTCAGAAGTTTGAATACACAAGTAACAAGTAATTTTGGCTTAGAGCTACATAAAAGGACATGTTTAAATGTCTTCATATATAAATATGAACACACACATAAGGGACATGGGAACATGTCCAAGGCATATAAATAGAGAAGTGGTGTATATCAAAATAACAGTGACATATTCAAATGACCTCGAAGTTGAAGAAGCATAGGAAAAAAAATCAAGTCTGATCTAGGAAAATAGGAAATCAAATCATGTATAAATATGTAGTACAAATATATATAGATGCTAGGATGCATATTTACTGAGTCTATCTAGTGATAGTCATCAAAAAATTTGAGTAATGAGTATAAATGATCAACATCAAGATATATCAATGTTTAAATTAGAATGTATATAATTTTATGATAGAACATAGTAATAACAATGATGTCTAAGATATCACTGAGTGAGTAGATGTATCAAATGTATAAACTTGGATCGATGTATATTCCCCCAATGGGTAAATGATATCTATGCATGATCAATGTAGTAGATCATAGTCATATATGTAATTTGTAAGCACTTCACAAGAAAAAGTGAAGCATCTATGTCTAATAAAATTAAATATACTATACTAAGAGAGCTATCAATATGTAATTTCTATCAAGTAATACAAAAGTTAACATAAAAATGCATACAATCTATAAATTTTGTGTTTTGGAAATATTTAAATGTTTTTTTATTTTGATATGTTATATTTTTTATGTTTTTTGAGTATAATGTATGTATAAAAAAATGAAAATAAGTGATGTACAAGGATTAAGAGAGAGAATTATATACAAGAGGAGGAACCATAAAAATGAATGAGTCTCATGGGAGACTCACTATCGCTATGACCTATGTCGAATAGGGAAACTATGATCATGTATTTAGTGTGAAAGGATAACTATGAGACCATGATTTGATGTGTTATATAATCTAATTCTGAATTTGTGTGTGTAGTGTTATGATGTTTTGGCACTAACTATGATTCCCTTGAACTATAGGGGTTTAGGAACCCATATAGTAGAATTAGAATCTATAGGTGATGTATGTGACATGTGCTAAAAACCCTTAAAACCCAATAAAATTGATCTCAATATAAACTAAGTAGAGTAAGGTCCTCTAAAATCTATGATGTATCTCTTACATAAGGATCACTCTAGTAATGGTCTCTATGGGAGAGTATTCCTACATTTAAATACCATAGGAGTAGACCTAGCCTACACTAATGACTCTATTGAATACTATGATTTATGCACATTAAAAATACTCTCTAACGTAACTAATATCCATGTAATATCTGGTAATGGTGTTGGAACTATAAATGATGTCTATGATGGAACTATATATGGAATGGGTAAAGGATAATCATATGGGACACCCTTAATCTTAACCACCTAATTAGAATGTATATATTTCAGGCATTGGTTTACTATAAATGTGATGGATTAGATCTATTTTAACCATGGTTTGCTCAATAATATATCTAATACACCTATACTAGGTGCTATTAGGAACTAAGTGGTTATGTGTATTAGTCCAACCTATAATGTAAGTACAATATCCAATATGGAACTTTGAGCATAGACACTAAAACCAATAATGATTGTATGTAATGGGAATATATCCTCCTCTGCATAGACTAAAATTTTTAAGAATGTCATGCTTCACATGCTTATGCTTGACCCATTTTCAACTATAACATTATGAATATGATGGGGTTATATATATGCTCATATGAAGAGTACATGTAAATATATGTCATAATCCACAATCTCCTTCTCTAAAAACATGATAAATGGTCCAAGTGGCACTATAGTGTGATACATGCCAATAATGTTATGTAGTGGTTGTGTCTCCTCTATAACTACGTGATAGCAAACTGGTGGTGAATGTGACTAGTATATATAGTTAACACTTGACTTGACCCCTACCTCATTCATTGTATGATTTGGGAAAGGGTATGAAAATATATTTAGTTCCTTAGCCTCTATTTGTTTTTTTTTTTGTGCCTTTGTGGGTGTTCCCACATCAATAATGAGAGTCTACATGAGATCTTGTATATTATGATTTAGGCCAATAAAAATATTTGTCATGTGGCCTCATGACCTATGATACTTATATAATTAATTTTAATCATAACTCTTTGGAAGATGTCATGTCATATCAACCTCTTTAATGGGATGGACAAATATTACATTGTATTCCAATAGTTTTTGTAGACCTTGTGTTAGTGACTCTGGAATATTAGTGAAGACTCTATGGTGGGGAATAGATAAAACCAATTTAGGATATGGATTATAAGTTGTGTTGACTATGGCCTATTGATAAATTTTATTTTCTATGGCCCTTACCATGTATGGATGTTTCTTTGAACTCTTAATATTTGATTTTGATCCATTTGTGTACGTGAATTTGCTAATTGATAAGATCTTAACCTTTCTTTCCTTGATTATATGTCACAAATTCGTGAATGTATGAAACTTCTTGAACAAGATAAATTCATGTAGTGATGGTAATATAATATATTTAAATATGCCTTAAAGATATATGTGGGCTATAGGTCTAGCCAATTTTGATAATATTGTCTTGTATCATAAGATATAATTTGAAATAGGCTCATTTGACTTTTACTTTAACTATTCCACTTGTGAATATGATATCTTATCATTGACATTGATAGAGAAGTGTGATAGGAACATGTAGGCTAAATGATTGAATGTTTTTATATATTTATTTGGAAAATAAGAGAACCACTACAGGTCATAATCCTTTAGATTGTGTGGAAATGACTTCATAAGAAGACAATCATTTGGACACATAGTCCAAGCATGTTGCATGAATGTATCTAAGGTGGTTCTATGGGTTACCCTTGGCATCATATAATTTAATCTTAGGTTCCATAAAACTAGATGTCAAAATATTTTTTGATAATGTGATGTGCCAAAGGTGTATGCAATATAATGTTAGAATCCAAGGTATGTTATTGTCTAGTTCCTTATTTCTCGAGATGTAACACTTTAGACTCCAGAGTATGAATCTCATAAATAGGAGATCATAAATATTGAGTGGAGTAAATAATAAAAGGTGGTTTATCTATCATTGATGGTTGAATAATAATCTTAGGTTGTGATATCTAAGTTGGTTGAGTTGGCCCCACTAGAGGTGTAACAAAATTATAAACTAGAGGGCTTCAAGATTGACCATTATTTGTTTTATTATTAATTTGTAATATCGATTATAGGATTTGTACATGATCAAGGTGATATTCATGAATTCTACTTCTGAATCCTTTTTATACCTCAACTTTGTTTAAAATTATGTCATTATTATTAAGTGGAGGGAGTGTGTTGTAATTGTCAATGTGTACCTCACCATGCACTTGGTTGTATTGTTCATCTTCAGATGCATTTACATTTAATTCCACATAATCAAGGTTTGAAGGATTGATAAATGGAGTTGTAATAGGTTACTTATCCTTGTTATAATCTTGGATATCAATAATCTGAATATACTTTATAGGATTACCACCAAGTCTAGCATTTATTCTTAATGGATGAGAGATAACTTTTTTAGATGACATATAGTAAACAAATTAAAATAGAGATATTAAAATAGAATATATGAATTCTAAAAAATTAATAGTAGCTAATAAAAATGAGATAAAAAAGGATACAAACCCTAAGGGTATATATGGATAGGGTTTTTTTAATGTAGGTTTTTTTTAAACAATTTATATGTAAATAAATTTAAACCCTAAAATGAAAATGGATTTAATTTAGATAAGTTGTCTAAAGAAAATAGGAAATCAAAACTATGTAGCCTTGAATTATTGTACACAATTTTGGATTAATGAAAACTAGGGTTTGAAGTAATATTGAAAATAAGATAGGTTCATCAAATGTTTTAACATTTTAGGGTTTAACAATGTAAATCTTATGTTCATATTAAAGGATGAGATGTATAAATCAATCAAATAATATGAAATATTTAATTACTTAATTTTTTTTATAGATTTTGACCTTCTTTGAATTTCTAAAAGTAATAATAAATATGCTTAAATATATAATTATCTAGAAAGTGACTATCATGGATCATTTGGGTTATGAAAAATATGTTCTAGATAGGTCTGAGTGTCATCAATGGGGTCTCAGGATCTATTTACTCACTAGATAATAGCACTCCACCTAGACAGTAGTGTTATACTATTATATTTCATCAAAGTTCTTCTAGTGTCCTCTTTGTAGGATTATTCCTATTTTCTAGGAGCTCCTATCCCTATGTTTTTAGGTCATGTTCCTATGCACATGAAATATAGAACTCTATGTTTTGCCTAAAAAACATGATTTAATGTACAAAAACCTAATCATTTTTAAGAGTATGGCATGATCAATAATTTTGTGTTCATTAGTAGGATAGGTTAGACATACTCAACACCCCATTGTGAAGAGTGTTTCCTACATACCAATAATCTAAAAATGGATTAAGTCCGATATAGTTCTCCCACTTAGTGATAGATGAATTGAAAATGAATGTTATAATGAGTGTAGTTGGATGCCTTAAATGTGCTTGAGCTTTGAAATATTTAAAATCAAGGTTTAGGTCTTATCTAGATGGTAGTATTTAGGAGGGAATAATAGGGATCAAAAACCTTAATTTCTCTCAACTTGTCTATTTTTATATTAGGCTTTTGCATCTATTTTAAATTTAATGAATAAAGTTCAAATATACTTGTATTTATAAAGATCTATAGCTTGTGAGGATAAGAAAATGTGGTTAAGCTGACCTTAGGAGGGGAACACGTTTGAAAAATTATTCATTTGGGAGAGTTATGGAAAATTAATGTGGCACCCAGTTGGGGAAAATAACACCATGTGTATGTAGTGTCCCAAATGTCATGATAATGTTCATTAGGCAGATTATTGGCCAAACTAGGTTGAGTTATAATAAAGCTATCTTGTGACTATGTTTTGGCTAACTATAACTATTTTTAATCTATAGAAATGACTAAAAAGTGTGTCAAAGGCTCTAGGATAGGTATAGGGATAAGTTAAAAATAGGCTAACTCAAATAACACTCTTAGCATTTAAATACCACTTTTAGGTGATTACAATTAAACAAATTTTAGTTTCAAATTTGGTTCATTTTCTAATATAAATATGGTGCAAGGTTCCACATGTGATCCATAGGATATACATAACTAAATTTAACCTGGATATTCTACCATTAAGGGAAAGTATATTATTTCATATGTAGTATGTCGCAAATTTCAAGAAATGTTTTACCACAAGTTATATGTCACTTGTTAATATCTAACTTGATATGATGGAAATATAACCCATCAATATTTACACTAATAGTTATATCTTAATACTTTGATCATTTTGAGAGATAATTATTTTCTAAAATATGTGAATTATTTTTCATTTTTATCTTATTAGATTCAATGTGTATGCATCCTTTGTTCTTGTATTTTTAATGTAGTTACTTCAATTCCTAACATTGATTGGTATTATGTCTAATTCTCTAATGATATTTACAATATGGTACCTTACTTTCTATTTTTAGAAGTCTACTACGTGATTTGTGTATGGTAAAATCTAAATAAATAATTCTATACTCAAGTAACAAAGATAATATAGTATCTATAATATCCTATTATTTTGTGATCTATATCATTTGGTATGAAGCATTTTGAGAAGAATTCACATTATTCACATGATATATTTGTATTTGAACCTTATATGGTTGACTCAATGTTATATGAATGCAAGTAGTAATAAGCATTTACATGTTCATATGTTATTTTTGTTTTCATCTTATCTAGATTTAGTTCTATATATTTTTTATAATGGATTTAGTTTATATCTGTTAGGACCCATAGGTTTGAATAGTTTATTTTACAGGTGATCGATTTGATCAAATTTTAATATTTATACTTTTTCATCTATAATATCATAAGTGGTATCATCATATATATCAAATAATATAAAATATGGCCATCATTTTGCTTATTATTGACTAATAAAGGAAGCTCTAATGGTGGTTGTTATTAAAATTAGATTGGATCCTTTATTAATGGTTTTTGTTATTGATATGAAATGATGTGCACTTTAGTATTTAATGAATTAATGATATTTGGATACAAATGAGACATTTGACTTTACTCACCTATTTCATACATGTGTATGTGCTCAATAGTAATACACTGTCTAGGTAGTACTACTATAGGAATGACTTGAGTTTTGAAATGTATCATTTTGTAATATTTGAAAGTATCATCATCAATAGGCATGGATAATAATGTCCCATCATGGTTGAACTATATGTATAACTGAAGTTTATATGGTATATCTTCCATTACATGTATCAAAGGCCTACCCAAAATTAAATTATAATGTAATGGTTGGGACATTACCTCAATAGTAGTTGAAACTATTTTTGTCCCAATGTCACATCCAATGTGATTTGACCAATTAGAGGGATATATAAATTATCAATCCCTTTTATATGCATAATCATTATTAAACAAGATTGGAGTTAATATCCATGGTGGTTAAAAATTTTATGGTATAAATATTTATGCTTGATATATTATCAATGAGCACCCTTTTGATGACTTTATTTTACTTAGCCACTTGTCTAAAAAAAGGTAAATTTTGGTCATTAATATCTTTGGATGGTAAATATATTAGATCAATGGTAATGATACTTGTATTATTGTTGATATATTTCATGATTTCCACAAATTAAGAAGGTTCAATATCACTTGAAACTTGTGTTTCACATGATGTCTCATATAAGATATCCTTATAAACAGTAGATTAATTTAGGATCTCAAGCATGGAAAATTTGGCATGTGTATTGAATAATTGGTCAATAATGTCATATCTCTTTGATTTAATTATAATACTAGGTTTATGAGGCACATGTTATATATTAACAGGTGGAGGGATGGGTTGAGCAACCTTACCTCTTGAATTAGTAACAACATGTACCATAGTATCCAATATGAGCCATGGGTGAATAATGGGTGAGGGATGGTAGCTATCATCTTAATAATACTTAGGGATAACAAATGGTTGAGATTATGTACTTTATTGTCTATATACTACATCTATAGAATTGAAAAAATAATTTTGACGAGAGATCAAGTGTTTTTTTCACATTAAATCCACCTTAAAATTAGCATTAATTTTGTAATATATTTCACAAGGAAACTAATGTAGTAAACCATACCAACTATGACATATTGTAACCCAAACTGGGTGATAGATGAATCCATGTGTCATATAGTTTATAGTAATTCAGGATCAACAATAGAAAAAATAGAAAACCCTAATTTTACTAAGGTTTGATTTTCAAATATTAGGTTCACCAAATATATAAAAATAAATTGGGTATGGATCTTGTAGACACCTAAATTTCTTTTAGTATTGAAATTAACCTAATATATTTAATAATTTTTATTATATTAATAATTAACATTTCCTCCCAAATTAAATTAATTAAATAATTTAAAATAGTTAATAAGTCATTTATACACCCTTAAATCCTTATTTTAAATAATAAAATTTATAATTTCCACCTCTTCCAAACATCTAACACCTTTTTATCCCTCATTATATCAGATTTCACAAAATTTTATACCTCTTATGACTCATCCCCTGAGTTTTCAAGCAAATTGACTTAGTCTTGTTGAGTCAGCTAACCAACTCCAAACCTTTTTCAACCATTTTAAAAAGTTTTTCATCATCATAGGTGAGGAATAATTAGCCATAATTGATAATTTGGGTTACTTAAAAATTACAAATGATCTTCCACCATTGGATCCTTCTCTAAACATCTATAAATAAACATGAAAATCTCCATTTTCAAGCATCATATCAAAGGATCGCAATCACATGACAAAATCTAGATATCACAATCACAACTAGGAAATTAAACCTCTACATACAAGTGAATAAAATAAAATAAAATAAAAGAAAAGAAAAGAATTCTTACACTAAAACTCTACCCATTCTCTCTTTCTATTACAAGAGTGAGCATCACATATTTGAAAGAGCAAATCAAATCTATATCATCATAGATAAATCTTGTGCATTCAAAGCATAAAGTTTGTGATTATTATTTTATTATATTGTTTCTTTACCATAGTTTTAATTTTAACTTAGATTAGGATTATTTTAATTTCTTTGTATAATTTAGTTCATACATTTAGGTCATGCCCGATGGGACCTTTCCCACATCTTTTTTATCTTTAATCATCATCTTTTCACTCAAATAGCATTTATCTTTTGATTTTTGATTTTTATGTTTTAATTTTGAATTTAATCTTGTTTTTTTGGTGATGGTATGATCTACAAGTTGCTATTAGTTTTTCTGTATTCAACTATGTGTGATCCTCTACATAACAACATATTCGACAGCTTTAACAGTGAAATTGTAGACCATAGTAGAAAGAGTATCCTTTTTTATTATATTTTTCTATGTTTTCTATTATTTTTTCAAGTTAACAACATTTTTTTAGGAAAAAATGATTTCATCACCACCTATAGCATTTTTTTCAAAAAATAGTAAAATCACCTTTTTCTACAATGAATTCATCATTATTTGCAATGAAATTCCATTTTTTTGTAGTGAAATTGTTTCTCTCTACATCAAATTCATCCCTTTAATAGTGAATTCATCACTTTTGGTAGAAAATCCATTGTTCTTGGTAGTGAAATCATCTTTTAAGCATGGGTGTTTTTATTTTCTATCTTTTGCTTTCTATGCTTTTCCTACATTGATTTTATTACAATTTTGCTTTTTTAATCTATCTATGTAACATCATTTTCATAATAGAAAGGTGTTTTATCCATTTATTTCATGGGTTTTCACTTTTTCTATTACAATTTACCTCATTTATAGATAAATTAAACATTATAACAACTTATTTGTAGAACACTTTCAAAAGAGGATCAACAAAAATAATCAATAAAAACCAATTTTTCTTGTTACTAACATTGTTTTTATTTTCAAAATTATTAGTAATAAATCACTTTTTATTTCAATATTTTTGATTAATTTTCTTAGGTATTTTATAGATTTTGTAGGTAGTGAATGAATGAGGGTATATCTTGTATTTATATCAATCCTTATGGAGAGATGAATCACATTAAATAACTTAGGCTAGCCATTATGATATGTTTCATTTGAAAATTGGATTACTATAGGGAACTAGACACTTATGTTAGATCAGGATGCTAGTAATAATGCATGTGTCTATGCCAGATATTAGTGTCCATGGAGCAAGAAAGTATGTGGAGACTCAGAACATTCATAGGTGTAAGATAATCAAATTTTAAGCATTCTAGGAAAGATACATGGTCTGGGTCATCAACAAAAGACTAGTCAAACTATATTATAGACTAAAGGGAACAAGATAGGACATATTTAAGGAATTATAAAGAAATAAAGTTGTTTAATTGATAGGAATAGCCAAGGTCTAGTTTTTCCAAGTTTATAATATTGAGGTACTATATAATCCACAAAATAGTTCTTATAGATTCCTGACAACAACTTATTATTTTGTCTTATGATCATTTAGTATCTAAGATTGAATGTTAAATTTTAGGTCCTAGATCTCCATGGTATCATGAAATCTACATGTACCACCATGAACATACCATACTATATGATATATCACATGTCCAATTATAATACTTTATCCAAAGACCTTCATGTTATACTCATCTTGGTAACATGATTTAATATATATTCTATGATAAAACATTTATTAGTTGCTTATGTTTAGAGCAGGTCAATCTGGTTGTCATAGATATTCAAAATGGAATATATGGGGGACAAAATACTATAATGGTTATTTACAATAAACTTCTCCACACATGATATTATTGGCTAACCGATGAATTAGACATGTGCCAGTACGTCATGAAATTTCTTGATTGTCAAAAACATGGTGATCTCATCCACACTCCATCTCATGATCTCTAGTGAATATAAAATCAATGTCTTTTATATACATGGGGGTTTAATCTCATTATAAATATTAATCCCATTTCATCTAATGGACACAAGCATATCATGATTACTATTGAGTACTTCACTAAGTGTGTAGAGGCCATCCCCCTAACCTACGTAACTAGTAAATAAATTTTCAAATTCATCCTCAACCATATTATTGATTATTAGAACATTTCATCAACCATAATTTTAGATAATTGTAAGTACTTTAAGAATAATGATGTTTAATCCATTTGTACATAGTTTCACATTCAACATAGATGTACCACATGTTACTATCCACAACATAATGTCCAAGTTGATGCATGTAATAAATAAATATTCAAAATATTTAAGAATATATTTAATTACATTGGTCATGATTGGAATTTAAAAATTTATCCTGCCTTATGGGTTCACCACACTAGCATATACACAACCATATAATCCTAGTTTTTATGTTTGAATCCAGTCTGCCCATTGAAATCAAGTTATCATCCATGTAAATATCAGTGTAAGATCTTATTGATGATGAGGGATATCAAGTAACACAATTGCATGAACTAGAACATTTTTATGAGAATCTACTTTCTACACTCAATAATATCTAATCATATCATTATAGGTTACACTCAAGCTATGAAAAGTGTGTCAAATGTTAGGAATTTTAAATTGGAGAGTTTTCACTAAAGGAAAATCATTGAAATACTAATTATAATCATGTGAAGAAATGAAAAATTAAACCTAATTAGTCAGGTCCCTATATTATCACCACTAAATATGGATTAATAGCTTATAGGTCAGCTTTAAAATATGGGAAATAATTTGATGAGCCCATGAATATCATGCATTTCAAGCATTTATATGCTTGAACACTAGTTAATGTCTATGAGTACCCCTAAGATTGGGATCATATCCAATTCCATCCATATATATATATATATATATATATATATATATATATATATATATATATATATATATATATATCCGTTGCATTATACACCATTATCTTTCATATTTTAATCTTGTTGAATACCTACATGGACTACATGTAACATAACTATTGATGTGTTTAATATGTCATATACATGTAACAAGAAATCAGAATGAAATAGGGGTAAATAGTTCTAGAGGTAATGTATTTTTAAAGAGATCAAATTAATTTTGTCAATCCATTATCCTTCCATATATATTCAATTCAATCCCCAATACTATATTTAGACTCCTAACCCTTGTATGTATATATGTGTATGTGTATTCATAAAAACCCTAAAATGAAAAAAATATATAAAATACCAAAAATAATATTAAAAAACACAATTCTAAAAATATGTTGTCTTATCCTTCATCCTACTGCAAATCCTTTACTAGTCTTAGAACAAATCATTGTCATTTAATATAGATATATCATTCCCAAAAATACCCAATTTCAAAAATTATTATCGAGGGACACTCACAAATCTATCAACATCATTACTATTCACACATTAGATTACTAAATTGATATAGGATAAAACATTTTTTTTTGTTTATTTTTTACAAGTTTTTGTGTGTTTTTTTTCCTTGATTTTTGGTTCATTTTATTGATTTTTTTAATTGATTAAATCTTACAACATCCTACTTGAAATTCATAATATTTTTTCTCTATCCTAGTGTATACTATGATCTAAAATATGAAAAATAGGTATTCGTAAACACTAAAAATTGTTTATAAGTTTAATAGCATGTTCCCTATTGTACATACCCATTCATCTCATCTAAAATAATATTTATTCACATATATATCTATCTATAACAAATTATTAAGTATGAAAACATGAATATCAAAATGTAGGAATGGTAGTCATAAAATAAATTATCATATCATATCATAAATATCTATCATAATCATTTATAAACTATCATAGAACATCTACATTCATAAATAACATGATATGCATGGATTATAAAATCAATAAACATACACATAAATCATATATCCATATACATCACATCAAAATAAAAGTAAGATACAAAAGGAAAAATTAGGGTAAAATCATTATCGTATATAATCACCAAATGTTTGTATCTACAAATGTCTATGATGTCACTATACATATCCATACATATCAATGTATAAAAATAAATGGGTAAAAAATCAAGATGAAGTCTCATTATGTCCCTTTGTTAGTGGAATGCATCATTGTTGACTTCTCTTAGGTGGGGTATATACTAATTAGGATTATGGTGATGTTTTCACTGAGGATTCCCTATCCAAGTATTAGAAATATATGAAGCGACTCACTACCATTTAGGAAAAACTAACTGATATAAACCAAAAATACTTTATCTCTCTCATCATGCTATGTGACATGGTATATATGTCCTAATTATTAGGTAGTCAAAAATAATAGTGCATTATTCCTTCTAGTATTTAGTCTTTATTCCTTTCCCTATTTCATTTACATAGTATCATTACATCACACCAAATTTAATATCAACCATATAACCTTTGTAGTAATATTTCCACCTTAGTATCTTGCTCACCCTTGAGCCTATTTATCTTTGTAGTTATTCCTATAAAATTTGATGTTAAATTTGAAACCTTGGCATCCATAGTTATATTATAAATTGGGTGACTCAAAACTCTACCATTTAGTCTATTTATCTCAGCGTATTTAGCATGTATCAGTCAATAAAGGATATAAATCAATGTTATATTCTCATGTCAATCGGTTGGGTGTGATATCCCTACCCAATAGCTTATTCTAGGTGATACTACTACTAATAGAACCATCATATCTACACTTATCTAAATATTACTAGAATATTCAACTAGTGGTGTTAATAATGTTTTTAATACATTATAACCCAATTTTAGTCTAGCAATCCACACAGAGTAACCTATAACCAATATGGTGCATCCTCCTCCCTATCTGACTTATCCACCATCTTATCCATCCCATATGTTTCCAACCTATCCATACCCTCCTTTCCCACCCTATCCACATCCTTCATGATCATCCCCACTTTCCTAACCCTTTATGTACCTTTATATCACTCAATTTGTCCATAGTTATTAGAGAAACACCCTCACAATATCCCTAATCTATTGGTGAAAATTATTGTCTCTATGTGGGAGTAGATAGTATCTCCAACCTCATTTGGGCCCACCAATAATCATATATATAAACTAATAATGAATTTAATATGTCTTATTTCTCATCTTAATGTATACCCTAGAGAATCATCCACTTGTCACTAGCTACTCTTCCATCCACCATGTGTCTCCACTATGATACCTCCCTCGATACTCTAGAAAATACATGTGGAAAAACTAAAATTTCATATTGTATCCTTATTTTTTTAATAACTTGGTAGGAATATATCATTCTAAAATATAATATATTTGGAAGATGATACAATAATCAATTTGGGAGAATCTCAAGTATTAATAATCATCTACACAACCAAATTGAATCCCCTTTTATGACCTCTGATTAATATATATTGCTTGTATCTCATCCAAGTCCCATCTATAAAAAAAGGATAGGTCCCTCAAATTCCATGTTATACAACAATAAATATCACCCCCCAAGCCATTGACTCATATTTAGCTCTTATAAACTATGTACATTAATCACCACCCCATAGGTATGTGTTCCCATACTCATATCTGTAGTAAAGTGGATGGGCTAATTCTCTTAATGTACTTGATTGATATTGAAATAGAATTTTTGTGGCAGTCTTGTGTATCCCACATTGACATAGATATGCATGTTTATGTGTCTATAAGGCCCATCAAAAATTATTGGCCTATCTTGTCAAAAATTAAGATTCCACTGATAATAATGATGAGGACTAGGGGAAATTAATATATACAACCTCCTATAAGGCATATATCTAAATAAATTACCTATCCACATAAATGTATACCTTTTATGTCTATGAACTAATACTATAACATATGTGGGGCAGTCCACTATCTGGACAAGAATGGGGTTTTATAGAATCCACTGTATATTAATAATTATCATAATATTCTAACCTATGGGTAGGTTAAATGAGATAGTCTCATAATTCCACTTCTTGGATAGTGTTTTTAGCATCACCAAATATAACCTAACCTTACGAATCCTCACTATATATTCGAGAACCACATAATTCAAAATCCTAAACTCATCAACCTCAAACTACCTCACTTGTGATAATATTACCAACTACCACTCCCATGTGATCAAAATTGTAAGCTGATATTTAAAAAAGTCAATAGAGAGTTCGTACTTTGTCCTTTTTCCTCATTTACACCACATTCAAAGATTTTGTGAGATTACCATTCTACAAATAAATGTTATAATGTGTACATAGACATATTAATATCTATGTTGATATTAAAATAAAATAGGTAGAACAACATCATAAAAAAATCCACTATTTTAATGTATATATCAAAGCACATAGATAGACTTCGAAGCCAAAAAAATAATGATAGAATTGATGAAAATGCTAAGTAGGATATGCATATGTCATTTGGCCCTGCTAGATGTTGTTATGATTATTTTCCTCATAAAATCCATGTCTTTCACATGTTTATACAACCTATTTATAACTAAAAAGATAAAAATATAACCATTTCACTTGTAGCCCACAACCATCTAGATTATTGTTCTGTCTCACCTACTCACTCTTATTCTTTTTTGATGGTATATGCTCAATTTTTGTATAAAAATATAGAGAAATTTCTAAAGTATAAATCTAAAAAGGATTATGGTCAAATTGAATATGTTTTCACAATATAATACTTATTTTATCCCCATCCATCCTATAAAATTTAAAAACATTCCCACCATTTTCATTGCTTTCACCCATTTCTCAAAATCTGAGCTCACTTTTTAGTGTTTTCACCTATTTTCTTCCTATTTTCACCAATAATCATCATATTTCACTCTTTCTCTCTGGTTTTAGTACATTTTTCATTTTGAGGGCTCATACATGTCATTTACTCTTCTTATGAACAATATAGGTGGCATTCACCTTCATCACATACCACTACATGCATCATTGTGTGTTTTTCTAGCTTCTTCATTCTATGAAATGTTATTTATTTTAAAAATAGTTCCATATACATTTTATGACTTGGATCATTTCTATAAACACCATTTTTATCCAATTAATTATTTGAAAAGTTTTTACTCATTTAATAATATTACACTTCTATTTCAAATAGGTTTAAAATGTAGACACCTTATTTTTGGACCATGGTGTCATAATCATTCTTCATCATCATTATCAATTGTTTAGGACAATAAAACCTAATTTATCCCATAAAACTAAATCATTACCCTAATTAACATTTTTTAAATGATAAATCATCTATATAACTTTTTGGGTTATCTTCACGAGTAGTTGATAATACTTATAAGAACTCAATGATAATAATATAACCCATTATTAAAATGATTATTATGCAAGAAAAAACAATTGAGGAGGATAAAGATGATACTTAAAATAATGGTGATACTAAAAATTCCATTATAGTGATAAATATCCTATAAAGTCTATTGAAGATAGGGTGACAGAGACTAAAAAATCTAGGATTGAAATTGTTTAAGGTCTAGGGGATCGTAAGGCTTCATTAAGATAGAATTTAATAACTATTATTAAGGATAATGAAGTTATTATAGATATCCAAAATTCCATCTTAGAATATAGAAAGATAACCTTTGACAACTCTCTCTTATAAATTTTTTTTAGTTACAAACCTCAAATTGATAACTTATGGGATTGGGTAGTAAGGAAATGGAAAGCTATGTGGCATATTAAGGTTGTTGCCATATAAAAAATAATTTCCTTTTCTTCCATGGAATGTTGTGAGAAGAATCTTAAATTTAGGTTATGTTAATTTTTAAAATCCTTCCTTTCCCTTACAATATGGAAACTTAGACTCAAACTTCACTGTAAGAACCATATGGATCTTTGAATGTGGATATTGCTGACTATTTTAACCATAAGTCAAACTAGGCCAATCCCACCGTAGTCCAAAAATTTTATTGGGGTTTATTATTGTCTTATATGGTGTTTCATGATTTTATTTGATGTCATCTAATGTGTCATCACCTTGGTCATAATCATTTTCTTCTTAAGTCATTCTATATCACTTAAGCAGTCATTTTAGAGTCATAAATGAGAATGGCATGGTTTTATAAGTACGATAGGTGTTAAAAAGTATTTATAAACGTTTATAAGTTATATATGTTAGTAATGTTAGTACCTAATTGGAAACATGAAGGTACTATGTTGAAACAAGAAGAAAGGTGGTAAGTTTGGTAGTTTTATAAGATGTACAACCTCTACAAAAAGGCGGTATGTGTTTTAAACTTATCCAATAGATAATAAACTTATATGGACTCATCCAAATGTTTTAACTAATTTATAAGTCGTAAAAATGTTTAGAAACTATTATGTTCCTCATCACCCTTCTAGACATGTAGAACTGGTTAACAAGTTTCTTCTTGGTACAACTAGTAGAAGAGGTTCAAGGTCAAAT
Source organism: Torreya grandis (assembly GCA_037957365.1). NCBI lineage: Eukaryota > Viridiplantae > Streptophyta > Pinopsida > Cupressales > Taxaceae > Torreya > Torreya grandis. The sequence goes on along the minus strand of JARHVA010007978.1, from coordinate 38,838 downwards.
GGCTTTATATGGTGATAGTAAACATAGTATACTTACATTTCATGACATTATTTCTAGGATTGGTCACTTGTGGTTTATGGACCATGCTTAAGAAGTTCACTATTAATGTTTACATATTATTTCTTACGCCCTATAGGTTTTCTCTTTGTATGAGTTATTACATATAATAAAACTAACGAAATTAATTCTAAAAGATATATACATCCTTATATAATGTTTTATAGATTTGGTTTCATGTTGATAATTGATTTTATAGGTATAATATCTCAAGTCACAAGTAAAAACACATTTTTGAGTTACAGATAGGTTCCCACCATTAACATAGTTTTCATATCCTTGTAGTGGATTTAGAGGAGGATTATAAGTTTTATTCCATGTTTCTCATGTCATGATATTCATATCCTTACTTTTAAGTTTTAATCTCAATGATCAACACTGATGGAGTTACAATCAAAGAATATTTTGCATAGTCAGTTATTGAAAGTATCATCAATAGTCATGGTGTTGAAGTTTTGACCACATTAATGGAGGTGTAATGAGGGGATATAAGGTATTGAACACATAATTAATCAAATTAAACTCTCCAAATGTTATATGCTTACATATAATAATGTGTTTTTTTCCATACACAGTCTTCTACCATTAATTAACATATATATATTCCTATAGGATAATATCATGTTGGGACAAGGAATTTGATTTTTTATAAGTTCCTCATGATTAAAAAGTTTCATTTGAAGATCTTGAAAATATTAAAAAATGGTTATAGGGATATACACTATTCATATGGTTCATTTTTCATATCCACACTCACTACCTGTACATTAGAATATCCACCTATAGGTGGCCTTACACATTAATATAAAAGTGTTTCATCAAGGATTTTGGCATGATTTTAAATCCTCATCAGGTGCATGTAGTTATATGATAACATGAACACTATGTTTGAGACATTGGACTAGCAAGCAGACTTGAGAAGTCACCTCAAGTGAGGGAACTATGTTTTAGAGACTATTATAGGATTAATTTAAACCCTTAAAGAGGGTTATTAAAACTCTCTTCAATTGAGATATATAATGGGAACAACCCCAAGTTATGGGTCACTTATGTTGGGGTTGGACCTCTGAAGAAGGCCTTCTTCCTCTTGATGCTCACCTAAATGAATGCTCAACCAATGCTTCATAAGGAAAAGGGTTATAAAAATGGTTAAGGGATCATAAAAAATCCAAATGGGTGATACACCAAAGTAAAATGGACACTCATAAAGGATTTAACACACACTGGATCAAAAAAAGCTGAATATGGCTTATTCAATCCCATAATCATACTAGTTGCATAAATATTTCATTAAAGAGGTTCCAAGTAGAACTCTAATCTATACCTACAAGTTATTTTGAAAATATATTCCAAGAGATAAATAGAAGGATAACAAACTAGAAAATATCTCCTTCACAAATTCACCATACATAAGCACACTAATCATTGATTAAAGACAAGAGATAGGCAAAGAGTTGATCGTATTACTTCAATAGTTAGTTCTTATAAAATTTTTATAGGTTTTAGCCATATCAAATGAGCATAATTTTTCAAGAGTCTCAATGAGTATCCTTGTCTCAGAAGAGTGTACTAAATTATAGGATCTGAGAACCCCTTTAATGGGAATGAGACTAGGATATATAGGAGAAGAGATGAAAAAAAGTATGTGCAAGCATGCCATAAAAAAATAACACTTTATACAAGGTCATTAATTGAACTTGAGATACCACCATTTTTTCCTTAGCTAATGAAAACATTTCCACCATTTTGATCAATCAGGACACTACCTATGGGTTTTTGAGTGATAAAATAACCAAAATATCTAAGGATGCATTTAATGATTTTAGATGTAGTTCCCAACACTAGACCTTCTCTTTGATCCTTCACATCATCTCTTGCTTGAGGAAAAAACCTCATGTTTATGCATTTAATTAGATCATGGTTTTGTGAGTTGTAGGTAGCTGCTTGTCAAAACTATGGTCATACTAAAGGATGAGGAACCTTTACATTAGTCACCTATATTCTCCACTTTCATATATGGATCATAGGTTTATCCTATATATGGAAAATAAATCTAAGGTTATTGGTTTTCCTATAGTTTACATATCAATATAGACTTATAGACTATATAACACTTTTCGGTATTATAATAGGTCCAAAATAGACCCATTCTATGTTAGTAGGGAATAAAATTTTGTATATGCATAGGAACTTCTTATTATGATGAACATAGTTACAAGAATAACCCTTCCCAATACAATTTTATGAACCTAAGGTATATATTAGCTCTAAGGTAGTCCCTTATGTTCTTATATATTACAACATCATATTAACCACTCTATGACATTTGAATGAGCTTTAATGGAATCAAGATGACCCTAAAAAACCTTATTTCCCTTGGTAAAAAATGGTTTCTCAACCTTCATAAAAAATCCTTGGCTTGACTTTGTTCTAATTGGCCATCAAAATCCAACTCAACTCATTGATATATTGACTCATCTCACTCTATTGATTTTGATATTTATAGATTATTATGATTCATTTATCCTATGCTAGCTGAATGTGTTTTTGACACTTATCATGCATGAAATTATTCTTGAGATTTAATGACCCTTTGACATTTACTCATTATTCAATCTAAATGTATGATGCAATGTAGATCATTAGATCAACTGGGACCCATTATTTAAACTCCAATGATTAGTTTACAAAGCTTAAATTTGATGTTTTATGGACGATATTTGATGTCCCATATAATGTATTTATCATCTTATATACCATCAAATTTAATCATAGATTAATTTTTGTAGTGTCTTTATTTTGATGTTAGTGCAAATGTATTATGTTGTAAGTCCACATTTCAATGCCTATAACTTGAAACACAAAATCCATGGAGGCATAAAATTTTCAAGAAATGTTATTAAGGTTAAAATTAATGAACCCATTTGATTCAATGGTCCTAGGAGCCATTTAAGTGTATCAACAAAATTCTTAATTTGACTAGCCCATTCATTCCTACATGACATCCTAATGATGATCTAATTCATTTGGCTAAGTATGGGAAACTTAGTGAAATTTGACTAAGGAGCCAACTTTGAACATGCATAACTTCTACTGCACTTTAATAGATGACCAAAAATTTGGTGCATATATTATTGGGATTAATGTGAACAAACCCATATGACCAATTTTACCTAATTCATCTACACATGGTAATTATGACATTAATAAAGTTCCTACTCAAAATATCTTTTGCTAGCCCCAAAATGTCTATAGAAACATAATGAAGAACTGGATGAAAACCATGTACTATCATACTCATTCTATGAAATATTAACATATCATAGGGCCTATGAAACACTATCCATCTACTCATCCATTAGCAATCTAATCCATATAGGTATAAGCTTGGTATGTGGGCCAAAATTGGATAATATCTTTGGTGACTAGTAGGGAATCATGTCTGCTATGCTTTGGGAACCCAAACCATTTTATTTATCTAGTCCATTGGGCATGGAATCATTAGCCTCTACAACTGAACTAAACCTAACTTGAAGCAATAATGACCAAAATAAATAAAACAAAACAAAATGCTTGAGGAACTTTATAAAATAAAATAATAGAACAAAAAATAAATATGCACAAGGAGCTTAGAGGAAATCATACAAACTAATCTAATATGTAAAATACATTATAATGTATTCAATTCTATATTCAATAATAGGGATTTAAATTAATTTCTTTAACTAAGATGGGTAATACCTCTCCATATAGTTAGGTAAGCTAAAAATCATTGTGTTATTTGCATCTATGGATCAAATACGGACCACTCCACAAGTTGTCAAACTTGGTATAGTTGCCTAGGTTGGCCTTATTTGAGTCCCATTTAAGGACTAGGTCCCCTTCCATGAAGCTCCTTACTATATATCTCTTGTCAAAATATTTTTGACTTAAGCTTGATGTGATTCCAAAGTTTTCATGGAAAATTCCTTGGTTTCTTCCATCTCCATGAGTTTTATCATCCTCACGTTCATGGGCTCATCCTCCATAAACTCAAGTTAATGGGCCAATTCCAGTGTAGGCATCTCAAGGGAGATAGGAAATTCTACTTCCCTTCCCTACATAGGACTATATGGATAATAGCCAATGGTATTTTTATAAGTAACCCTATCAACCAATAAGGGTTATCCTTATCTTTGTGTGCCCTATTCTTTGATTCTCTTCCATGTTCCTCTTGATGATCCTTAACAAATTATTATTTATAGACTCTACTAGTCCATTTCCTTAAGGATATTAGTTGGAAGAGGTGCTGAGGTAGATGCATAATTTGAGATCCCAGTCACTTGTATTTATACCAAATAATTTCAATCCATTATCATAAATTATGGTTTTTTGGGATACCAAACATGGTTACAAGGCTATCATACAAATTTGAGATTACATCTACACTAGCCTTCTTTAAAGCAATGGAGTACACCCACCTTGTGAAGTAGTTAGTTTTAGTGATCACCCATATATTACATATAATTTATGGTGGATTTATCATCCCTATGAATTATAACCCCTATTACATGAAGGGTTTATCCACCTGAATAGGATTGAGTGAAAGGGCTACTAGTGTTTACTTTTCTACAAAGAGGGCACACTTCTAGAATTTTTAAATCTATGCATGAACATCCTTGAAAATATTTTTATAGTAATAACCATCCCTCAATACCTTTTCTATGGTGGTTTATATATGTAAAATGACCTCCTACAGGTCCATCATGAAACTATTCCAAGAGTTGGTCACCTAGTCATCATCTATGCATCTAAGGAGTACCCTTTTAAGGTCCTTTGTAAAAATAATACCATCAGATAATACATAAGGTATATATTGAAGCCTAAAATACCTTATTTTAGCTTTTTCCAAACCTTGGGGGAATTATCCCATTGCTAAGAAGTGATCCATATCTTGAATCCATTCTTTTGAAGTGGAGGTGCACCTACCTATGAGTTGTCTTGGGTTACTAAAAAAACTTCCTTGTCTTCTTGGAGTTCATTTACTATGTGCTCACACAATAAATTACCCCTGACCAAATTTATGACCTTGATTTATACATCATATTCCATGACTTTTATGATCTAACCTATTTTCTTCTCATTTAAATCCTTGTTAAGGAGGAAGTCCTTAACTCCAATAAGAGACCATAAGATTGATCTTGCTATTGAAAAACATGGGCCTAAAATTATTAAGACTCCTCAATGCATCAAGGACATGTTTTTAAATAAATTTGTAACTCACTTCATATCCTTCTAGTCCTTGACTAAAAAAGTCAATTAGTTTCTCCATTCCTTCACCATTCTTCTATATTATCATAGCTTATATGTTGTCAACATTGGCAAAGGTGTATAAAATGAATTACATGGATAAGTTATGATTCAAGAGTGAGGGTTCTTGGGAAATGGCCTACTTGATTGTTTCAAAAGTTACCTTTCCTTCATCTGACCAAGTAAAAATTTGGCTCTTCTTCAACATGGTGGTGATGGGCTTGACCAATTTTGTAAAACCAAGTATGAACCTTCTCACAAAGTTGATCTTCCCAAGGAATCTCTAGATCCCATTCTTGTTCTTAGGTAAGGTTAAGTCTAAGATATAACTTCCTCTATCAGGGTTAATGGATAATAATTATTTTGAGATAATTTGGCCCAACAACTTGCCTTTATGCATAGACAACACATATTTCTTTGTATTTAAAGAGATCCTATAGTCTCTTCATCTTTTAAATACCAACCTAAGATGGTTCATGTGCTCACTATAATTCTTTAAAAATACTTTGATTTCATCCATATAGACTATAACCATTTGATTCAGTAGTCCTTGGAAGACCATATCCATTAGTCTTTGATAGGTTGCCCCAGTATTAGAAAATCAAAAAGGCATCATCTAATAATGAAATATCTCCCACTTGGTGGTGAAGGTAGTCATGTACTCATCATATTCTCTCACTAGCACTTGATTATAACTTTAATACCCATCTAGGAGAGAGAAGAATTTTAGACCAACAATTACTTGCAGGATTTTCTCTATGGATGGTAGAGGGTAATGATCGTTCAAAGAGACCCTATTAATATCCTTAAAGTCCACACATGGTCTTATCTCCATAATATTGTTTTTCACAGGTACTAGATTAGCCACCCATGTGGAGTACTTGATTGGGAAGATGATCCTAGATTCAATAAGATTGGTCAATTCTTTTCTCATGATCTCTTCAATCTTGGGATTTTTGGGCCTCTACTTCTACCTCAAAATCTTAGCCTTATCATCTATTTTTATAGTGTGTTGGGCCAATTTGGGATCAAATCCACTTAGGTCACTATATTTCTAAGAAAATATGTCTTTGTATTCCTTAAAAATCTATATGAAAGCATGCCTTTCAGCTTTAGTTCTTACCTTTTCAAGCTTGAGGAACCTTTCTTCAAAGATAAGAACTTTCTCATAGTTGTCTTCATTTTTTGGCATCACTACTTTATCCTTCCTCATATGGTCCCCTTCATGAAATATAACTTCTATGTGAGTATATCTTTAGGAAGATTAGTGTACCTTAATTTAATAGTCTACTCCTCATATTAATGCTAAAATTTTCCTTCGTTGAGGGAGGAGAATTTTGCTTCTTGTTACGTGAAACATGTAATCTATTTGACATTTTTAGAGGCCTTCCTATGAGCTTCATTATTTAAAAATTATGGTCTTATTACCACTATTACATGTGATTGAACCTTGGTCCTTTTAAATTCATTGGGGATGTCAAAATTATCCCCCATAGTTTGTAGCCTATTAGTATGTTGATTTGTTAGCTTGTTAACATGTTGATTTTGGTCTCTTAGGACAAACTAAATGTTGAAAGCCTCAAATTCCACAATTAGGTGCCACACTCTATTTTTGTAGGACTTTATTAAGGGGTTATTAGTGTCATTCTAATCTCTAACTTTATGTCAAACCAATTCACTATACCCATAGACTTGTAAATGCTTGATCCTTCTCTTATTAGCCCATTCAAGGCCATGGATGAGACCTTCATCTTCTAATATATTGTAGGAGAAATTAAATTAGAGCCTATTTTAATATAAGTACTTATAATTTCAATGGGATACTATCATGATACCTACACCTACTCCATGCTTATTATTTCAACCATTAAAGAACAACTTCCATAGATCACTATGATCTTCTTGAGGCCTTAAGAGGGATGACATAATTTTGTTTTCTTCATGTAAATAGTATACACCCAAGTTCTTTTCTTCAAAACCTTCTAAGGGGTCCAATAACTAGTTTTCATTCCATAACTCATCCAAGAACATGTCTTCTATCTCTTTTGGATGAGTCTTCAACTCCTCCTGCATTGAAAATTCATCCTCATCAATGATGGTGTAATTGATGTTGACATTATCTAGTCCATAGAGCTCTATATGGAATTTATGGGTTTAACTTCGATTGATACTTTGGCCCCATACCTTATCTTGAATGACATATATGATTGAAATGCTACAACATATCCCCCTGTATTTGATGTGAACTCTATAGATAGGCATAGTTCAAGGTGAGGAGGTGCATCCAAGATTAATACATCTTGAGAAATTGGGATACTAAGACAAGATTATAGGGTCATAGTGAGGTCCCTAATTATAAAATATGGCCTGGGAGAAGAACCATAAATTTATATAACTCTTTTGGACTATGTCTCATATTTTAAACCAAGCTAATATAATATATACTTTGGCATCACTGAGGTACTAGCCCCACTATCCACTAAACAATTATGCACTAGAGAGTTACCAATGATCAATGAGATGTAGAAGGGAAGAGACTTGATTACTTTACCTGATTGTCCTTCTAGAGACCCTTTAACTACATTGGTGAGAAATTTATTCACCTTGCTTGGTGGCTTATATACATCATTAATCTTTGACAATCCTTCTTGAAGGATGTCTACCTAGCCAAGCATGGACATCATATCCCACATTGGTACACTCACATTTGAATTTTTCATTTTTTCATAAATGTTGATGGGTGAACCACAACCCTTTGCTTGTGATTTGGGAGACACCACTATTATTTGTTGAACTTGTGAACCTTAAGGGACCAAGATATTTCCTTGATTCTGACCCTTTAGAACTACTTGAACCTTTAGAGTGATGACATAATCATTTGGATTCATTAGTGAAGGAGTAATGATAGGGAGCTCTTTGACTACTTCTCATTTACCATCTATGTTCCTTCTTGTAAATATTATATTTGTAGCCACTAGGAAATAGACTTGTATAGAACTAGCCTATTGTTTGGATGCATAACACTCTTTTTTGTTCATAGTTAATCATGATAACATCTAGCTAGTTTGGTCCCTGATTAGACCATTGACCATGTGGAGGATCTTTTGGCTTGGTCATCATAATAATCTCTACATTTTAGGCCATGAGATCTTGGTTGTATCCAGAATTAGCATCTTGCTTCCATTGATGATTGAAGGCTTGGTTGAGGTCAACATTTGGGATAATATGTTGCCGAAAGGACTAGTTCTAAGGCATGGTACCCTCTACTTCTTGAGCCACATTATTTTGAACTAAGACCAGGGATTTGGAAGTAACAACAACATTAGGATTATTTTTATTCTTACTATATCCATTTTGATTTTATTATTAGTTTTGACCCTAGCCCTGGCTTTGGTAGTTCTCCTTATATGGTGGTGTATTTTATTGAAAGGCTTGATGATGAGGTTAATATGAAATTTCATAAGGCCCATTGAAATCCTATTGCCTTTTGACATTTACTATCTCATTCCCCAAGGACTAAAACATGATTTTGAGCTATTAAAAGTTCTTTTTCTATGGTGAATCACTAGATCCACTAGTGGAAACATTCTCTTGTTTTGGTGTAGGGATTTCAACAATTATTGGTTTAGGAGGAATGGCATCTAGTGGAGGGATAACAATAAGAGCTGGTATAGTTTTAGGAAATAAGGGAATTGGTGGTTTGGGTGTAACCTTACAAGCTTGAACTAAATAATTTTATACTTTGATGGCCACCTCATATGAATTTAAAAGTATATTTCCTCCCATACATTAGATCATCAGTACTATGTCACTATTTAAAGCTTTTAAATAATATAAAAATGCAAATTTAGGGGTCGATCTAACTAAGACTAGGATTCTATCCCAAGTTTTTTGGAAACTTGTGTTTAAGTCTTGAATAAATTCATGAGGATATCTTGAAATGGTAGTTAGTTTCTCTACAAGTGACAAATGATCACTTTTATCCTCAAATATTTTACATAAGGCTTCCCCTAATTGGTCCCATGTTTTAATGGAATTAATAATAAGTCCTCTATAACAATATAGGGCCTTTCCTTTAAAATAAGTATCTAATAACCTAATATCTATATTTTCCTAAGTGAAATTATGGATATTGTAAAAAAATTCTATGTTAATAAGGTGATCATATGGTCTTGTAGCTTGGTCACTAGCATAATAAAGAATAATTTTAACTGTTGCAATTGGGATAGGATCATATTGGATAAAGTCCAAAGGAATTTAGCCATTAAAATACACAAAATATCTATGGGTTACCATGGATATGCAAGGGATTAATAAAGGTATTCTTGTAGTGGTAGGCCTTTAAAATGACCTAGGAAATTTCCCTAATATGGATGTGTATTGGGAAACCTTAATCTTTTTGATGAATTTAAAAGGTAGTTCAATAAATTCAAATGGAATACCTCTTGAATCTTACCTTTTTGTCACCTTTGGCATGAGATGAAGCTATTATTCTACACCAATGTGTTGATTCTTCCATTTGGAGTTTCCAAATGTTGTTTCTTGGGAGCTTAACTATTGCAAATTTGATCAAACCAACATCAAGTTTTATCATTCTTCATTTTTGGAGTGTGGTGCTATTAGGCATGCCAAAAAATATTCTAGATTAAATTTTAACCCTTGTAGAGGGTTCTTAAATCTCTCTCCAATTGATATATATAATGGGAACAAACCAAGGCTATGGATCACTTGTGTTGGGGTTAGACCTCTAGAGAAGGTTAGCTTCCTCTTGATGCTCAACTAAAATAATGCTAAAACTAATTGTTAATATGAAAAAGGGTTAGAAATATGGTTAAGGGATTATAATAAAGACAAAAGGGTGATACAAAAAAATTTAAATGGATACTCATATAATCTTAAACACACACTAGATCAATAGAATACATCTATGGCTTATTCAATCTCATAATCTCACTAGTTGCATTCATATTTCATAGAAGAGGTTCCAAATAGAACATTAATTTAACCCTATAAGTTACTTTGAAAACACATTTAAAGAGGAAAACATAAGGATAGAAAACTAGGAAGAATATCCTTCACAAATTCACCATACACAAGTATACTAAGCACTGATTAAAGACAATAGATAGGAAAATAGTTGATCATATTATTTCAAAAGGCAGTTCTTATAATATTTTGATAGGGTTCAACCATATCAAATAATAAATTTTTTGAAAGATTCTCAATGATTTTCCTTGTCTCAAAGAGAATGCTAAATTATAAGAGTTGAGAACTCATTTAATGGGATGATACTAGGATATATGGGAGAAGAGAAATAAAAAGAAAGGATGTATGATCACACCATAAAAAAAACACTTTGTCCTAGGTAATTAATTGAATTTTAGATACCACATTTTTATAATTAGATAATGAAAAACTTACCCTTATTTTTATCAAATATGACACTTCCTATGGCTTGTTGAGTGAGAAAGTCCCAAAAGGACACAAGGATGCATTGAATGCTCCTATTTATAGTTCCCAATACCATACCTTCTCTTTGATCCTTCACACCATCTCTCACTTGAGGATAAAACCTCATTCTCATGGATATGAATGGATCATGATTTTATGATTTTTAGGAGCCTACATGTCAATTCTATAGTCATAATAAAGGATGAAGACCATTTGCATTAGTCACCTATCTGCTCCAATTTCTTATCTAGATTGTAGGTCTATCCTATAGACAAAAAACTAGTCTAACGATATTGGTTTTCCTATAGTTTCCATATAAATACAGACCTATAGACTATATATCACTTTTATATATTATAATAGGTCAAAAATAGACCCATTATATCTCTAGAATAAAAAAAAGTTTGTATATGCATAGACCCTTCTTAAAATGGTGAACATAGCTATAGGAATAACCCTTCTTGATACAATTTTATGAACTAAACTTCCATATTAGATCTAAGGTAGTCCTTTATGTTATTTATATCTTACTACATCATATTGACCACTCCATAAAATTTAAATTAGATTTAATGGTATCAAGATGACCCTGTAAAACCTTATTACCCTTGGTCAAAAATGGTTTCTCAACCTCCATCAAAAATCTTGGGCTTGTCTTTATTTTGGCTAGCTATCTAAATATGACTTGGATCATTGACATATTGAATCATCTCATTTCATTAATTTTGATATATATAAATACCCATGAGTCATTGATAATCTACCCAATTAATTTCACTATTGACACTTGTCATGTATGCATTTGCTCTTAAGACTCATTGACCCCTTTGACCTCTACTCATTGTTAGATCCGAATGTAAAATGAAACACGAACCATTTGATCAATTGGGACCTACTATTTAAACCCCAATAGTTAGTTTACAAAGCTTAAAATTAGTGTCTCATGAACTGTATTTGACATCCCTCAAAATGTATTTGATGTCTTATAGACCATCAAATTTAATAATAGATATATATTTTTAGTGAATTTATTTTAATGTTAGGGATAATGCTGTATGTTTTAGGTTAAAATTTGAAGGCCTATAACTTGAAGTACAAAATTCATGCAGGTAAAAAAAATTTATGAGATATTATTGAGTCCAAAATGAACAAACCTATTTGATCTACTAGTCTTAGGAACTTTATAAGTGTGTCTACAAAATACTCAAGTTGACTAGTCCATTTATTTCCACATGATATCTTGATGACGGTCTAGCTCATTTGGCTAAGTATGGGAAACATATAAAAACCTTACTAAGGAGCCAACTTTGAACATGCATAAATTCTACCATACTATGGTGAATGACCAAAAACTTGATGCATATGTTCTTTGAGTTAATGTGATTAGATCCAAATTAATAATTATCCCTAAATCAGCCACACAAGGTAATTATGACATCAAAAAATTACCTTCTCATAATTTATTCCACTAGCCCCAAAATGTATATATGAACATAATGAAGAACTAGATGAAAACCATGTACTTTCATACTCAATCCAAGCACTCTTAACATATCATAGGGCATATACAACACTACCCATCTACTCATCAATTCTCAACCTGATCCATATGGGTAGAATCTTGGTATGCAGGTGAAAATTGGCCAATAGGAACAAATTCCATAAAGCCCCAAAATAGATCCCTCAACACTTTTGATGATAGCATTTGATGAGGTGAAAATTAACCTAATTGAACTTTAATTGTTCTATGTTGTAACCTATATATAGGGGTATAAACTTACAAAATATTTTAGATATTTTACTAAATAAACATGTTGAAAAAGGGATTCTAAACCATGCATTTGTCCACTATAGAAGTGCAGTGCTTGCTATAGTATTTCAAGTTACATATGACCTCATGATCCAAGGTAGCCTAGTAGGAGTCTATATGAATGACCAATCATCATATAAAGTTATTGAACACACAAATTATTCAAATCATATAAAATATATTTTGAGTACAAATTTTTGGTATACATATAAACCTATAGGTGTACCCTTGCTTAGAAGGGTCACGTACAGCCCGACAAAGTAACACACAATCTCCCAAATCCAACATTGGTAGTAAGACCTATAAACATGAACATTTTTAGAGTTAAAAATGCCTCTAATATTTATATAAGCATAAAAATTTATGTGTCATATATTTAAATGTGATTAATCACCTATATGACCCCCATTTTACCATTAATAGTCAACTATAATTGACTATAGTTTGATAGTAAGCTATAAACATTGTGATCTTGGTGTTGACATAGCCTAAGCTTGGTATGAGTGCATAAAAATGAGTATAAAAATGGAGAAAGGAATTTAATAAGGTATTAATCATAATGAAAATGTTTTGGAACACACAAATACTCACTTATAGGTTTAACTTTTCCTGAGTAAGTAGGTAGTCTACAATCAAGTCTAGTTTAATAGAGAGATAGGCTCAAGAAGCCAACATAGATGATGGGAAGTTTGAAACTATTTTCAATTATTTTAATATGATTATTTTAATCTTATTATTTCCTCAAACCATTATAATAGAGAAACAAACCATCCTCAAAGTGTACTTATCATCAACACATGGAATTCTTGCATAGTCAGTTTTCCATAGTCTACCATGCAGTTTCAATGATGTTTAGAGGGTATAATGATAGGATAAAGAATATAAATAATATTAAAAGGGTAATTATAACTTATATAATCTCATAATTACTTCATTTTTTTGGGGAAACAAAGTATATGCCCTTTGTTCTATCTCAGATAGAGGGCATTCCCCAAGGATGCAAACCTACAAGTTTAAAGGAAAGAAGATGAGGATGAATTTTAAAATTGATAGGACATTGTAAGATGGTTTCGTTAGTTTAATGGGATGTGAAAAAATAATAAAAAACATTTATAAATTTGACAAACGTTTTATGGTGTCCTAAACCCATAAGCATGTAGATAGACCTATTAGGTCTTGATTAGGCCTAGTGCCTAATAGGGTCTAAACTTCATTTATAGAACTAGATAGACATTATAAATAATTGAAATAATAAAATGGAGAGTCATAAGGTGTTTTAATTTTTTTTAATTAAAATTAAATAACATGAAATCCATTTCTTGGCTTAGACCAATTTAGGGTGTCCAGAATGCATGAACAAAGCTTGATAAGGCAACTTTGAGAGCTCACACATACTTGGATATTTTTCATGGGAGACTAAGGATATAGGAGATGTTAGATAACATCACTAAAATGAATTTTGAGTTATTTTTGAAGTATTTAATGTCACATCTTCATAAATAATCCTTAGAGGTTAAAATGGCTCTAAACCCTTGAAAACCTTGGTTCTTGACCCAATGGAGAAGATGAAGTGAGAAATGAACTTAAGAGGGAAATTTTTACTATAAAATGACTTTGATCTTATACAAGACTCCTAAGAGATCATTAAAATAAATTTTACCCTCACCCTACTTATATGGGCAGGGCACAAAATTAGTTTCTTTAACAATTTTATGTGTTGTGTAGGTATGAAAGGTTTTTAAGAGATTCAAATCACTTGGGGGATAAATGGTAACTAATATAGTCTATAATATAGATTTATTACTCAAATAAAATGCATATGTGCTTTTTCAAGTACCTACATCTCATCTAGTCATAACCAGCATAATGAATAAGCAAGTTTGAATTTGAAATCTCTTAGTGAAGGGAATTTTAAGGTTTATTTAAGGAATCTAAGGCTATGAGGGATATATAAAGGTGTCATACACTCCTTTTTATGGAATAGTTTGGAAAAATGAAAGCAATTTTGGTTTTAAGTGTGTAAGGTGAGTGAAAGAGGAGTTAATTGGATTATAATTAGTGATAACTCATGTATAGAAGAATATCAGTGATTAGGGGTGCAAAAAATGCCTTTTGGGGCTTGTTTATAAACCCTCGCTCCTAGTTTAATCATTTAATCTATCCCTAGTCTATTTTTGAATGTTCCAAGAATGTTAAATGATGAAGTTAATTTTTATGCAAGTAAACAAAGAGTCCTATGCCACATTTTAGGAGTTTCATGCCTTTGAGGGACATTTACCCTATGAGACCTTGCACAATATATCTCACACTTCATACTCTTATATATTTAACTCCTTTTCTCATTATGACACATGTCATAGTGACTCTTGGACTATCTCTTCTCTCCTCTCTCAAATTCTACAAGAAGTATTCATTTTGGCACTGATAGAGTAATACCACATCATGTATGGTGAATCCTTACAACTTTTAATGTTGTAATTTTCCCTAGAACAATAAAATACAATATAGTTTATGTTGTTATATCATGTTGTCATAGTGTGGGAAGATATGTATAGTGAATAGCTAAGAGATATTCATTTATCCTTGTTTTCCTTCAATCTTTCTATGTTTGATGCAAGTGATTCCACTCTAGCAAGTCATATGAATTATTTTTAAATGTATGGATCTATTTTAAAGTGAAAAATGGTCCTTAATATCTTGAAATAACTTATGGTTTCACTTACCTTGGATAGTCTTCATATATGTCACCTTCATATTGAAATACTAATGCTAGTACATTCTAGGGCTTTTAGACTAGTGTTATTAGCCGAATTCCTCAATGAATATATCATCCCTTGTGGAGATCTTTTGATTGTATCATCCCCTTAGATTAGTTTATTTTCATGCAAGTTTTTATTTCTTTTCCCATAAGTAAACATGTAGTTAGGTGATAAGCAGTTCAAGGTCTATTTAGGGAGCTATCCCTTAACCCTAGAGGTCTAATTCTACTATAGGTACACCCAAATACCTATAAGTATTCCCATGTTTCCCAAATATGAAGGATGATTCAACACCTTCCTTTAGGATGAAATATTTGGTGACAAAATTTTTTGCATGCCTGATGGGACCAAGGTCTAAGAGAGTGGAAATATTGTTTATGTGTCTTTCCTCTAATCAGGTTTTAGAAGTAAGCAAGATAGCACCAATGGAAACTCTAAATGAAATATTATATCTATAAGCACTTCATGTATATTTTGTTAAAAAATTTATCAGTCCTTGTATCTCATTTGAACTATGAGGTTGATATGAATAACTATGGTGAATATCCCTAATATGAACCTCCCTATCAACCTTGATATAAACCATATTATACTCCTCAATAGTACTATCATAATCGATACCAATCCTATGATACACAATATCCCTATGGTCCTCTATTTCCATATCCATATAGACATCATGTTGTGGGATAGCCTTATGAGGAAGGTTGCCAAGAAACTAATTTACCTTATTTGGTAATAATGGAGTTTTATTCTTATATTAGTTAAGGGTCTAGATTAATATTTCAGTAAAGAATATTGAAATAATTATAGTCCTAATTTGTATAATTTATTTGTATTTTTTACCTTTCTAAAAATAGTTATAAATGAGAAGATATATAACTTACATTGAAACTAGACTGAGCTCGATCATACAAAGATTGAAACTAGTTGTGTAAGATTGGGATAGTGTCCTCAACCTAAATCTAGCTTTTATTTGGTGAAAGGATGGGAATGCCAAAAACATGACATTTTGGTGTCTAGAACTATTTTCTACTCCTGACTCTATTATCTAGTCTGGTTACAAAGACCTAATTCTTTTTGGGTTTTTGTGTTGTTCTTATGTGATCCTACTTATGAGATCTTGAGTGTTGATTATCGATAAAACTCATTGTAGAGATGATTCAATCTTGAAAACCCTAACCCTCCATCATGATTGATAGAAATTGAGAGTGACTGAGGTGCTAGGGATTGGTATGAGGGTTTTAGTGTGTTTTCATCTATGTTGGGTGACTATATGTAGAAAATAGGGATGTTTGCCTTAGTGATTTGTTTCTATTCTTGCTTGCTTTATAAGATTTGTCACCTCCCTTTGTAAATAAGATTTGGATAGGAATTTATAGGTAACTATTGGTCATGGGTTAGATGTATTCATGCATAGGCTAACATGATGAAGGATAGTGATTAGATGACAATAACCATTGGGGCTCAAAGCGAAAATGGATAGGAGCACCAAAAATAGGACACCTTACGGTCTAATACTATAGTCTAAGTATGGCACTCCTTTTCTATAGGCTCGAGACCGAGTAGAATAGGATTGGCCTAGGAAATAAAATATATATGTGGTGGAATGACCATTGAAAATGTTTTCAATGACTAGTAATGAGTGAAAAGATGTCTAGAAGGGACACAAGAGTATGAAAAAAGGACATATGGATAAAGTGTCATAAGACACACTTAAACTACCAAGTTGGACATTTTATATGACTAAAATTTCCCCCCTTTATTATAGTGATGTATCAAAATGAAATACTAGGATAAATTAAAATTAGAAAGTGTACCTTAAATTACCTAAAAGGGTGAGGACTATGAAGATGTGTGATGATGAGTGTGCATTGAGAGAGCACATTGTGAAGTAGAAATTTGTAAAAAGAAAATAAGGAGTAGATCGGTTATTACTAGACATGTTATATCTAAAATAGAAATGTAACATGCAAAAGTTAGGTAAAAGAGATAGGAAGAGAAATGAATGAATAAAAATTACTAAGTATGTTAACCAATTCA
This sequence comes from Torreya grandis, assembly GCA_037957365.1. Taxonomy (NCBI): domain Eukaryota; kingdom Viridiplantae; phylum Streptophyta; class Pinopsida; order Cupressales; family Taxaceae; genus Torreya; species Torreya grandis. The sequence goes on along the minus strand of JARHVA010007978.1, from coordinate 21,429 downwards.
AAACTGATTATGCTATTGAGTGATGTTCAGTGATGCTGAGTGATGTTAGGTATGTTTTTTACCAAGATTAATATCATGAATGAAGCTAAGTGATTAATTCCTCAAGAGTGGCTCAAGAATACAAAGGCTAGCCCTTTAGCTCCATCATCACCCACTAAATGAATCTATGTGATCATGCATGTATTAATTTATATTTGTATTGTGTGTCAAATCCCCCTAATTAAGTGGCTCAAGAATATAAAGGCTAGCCAGTCCTTTGGATCCATCATTGCCCACTAAGTGTGAAGCTATGAACTAATACCAGTATGAATGTGTGTCATGTGACATGGATCATGAAGCCCATGAATGCTTTATAATCTAATAATGTGGTGTGGATATCCAAATGTGTACTGAGAACTAGGCCAATCTTGGCCACTCTAAAATGTGGAGACTAAACTTGTATGAAAGCCACTCTTAAACTGACAACTAGGCTTATATGAGAGCCACTCTAAAATGATGCTAACCACCTATAGATGGAATAAGTCATGCAGATACTAATAATACCTAGGTAATACATTGAATTTGGAAAGAAATGAAGGCAAATATGCCATGCACATTACCCCCAATCATTAGTGTCTATAACATGGATTTTGATCTAGATGTTATACCAACTACCTAGTCTAAAATTGGAAGTGAGAGCCATCATGCCATGCATGATACCCCCTATATCTAGATACTCTAAGTAAAATTTAACTAAAAATAACCAATCTAAATTACATTGTAGATGAAAAAACTATAACTAATCTTACCATTCTATTTATTTCTATTTTTTTTGGTTTTTTGGTTATTTGAATAGGAACACCAAAATAATTAAACTTTGGTGTTAATTTTTATTATCTACTTCTATCACTCTTGTCCTTTAATATTTTTTATGATTGTTCTATATTCATCGCTATCTTTCTAGATTGTTGTACCTATTTTAAGTTTTGATTGTTGTTCTGAGTGTTTTAAAATTTGATTTTTGATTGGTAGAGGGATTTGATCTCTGTGTCAAAACTTGTGTTTGTTTCACCCTCTTTTAAGGGTATGAATGAAGACCTTGTAATGAATTCACTCAGAAAAAAATCCATATAAGTGTGTTATATTGTGAAATATATGATAAATAGTAATGATGATAAAAAAAATGTCTCAAAATATAGCATAGCTTGTATTGGAGATGGTTAGATCAAAAAGTGTATGTCTATATAGATTTAACAATGTAATTGTATGTGTAGTATACTAAACTAAGACAACAATATGTTAGTTTTTAGTTGTCAAGGAGGGATGGAGCATGATGTCCATTAGGGCATCCAAGAAAGCAAGATAATGCATGATGTGGATCATGGCATTGAAAATAACTGAGAATCAAATAAGTAAATAAGAATACATGGTAAGAAGTAAGAAGCATACAAAAGTGACCAAGGGTCCAAGAAAACAAGGGACATGTGCACATGTCACTCAAACTATAAAAGTAAGCATACAAGGCATTTTCAAATGCCCACATACACATATAATTATAGACAAGCAAAAGACATTGGTAAATGTCCTAAGGCACACACAAGAGTACATGTAAATTTGGCACAAGGTCCACAAGCACATAGAAGAGCATAAGAAAATGGAATTAACAATTTTTTTACGGCACACACAAGAGTACAAGATAGGAACTTAGAAATGAAATCACATCCAGATACTTAGAGCAAGAAAAGAAAGCATGCAAATGCTGGAAATACTATCACATCTAACTCTTCAAAGTAAGAAGTGAAAGTATGTGAAACATGGAGTAAAAGAATAGGTAAATGCTAATAAATACATAAGTAACATATAATAGTGAGTGTCAATAGATTAATATTTGTAAGATAATAAGTAAATTATATTAACATGATAACTAGAATTTGTGGTGTAGGAATAACATAACTAGGATGGTGTAATCTTGTTTAATATTTCCCTTATGGTTAGATATGTTGATGTTGTTTTGAATATAAAAGTAATATGCCCCCTCAATGGTTAGAATTAAGTAATCAAGGATCTAGGTGTCATTACACACACTCAAAGAAGATCAAATGAAGCATGGCAATGTAGATAAATTGAAAAATAATATCTTAAAATAGAAAAATGTAAGTCTAACATGGTAGTAGAAATGTAAATCATGGATAATTCATATAGTTGAAATGATTTTATTATTTTAAGTTATTTTAATGTTTTTATATTTTGACCTATTATCTTTTTTGGTATTTTTTAAATAAGCTATGTACAGTCAATCATAAGGAAACTATGTACAAGAAAGTTGAAATATTATGTACAAAAAAGACTGAGAAGAAATGATACTAATCGATGAGTCTTATGATAGACTCCCTATCATAGTGTCTTATGTCAAGGAGAGGGATCATGCATGATCATGAAACATGATAGAAGGGCTGAGACTATGACTCTAAAAGTTGTGTATTTTGTAAGTGCTCTGAAATGTCTATAGTGGAAACTAACTATGGGGTCCCTCTGTAACTCTAAAAAATAGATACAAATGCAGGGATATTATAGACCTATTTGGTATTAAAAAAATATCTTTTAAAGTGTGATTTATGTGTAGAGTCATGATATATCAATGATAGTATCAGGGGTGTGAATATTATAGCTAGAAATTTTATAGAGTGTTGAAACTATTTTTGATGTAGTGGTTGCTCTAAAAGAGGCCTCCATGGAAGTGTATAAACTCTCTGTGATGGTGAGGGAAGCCTCGATTATGTCTAGATATAAACTAGAGGAAGAACTATAACTAGTGGAGGAGCTAAAAATGGTGACTATAGAGTAATAGATGGCTCTGAAGTGGAGAGTGGTAACTCATATGGAACTCTACCAACTATAATAACCTAATTAGCGTGAATCAATTTCATACATATATGAATTGTAGAATGTATTGCTTGAGGTTTTTGGATCTATGGTTGACCAAGAAACATGTCAAAGACTCCTAAACTTGGAACACTACTAAATGGTGTGTTAATATGTATAGGTCCAACATGTAGAGGATGTATAATCTCACCCAATAAACTTTATGTGTCCACTAAATCCACTGATAAATTTATCCATCAAGCTAGTATACTACTCTGAATATCTTAAATGTTGAAGTAATGTCATAGTGCACATGTTCACACTAGATACATTATTAATTAAAACACTATGAATGAGATGATTCTTAATGTAGGATTTTATAAAAAGTGCATGGTAATATGAATCGTCCAAAACTATCTCCTGCTCTAAGAAGGAGATTTAAGGTCTAGCTAGAACTCTGGAGTTATACACACCAATCATGTTAATCAAAGGATGTGACTCAACTAAAGGTGTTTGGTATGTATATAGTGGAGGGTGTACATGATAAACATGGTGAACACCTGATGTGTCCCTTATATATTATTTACAATGTTGTGGGAAAAAAATTGAGAAAATTTTTAGAGCCTTATCCTGTGTTTGCTTTCCCTAAGGAGGCTCAACTAGAGTACCAAGATCAATAAGTTTTCCATATATCAAACCATGTATCTTATGTTCCAACTAATTAATCTATTAATTGTGTGGCTTGGTGACCTGTGAAAATTACAGCTTGCATTCTAATCATATCCATGTGGAAGAGGCTTTATTGTATGAACTTCTCAAATAGGAGGGATTGATATGATGTTGCATTCTAATAGCTATTGTAGGACTCTGGTTGGAGATATTGGTAGGTTATTAAAGGCTCATCAAGGAGGTCTAGATAAAACCACTCACTGAGGGGGCCTGAAATTTTCATTAACTATAGGTTGATTTTGACTTTTGTTATTATTAACCTTTAAATTGTATGGGACTTTATAATTAATCTTGTTTTTTGTTTTTGATATGCTTATATACTTGAGTTTTCCCATTTAAATTAATTTTACTTCCCTTTCCTTTAGTGTATGGCATAACTCAGTAAAGGAAGAGAAATTTTTAAACATTATTGACTCATGCAAAGCTAGCAGAAGACTTAGTTTGATGAGATACTATAATCCCTAATTGGCCATGGGGCTAGTCATTTTAGCCAAGGTAGTCTTATATCAAAGAACATAATCTGTGAGATGCTCATTTGACCTTTGTTTCTATTTTGAAATTTGGGCATAAAAAACTTTGTCACCTATGTTAATGCTAAAATGAGATAATAACTTGTCAACTAAAGGATTGAATGTATAGACCAACTGATTTATTAGACTATAAAACTATTGTAGAGCATAATCATTTACACTCTATGGAAATAACTTGGTTAGTAAATAGTCATTCGGCACATAGTACAATCATGGTTCATGAAAATATCTCAAGATTGTCTCTAGGTCACCCTTGCTATTATATAAAAGTGAGCTTGGGTTGAACAAAACTTGGTGGCAAGGGTGTAGAATCAATATGGAATGAGAATAGTGTATGAAGTAAAGTAAAAGAGTCCAAATATTGTGTTGTTATAGAGGCACCTTGCTCAAGATGTAGGACCTTGGATTGAAGATTTTATCTCTTCCACTAGGGCATCCACAATAAGAGACAAAGATGTACTAGTCATAAGTAGTGGTGCCACATAAGAAGCTTGGGCTACTATAGGGGGTTGCTGAGACATAGTTTCTCCCATAGTGTCATTTAAAATTGGTTATTGTCAAGGAATGAAAGATTAAAATTACTTAGCCTTTTTAATTTCCATGATATATTATAAGATAAGGGAATGATCTTGGGGATATTCCCTAAGTTTGTCTCTAAAACTTTGTAGAATCAAATCTTTGTTGATGACCACATCATTATCAACAATAGGTGGAAGTGGATCAAGAGCATGATGTGGTGCATCATGAACATTGGTGTGTGTATCATCATTTATATTCTCATACTACTCATTATTGTAATTATCCTCATGGAAATTATTGTAATCTATATGTGTAGGATCTATAGTAGGAAATTGAATTGGTTGTTTATCCATGGTGTATAGATGGGTTGAAGGAATTTGGGTGAATTTAGGAGGATTGCCACTAAGTCTTGTACTTCATCTCAAAGGAAGATATGCAAGGAGGAAGTTTACAAACATGTAAGGTGATAACTCAAGAAGCAAAGGGACCTAGTAAATTCAATTAGGGTTTGAAATAAATGATTTTTATAATTACTATGGTAAATTTTTAAAAATTAAATGTGAAATTTTGATATAAATTTGTAAGAAAAATCAAAAAAATATTGGAAAAATCAGAAAGGAATTTTCCTTAGGTTTTCTAGAGTTTTTGTGTGTAAATGAAGTAAGTCAGGCTCACTAAATGATTTAACTTATTTGGAAATAATTGAGTTTTATTCTTATTTTAGTTAAGAGTCTAGATTAATAAATTAATAAATAAATAAATCAATAAAGCATATTGAAATAAATATAGTTCTAATTTGAATATTTTATTTTCATTTTTTTCATTCCTAAAAATAGTAATAAATGAGGATAAATATAACTTAGATTGAATCTTGATTGAGCCAGATGATATAGAGGTTGAAACTTGTTGTGTAGGACTAGGATAGTATTGTCAACCAAAATCTAGCTTTTGTTCTATAAAATGATAGGAGTATTAAAAATAAGACACTTTAGTGTTCTATGTTATTGTCTACTCCTACCACTATTATCTAAACTAGTCATAGAGACCTAAAACTTTTTAGGTTTTTGGGCTATTTTTGTGTGAGCTTGCATGTGAAATATTGAGTGTTAATTGTCGATGGAACTTGTTGTAGACATGATTTAATCTTTAAAAACCTAACCCTCCATCATTATTGATAAAATAATATTTGAATCACTTGAGAAAGGGGGGTTAGTGTGTAAGATGCACTCAACATGTAATCTACACCCCTTGTGTGGGCACATTGCCTACATACCAATACTCTAAAGAGGGATCAAGCCATATGTAGTTCTCCCACCTAATGTGATTTTTATAATAGTGTGATATAGATGTAAAAATGATAAATCAAGAGTGCTTGAGATGGCTAGGGATTGTTATGAGGGTTTTAGTGTGTTTGTAACTATGTTGGGTGATTGTATGCAAAGAATAGGGAAGTTTGCCTTAGTTATTTATTTGTATTCTTATTTGATTTTTAAATATTTGTCACCTCCATTTGTAAATGGGATTTGTATAGGATTTTATAGGAAACCATTGGTCATGGTTTAGATGTGTTCATGCTAGGCTAACATAATGAAGGATATGGATCAAATGAAAATGACCATTGGGGATCAAAGTGAAAATGGATAAGAGCATAAAAAATGGTACACCCTAGGGTCCAACACTATATTCCAATTATTACACTCCTATCCTATAAGATCAAGACCTAGGAGAATAGGAAATAAAATCTGGCTGAGGTTGAATGATTTTGTACAAGGTTTTGAGTTATTGGTAATGAGAGAAGAGACATCTATAAGGGTCATAAGAGCATGAAAAAACTACCTATGATTAGGGTGTCACAAGACACACTCAAAATACCAATTTTTACATTTTATATGACTATAAAAACCTATAAAAAATGACTCCCTATCAATCCAAACATAATCCTTACCACCCATATCATGATGCCTATCAACCTCAAGTGGATGTTTATTAGTACTGTAATGAAGAATCAGATCATCCCATTGACTACACACAAAGATAATACAAGTTAAGTTATGAATTCATAGAAATGAAAATCTAATAATGTATAGTTAGCCTCAATCCCCATCATTTTCCTCCTCTTCCTCCATCAACATCATCTCATGTCAAATACTTCTTGGCACTCATACTAGAGATACTAGATAATGAAGATAATATGTGAACATGGGATAATGAGTTTTATGTGATTCTTAGTCATCACATGGAATATATAAGAGGTATTTACCAAAGCTATATGCATGTGTTAAAGATATTTGAATGGAAAGAACAAAATCAATGGGGTATCAAAGAACATTTTGACTTGGAAAGAAATGCCTTTAATACTCAATAAATATGCTAAATATGTGCAAAGACAAAGAACTTAAGAATTAACATTTTTTTGTTGAAGAGCCTCAAGGAGGCTATTGTCAAGGTGTAACTTCTATTGAAGTAGGTGTTTTTCCTTTTAGCAAACCCAAATTATCAGTTCCCCATGAGCTCAATCGTGATGTTTTCTTTTCTAATTCCATTAATAATCCTTCCATCACACCTTATTCTTCACCTCTAACTCATGATACTATTCACCAAAATTCCACCCAACCCTTTCTTGAAAAGGGGTCCATTTTAAGTAAAGCAAATGAAGAGGAAATATCTCAAGTCATAATTGATCAAGAAGATGTCATGAGTAGATATGAAGAGGAAATCAACATACGGTCTCCCATTTGTAAACATCAGTGAAACTCTACCTTTTTGAATGAAGAGAAACATATTGAAGATTCTATTAAAATTGTCCATGAGGAATGTGGCCAAGGATAAGAGGAGGAAGTTCTTGATAAGGACCATATACTTGTTGTCCATGATGAAGAAGATATTGAACATGATGGTCATGAAAAGGATGAACTATGGATGAAATTTCATGTCAGAAATCAAGAGTTTAAACAAATTTATGATTAAAATTCTTCTCCTAAGGATTATATACCTGATGATGAGGTTTTATAAGATCATATCAAGTATGAATTTAAGTGTGTTGTCAATAATGGAGAGTAAATTCAAGTCATTCCATAAGAGGTTTCAGTCTTAGAAGAATATCATGAGACCAAGGTAGAAGATGTAGTCCTTGAAAAGTATTCCATATCTTAACCTAATATTGAATCACCCTTAGATGCATTGTATAACAAAAAAGACCATCTTGATTACTCATACATAAAGAATATAAAGATAAAGAGGTGGTGGTTCAAGATGATAATAAGGAAAAAATGATTGGAAACAACAAATGAAACTCTTTTAAGATCTTGAAGAGTCTTTCCAAGTTGAGGTTCAAGTTCTTTATAAGTTGGAGAAAGAGTTTTACATGGAGGAAAATTACCAAGATTGGGTCGAATATAAAGAGCTCCTTGATAAGATTAAATAACTTGTAGCTAAGATGAAACCTAATCTTATTGAAAGGACCATGGAAACTAAGAAGGTATGATTTGTTGAAAAATCACTAGAGGCTATAGTTGAGGATTCCTATGAGAAAACTAAGTCTTTGTGGATGCAAGAGGATTTTATTTATATAGATGAACTAGTTGTAGTTGCTTTCCTTTTATTGAACATCATGCCAATGAATTTGGTAAACACAATGAAGAAGATGGAAGCATCAATGGCAATGATCAAAAAATAACATGCCTCATTAATTTATTCATTTCATGAAGAGAGAGAGGTTTCAAAATTCCCCTTTGATCTTTGAGGAATAGTTTCTTTTAGGTTAGTTTGTGTTTGAGTTAGTTAGTTTGGTTTGTGTGTATGTGTTCCATAAAGGCTCATAAAGAAAAATTGTGTGTTTGCTTAGTTTCTTTTCTTGTATGTTGTTTCTTGTTAGTTTTATATTTTTTGGTGTATTTTCAAATGTAGGTTTAGTGTCATACCTATGCATAGGTGACTCCATATACCAATATATAGGAAAAGGCTACTAGTCTTGGGCATAAAAAGCATACCACCACTAGAAATCACTAAGAATGTTGACTATTGTGACCACAAGTCAAAATATGCAAACCCCCCTATAGTCTAAAAATTTTATAGGGGTATGTTAGGGTCATATACAGCGTGTCATGATGTTATATTATGCCATTTAATGTGTCATCACCTTGGTCATAATAATTTTCTTCCTAAGTCATTATATGCCACTTAAAGGATCATTTTAGAGCCATAAATGTGAATGGTACAATTTTTTAAGGATAGGTGTTAAAAAGCCTTTATCAATTTATATATGTTAGATATATGTTAGGAATATCAATCCTTAACTAAAACTTATAGGTACTCTATTGAAACAAGAATAAAGGTGGTATTTTTTGAATTTTTAGAAGCTATGCAACCTCTAAAAGAACCTGGAACATGTGTGAATATTATCTAGTGGATATTAAACTTCTATGGACTTATATTGATGTTTTAACTACTTTGCCTTCATAACCCTTTTAGACATGTAGAACTAGTTAATAAGTTTCTTCTTGGTACATCCTATAGAAGAGGATCTAGGTTAAATGAATTTATAGGGTGATATTAAACTCAATACACTTCCATTTAATGATAATATTTATAGGATTAATCTCTTGTTCTTTACGAACCATGCTTAAGAATTTGACTATTCATTTCTCCATGTTCTTTCCCACATCCTATAGGTTTTCTCATTATATGATCTACTTTTTACAATTCAACTGATGAAATTGATTTTATAAGAGATAAACCTACTTATATCATGTTTTATATCTTTGGTTTCATGTTTATATTTTATTTCTTAGGTTAAATATCTCAAGTTGTAGGTAAATACACATTTCTATGTTGAGGATAGGTTCGCACCATTGGTAGAGTTTTCCTATCCTTGTAGTGGATTCATTGGAGGATTATAAGTTGTATTATTTTCTTCTCATTAAATTACATTCATCTCCTTCCTTCCAATTTTATGTCTTAATAATCAACATTCATGGAGTTATAGTTAATGAACATATTACATAGTCAGTTCTTTTATGCATTGTCTACAGTCATGGTGTTGAATTTTTTAACATGTTGATGGAGGTATAATGAGGGGATATAAGGTGTTTAACACATCCTTATAAAATAAGAAATAAATTTAAACTCTCCAAATGTCATATTTTTGCATATAGAAGCATGTTTTTTTCCATACATAGTCTTCTCCATTAATGAACATATACAGGTCCCTATAGGAGAATATTATGTTGAGATAATGCATTTGATTGTTTCTAAGTTCCTAATGATGAAAAAATTTAAATTGAATATCTTTAAAGGATTTAAAACTTTTCTAATGGATATACACCATTCATATGGTTCATTTCTCATATCCACACTCACTACCTCTACATTGCAATATCCACCTACATGTGGCCTTACATTGAAATATAAAAGTGTTTCATGTAGGATTTTGGAATGCTTTGAAGTACTCATGAGGTTTGTGTAGTTATATGATAACATGAAAACTATTTTTGATACATTAGACTATCAATAATACTGGATAAGTCACCTCAAGTAAGGGAATTATGTTTTAGAGACAAATTCCATAAAATCTCTAAAATAAAGCCCTCAACACTTTAGATGATGCCACTTGATGAGGTGATATAGAACCTAAGTGAGATTTAATAGTTATATGTTGTATCATCCATATATGGGTATAACCTTATAAAAGAGTTTAGATATTTTATTAAATTAACATGTTAAAAAAGGGATTCCAAACCATGCATTTGTCTACTACAAAAGAGCAATTTTTACTATAGTATTTCAAGTTGCATATGACCTCATGATCTAAGGTAACCTAGCAGGAGTATATATGCATAACTAATGGTCATATGGAAAAAGTAACACACAAAATATTAAATTCATATAAAATATATTTGGAATACAATGTTTTGGTTTACATACACACCTACATGTGTACACTTACTCAAAAGGGTCACCTACAACCTGCCAATGTAACCCACATTCTCACAAATCGAACATTGGTAGTCAGACCTACAAACATGAACACTTTCAGAGTTAAAAAATTCCTCCAAAACTTATATAATGGTCTAAGGGTATGTGGTATATATTTTAAGGTGATTACTAACCTATATGACCCCTATTTTACCATCATTAGTCAATTATAATTGACTTTAGTTTTATAATAAGCTATAGATGTTCTGGTCTTGGTGTTGACATGACCTAATATTGGTATGACTAGATAAGAATAAGTTGGAAAATGTATTAATGACTTCAATAAGGTATTAAATTAAGTGAACAAGGTCTATAATACACAAAGTCTCACATATAGGCTTACTTTTCTTGAGTAAGTATGCAGTCTACAACCAAGTCTAATTGAATAGAAAGATAGGCATAAGAAGCCAACATAGATTATGGGAAGTTTAAAATTATTTTTAATGATTTAAATAATATTATATTAATCTTATTATATCCTTAAATGAATATAATACATCATGAATCCATCCTCAAAGTGTACTTGTAGTCAACACTACAAGTCTCACATAGTCAATTTTCCATAGTCTACTTTGATGTTTTGATGATGTTTGGAGGATAAATTTATAGGATAAATCTTTTAAATATTATATATATGGTCTTCATCAATTTTAAAATCCAATCATTCATTCATTTTATTTTGGATAATAGAGGAGATGCCCTCTATTCTAGCTTAAATAAAGAGCACTCCCCAAGAATGTAAACCTGAAAGTTTAGAGGAAAGATGATGAGGGTGAGTTTTAATATTTATATGACCTTTTAAGATGGTTTTGTAAGTTTAATGGGACATTTAAAAACAGTAAAAACCATGCATATAGGTGATAAACATGTTAGTTTATCCTAATCCCATAAGAATGTAGACAAACCTACTAGGTCTTGATTAGGCCTTATGCCTAATAGGGTCCAAACATCATTTATAGCAGTAGATAAACATTAAAAATAATTATAAAAATATCATGGGGAGTCATACGGTTTTTTCAATATATCATAATTCAAAGGAAAACAAAGGAAATCTACTTCTTTGCTCAAACTAATTTAGGGTGTGCAAAATGCATTAACAAATCTCTAGAAGGAAACTTTGAGAGCTCACACCGACTTGGATTATTTTCATGGGAGAATAAGGAGATATTATATGGTATATAAGGTCCCTAAATTTCAATTTTACAATTTTTTTGAAAGATTAAACACCACATATTCATGAAAAATCCCTAGAGGGAAAAATGGCTCTAAACCCTCTAAAACCCTAGTTCTGGACCTGATGCAGAAGATGAAGTAGGAAAGGAACCTAATAGGTAGATTTTAACTATATAATGACTTTTATCTTGTAGATAACGCTTACCTTACTTGTACAGATAGGGCACAAAATTGGTTTCTTTGGTAATTTTATGTGTTGTGTAGGTATGGAATGTTCTAATGAGATTTAAATAACTTAGGGGTATATTGGTACATAATATATCCTATAATATACATTCCTCACTCTAGGAAGACACATAAGTGCTTCTATGTGTACCTCCATCTCAGCCAATCAAAACTGGCATAGTGAACAAGCAAATGACGTGAAAGCTTGTGAAAAGACTTTTAAGGTATATTTTTGGAATATAAGGCCATGAGGTATCTCTAAAAGTGTCATACACTTATATTTATATAATAGTTTTAATAATTTAAAATAACTTTGGTGACAAGTGTGGAAGGTGAGTGAAAGATGAGTTATTTAGAATGTAGGTAATGACAACTTATGTGTATAATAATATAAATGATTAGGGATGCAACAAATTCATATTGGGGATTTTTTACAACATATTCCTATAATTTCAATAATTACATCTATCCATATTATATTGTGGAACATTCCAAGGAGTCCAAATTATGAAGGCCGTTTTTATGCATGCAAATGAAGAGTCTTACACCACATTTCAAGATTTTCATGCCTTGAGGGACATTTATCCTATGAGACCTTACATGGTATATCTCACACTTTGTAATATTGTATATTTAACTTCTTTTCTCAAAATTAAACATGTCATAATGACTCTTGGACTTCTTTCTCTTCTCTATTCTCTCAAACTTTATATGTAGTAGCCATTTTGGATCTTGTAGAGTAATATCACATAATGTGGTGAAGCCCTGCTAGTTTTGACATTGAAATTTTTTGTTATAACAATAAAATATTTTTTTTTAGTTATTATATCATCTTTTCAAAGTGTGTGAAGATATGTAGAGTGAATAGTTAAGAGATATTCATATATCCTTGGTTTCCCTCAATCCTTCAATGTTTAATGCAAGTTATTCCACTCTATCAAGTCATATGAAGTATTGTTAAATATATGGATTTGTTTTCAAGTCTAAAATTATCTTTAGTATCTCAAATTGATTTATGGTTTCACTTACCTTAGATATTCTTCCTGCATGTCACCTTCATATTGAGATACTAATGCTAGTACATTCTAGGACTTTTCGACTAGTGTTGTAAGCCCATTTTATTAGTGAAATATTTATGATAGTATTGTGTAAATCCTTTTGGTGTATCACCCTCTTATATTAGTTTATTTTCAGGAAATTTTTTATCCCTTTTCCCACAAGTAAATAGGTATTTAGGTGATAATAAATTCAAGGTATATTCAAGGAGGTTGCCCTTAAATCTAGAGGTCTATTTATGATATAGGTATAACCACATTTATATAATTATTCCCATGTTTTCAAAATCTTAAGGATGATTAAACACCCTCCTATAGGGTGAAATATTTGATGACAATATATATATCTCCTAGAATTACCACTTTAATTTTGTAAAGAGGATGTTTTATTTTACATTAGTCAGGTTATTGGCCAATTGATGTAAATTGATCCATTAACTAGGGAGAAAACAAAACTGGTGGAAACTAGGATTAATGTATATGTTTAGACCAATATAATTATCCTTAGAAGTATTAAACTCAAATCCAAATTTGGGAACTCGACTAAGAAAATATTTTATGAAAGAGAGCATCTCATCTTTAAAAGGTGTGACTCAACTAGACATAACATAAACTCATGCCCATGGCCCCCAAAAAGGTGGTTATGGAAAAATAGTAGAATAAAAAAGAAAGGTTAGAGGATTCATTTTATACTCACCTCAACAAGGGATTATTTTTTTTGGAATCTTATTCTATTTATATGGGTAACCCTAATACTTCTATGAATGGAAATAATCATAGGTCAATGGTGCAGATAATTCTGATTGTGAGAACTTTTGATCCTAGTCCTAGATTGGTTGATAAATCCACTGATGGAACTCTGAAATGTCTTGGCCCAAATAGTGAAGGTAGAAAAATATCCCCCCTTAATTTTATATAATCCTCCCCTCTTTTCCCTCCTTCTAAGGCACCTCCCTCTTTAGTATAAGTTATGCCTTTCATTTCTATTTTAATCTCCTCATTTGACAAGAAGGTTACGGATCATAATGACAACCTCAATCATTCATATTTACCATTTGGGTAGCTTATACCTTGCAATATTCCCCATTATCATAGCAACATAAAGAATCCTAAGGAACCCAAGGGAATTCCTCCTTTGGGAAATTATAATTGGGTTGAAGTTAGAACACTATAAAATGAAAGGAATAAAGTGGCCCTTGGTGTCATCAATAGAGGAATAAAAGTTTAGATTAGCAGTCAAAAATCTTTAGCACTACCCAAAGAAGGTATAAAAGGGTCATTAAGGACCTTGAGGTAGTCCAATATATCAAATTTATAATAAATTTAGCCTAGAATTTTGTGGGACTCTCTGGACCCTTAAGCTCCATGATGACCATTTGGATTTTTAAAAGTCTACTTATTCTAATGTGTTTTGATTTATTACAAATGAGTTTTGACAACATGAGAGATATTAATTTATAAGGGCACAAAGATTGATGTAGATAGTTCATCCTCTTCTATGGTATGCCTCAAGATGAAGATTATGACCATTAGATCATTTATTTTGATCTTTTTTCATTCATTATGCAATTAAATGCATAAAAGTACCACTTACAAAAACATGGTGGGTGGAAAATTTATGGGGTTTCCTAAAAACTCAAATTTTCAAATTCAAATGCCCACTAATAGTTTTGAATAGTATAAGAATATGGAAATAAAATAGAAGTTTAGAAATGTGTTTATGACCCATTATAGAGAAGGAATTTGCATCGGGTTTTGGTTTTAACATCAAGAAGCCTAAATATAATTATAACATGTCTCACTTAAAGGAAAAAAATATAGGAACTTATTTCTATTTGTTTAAGATAAGTTTCTTGATGAAGATAAGAAAAAATAATGTAACTCCTTAGTGGGAAATTTTTTTGAAACTAAATATAAAATGATGACAATCAGGAAATGGATGAGGAAGAAATTGAAAGACATATGAAAAGTAAATATAGTTTCTATTCCTAATGATTCATCGCATTTTCTTTTGGGTGCATGGAAATTTGTTTGAAAATCCTAAATGATGGTTATGGGTAATGAGAAAGGAATATCTCACATCACAATAATGCAAACTTAATTGTTCTTCCACTAAATTTAGGCTTGATTGGGTCTCACTATGATTAGAACTTCCTAACATGGCTCTCCCATTTTAGGACAATAGAAACATAAGGATCTTAGCTAAGTTATTTGTAAATCTTGTTAGTATGGACCCTAAAAACCATTCATGCAAAAGGATGACTTTAAAAAGACTCTGCATACTTACCCTTATGGACTGGTCACTCCCTACATTCATCTGGATCAGGTCCTCTCTAGGTTCTTAGAACCAGAGATTCCTGTTCATTAGGTATAATGATATCTTCTTCCAATATAGGAAATTTGGTCACTTGATTGAATTTTATCTAGAGAAAAATGATGTTCATGATTATCTCAAACACTTGAAAGACCCTCACTTCCCTAAAAAATTCTAGGACCTATATGTGGAAATTCTAAACGCACTCTTAAGGACCTCTTGGATAAAATCAATGATTAGAATATTTTACAATTAATATTGTATTTGGATCATATTTTGTTGATATCATAGTCAAATTAGGTTATTAGTTGTTTCATTTCTTTTTTGGCTCTTCTAATGGTTGGACTTAGTTTGTATCTTTCATGTTCTTTGGTTATTTTTGGCACCTCCTCTTTTTTCCTTTTATGTTTTGTTTCTAAGTTTGTCCATTATTTTGGGGGGACTTGGGCCTCTCGATGTGGTTGGGATTAGAACCTACATAATTGAAAGGTGGGATTACCTTTATCTAAAGATTTTTATCTTTAATGTTTCCATCATATCCATAATTACGTTATCACATCATATTATAAACCTAATTTCATCATACACATCCTTAGTCAATCTATCACTTTTCATCACCCCTAATCATTTAATTCATTAATATAAATGCATAATTGACCCTTGCCATCCCAATAAATTTAGAATATGGATTAATTATCCAACTTATAATATATTTTAGTTAATTTGTCCTAATTATAAAATATATGAAATTTTAAATTTCATGAGATATAATATCCATAAATCCAAAAATCATTAAATAATTATAAATCCCCAAGTGAATCAACCAAACCTTGGGAAATAAATGAATTCCATGTTAAGGGACAAGAAGTTAAATCAAGACACATTTCAGATATCTAAAGCCTTACACACTCAACTTCAAAAGTTTAAACCTCATCCTCCCTAATTAAATGAGTAATTTGATTCATTCTTATCGTTTAAATTTTTATCAATATCAACAATATGCATTCATCCATAAAATCTATAAATTGAACTAACAAAACTTAATTTCATCAATCTAAGATAGCCTAGCTACATTCAAGCAACATTGAGATCAATCATCACTCACCGAGAAATCCATTAATAGATAAATAAATGTAAAAGTGTACATGTTCTTGATATATCTTAGCATAATTACTCTATTATCCGTATCCCATTACATATTTAAGCATAATCCACACATTGTAGATATTAAAATATTATTTATATAGTATCCCAATCTTTTACACATGGAAAATACCTATCATGGTTGTAACTTTTAGGTATAGATATTTTCATTACTGAAAGGACTTTGTTCACTATCTATTTGTGGTAAAATTATTATGTCTTAGTATGAAAATTTTTATTATAATGACCAATATTTTTATACTAGGAAAAAATATCTAAACCTTATTATTATCCTTCAATTCTAGTTTTGAACCTTTTCCTATTTTCTAGTTATCTATAAAATCATGTCCTAGGTAAAAACCTACGTCAATGAAACTATCCACTTTACATAAATGTGCTCCCAAAATTCATCCAATTTTTAAAATAAATATATCCTAAAGATCAACTTAAGTGATTTAATTTTATATATTTATAAAATGGATTGGCATACATATAAGATCAACTCTCATTAATTCCTCACCTAGAAATCACATATAGATCACATGGAAATATACTAATAAGTATTCAAATGAGAAAACCTACCCTAATTATCCCTATTTCCATGTTAGTAATAAGAGTAATATATCTATAGGTTTGGAGCATTCAAAGAGTAACCCATGAGGCATATTTTCCATGTTACAAGCTAGGTCACAACATGTTTTTAATTATCACACATTACACCAATGTGCACACACAATTTAACATGTAGGGGAGAAATACATTAGTATGAGGTTCTCTTCAAAGTTTTGGATATGTTAACAGTGATTTAATAAGCTATTAGAGTATTTAATCAAAATGTAGAAATGTAATCATTAATATTTTTTTTACAATGTAATATTTTAAAGAGATTAAATGAGCTAGTTATAGAAAATAAGCTAACATGGGTAACCAACCTGTAAACACAAGAAATAACAAAATAATTAAATAAAAAATCTAATTATGTTTTTGATCATAAAAAATCTAGTAGACTCCCCATTGATCCAAAGGGGTGTATAATAAAAATACTAGAGAAATGAATCTAAAGTCATAAAGGAAAGTCTAAAGTAAATACAACAGGTGCATTATACCTCCTAGTAGTGATGAAAACCAATGTTGCTCGATATATAATCTTGCCTTATGAGTTGTGAATAAAAGGCTAATGAACATGATCAGATATTTCTCATCACTTGTGATCATCATATCATAATACAATAGAACATGATCAGATCCTATTTAACTACATTGATTCACATAAGACTTCCCCAAAAATCTCATTTAAGTGACCAACATGTAATATATATGGCACATCTCCCTAATGTTCAAAAAAATTTGTTGACCTTCACTCAAAGGTGAAGGTGATAATAAACCTTATCAACTTGTACTATTACCGATTACTATTTGAAGACCAACTAATGTTATATCTTCTCCCCCTATCAAGAGAGAGGTGAGAAGCTATGTAATGAAGGAAACAAAATCAAACAATCTAGTTTGACCTATGTTGTTAATATTAGGTATATAAATATAAAACTTGAAGATATAAAAAACACAAGCCAAAAAATCTACTATAGTAGATCTCCATCTTGAGCCTAGTAGTTTGCATAACACACATGAATAATAAATCACTCAAAATAAGTTGTCAGGTCCTTCTTGGCCATAAACATCATCCATATAAGACACCTCTTGATTAGAGGAAGTGTTAGAATAACCTATATAACTAGAGTAACTAGAATATATACCATTAGAATGATTTTCATTATTGGCTTCAACACACTTTTTATGTGGAGAACAAGGTTGTTAAAAAGGACATATAGTTACAAGATGTCCAATATCACCACATCTAAAACATTTAGGATATCTAATATGCTACTGAGATCCATAACAATCTATTTTAATGAAATAAAAACTAGAGAGATAAGAATTCGTATGGTTATGTTTGTGTTTTGAATATCTTGGATAGTGTGGATGAGAATGTTGTGGAGACTGTATATATGACATCGAGAGTGTCTCAAAGAATGTCTTAGAGAATGTTTCAAATAATGATTTAGAAATTACCTCTAAACATGACAATGATCTCTATGACATGACTTGGCTTTTGTATAGTGAGCCTCCTTAATAGGCTTAGTTTTCTTCTTAGAAAATTGTCATTCATGATGAGTCAAATAAAAAATAAACTCAAATGTTTCACCATTTAGCTTAACACTAAGGTGTAAAATTTTGACAAATTTGGTGTATACATAACTGAGGCCATTTAGTGTGATTGAAATGAGCATGTCATCATCAATCTTTCTACCTATCATGAAATATTATTGTTTAAATATTTTCATTTGATAAAGATATTTAAATACATCTTCATTATCATCTAATTTATTATTTAAAGTTTGCATTAGAAGTTCAATCTTATATGCAAATTGTTTGTCTTAAATATTTTAACATTTTTCATGATTTCCATTATCCATATTTAACATATTCACTATAAATAATCACCTGTGTAGTGTAGGGTCATTTTTTCAGTGTGAGTGCATGTTTCACATTTTGGTATTCAACCAATTTATCTCTTCAGTGGGTGGTGTGGTTTATTTTTATATTATTTCCCATAAGTCATTAAAAATAAGTGTGTTTTCCATGTGTAAACTCCATTTATTATTGTTTAAAGGTGTTAATAAACCATTTTAAGAGATAATTCTAACAATTTTAGCCATTGTGTAAAAATAAGTAATCAAATAATTCTATTGGGGTTTTTCTTTTACCACTAAATAAATTTTATTTACAAAAGATTTTGGGACATGCCAAGAAAAATACAACACCTTATATCTCCCTTTACCCTTATATCTCATGTTTCTCTTTAAAAAAACCTTTAGAAATAGAATATTCCCTTATAACCCCTTTATGAAAAAATAATATAAAAATATTAATTATGTTCAAAATGATATACTAATGGTTTTCAAAACCCTAACCTTCCATATGCATGTGTCTTCACAAAGACATTTAGCCAACTCTTCCATGAATTGATTTAAGAATACGATGGAAAATGTTCTTCTTATCTCTAACTTTGCTTGAGTTGAAAAATAAAAAATAATATATGCATTTGATATTTTTTCATGTTATATTTTAAACTAATATGTAAAAAATTGAGTTTTTTTTAACTTTTTGAGTCCACAAATACAAAGTTATAAAAAAACAAACAACTAGAAATAAATATTTATATAATGTAAAACCCTATGATGTTTTGATGATCATGTCATACTTTTTGGAGTGATATAAGAAACATTGTAAAGGTGTTACTTCAAATTTATAAACTTTGGCACTTCTAGCAAATAAATTATATGCTAAAAATGGGTTTTGGTAGAAATGAAAATCCATACAATTCTCTAAATGATATTCAAAATGAATCTACATGTATTTATTAATTATATAATATTTATAGGTTGTTTAGATGACACACAAGTGTTGTTCATGATCGTGTATTAAAACCAAACTCTATTATTTAATAAAATTAGTCTTATAAGACCGTATTTTAAAAAATAGTATTTTTAATGTGCCTTGAAAAATATTGCTAGATAAAATTGAAGGGGTCATATAATTTTGAAGTAGGGAAAAAAAAATTTTTGGAGATAAATAAAATTTCTTACTAACATTGGTTCACTCTCCTTAACATTTCAACCTCCTCCATACATGGATAAATTTGGCTCTTCAATACTCCTCTTCAAATATTGAATCCTCCTATTCAAATTCCCAAATTCTGATACCACTGATAAAATAATCTCTTGGATAAATATTTTATCAAAATTTAATCATTATAAGGATTATTTTATTTTTTATACATAGTAAGGTTTTAAAGAGCTTATTGAGTTAGTTATAAAAAACCAACTAACACATGTAACCAACTTATAAAAATAATAAATAAATAAAAATAAACAAACAAACTAATTATGTTTTTGGATCATAAATAATCCAATGGGTAGCATCCATTAATAGATATATATTGTGGGTGATCTTAACACTATGATCCCACTAACCCATTTTCCCACAATCATTCCAAGATTGAAGAGATGGGTTTTGATCATTTGACAAAGATTGATAGCCTCTACACATAATATGGATACATCAAAATACATGTGAAACAAAACCCAAAAGGATAAAATTATTAACATATATATCCCATCAAAATTATATATAGGACACATATGGTAGAGTCAAACACTTATGTTGATGCAACTATCTAGATCTGATGTAAGAATTTGAGGTCACATCGGTGATATTTATAAAATTTGATGGCATTTTTAGGATGATATTCTAGTCCACTTCTATTATTTTCCTTCCTGTAATTACATAAACACAATAAAATAAGTAAAATTTATTTCTAATTTATTCTATTATCAATCAATATATGTATTTTACTATTTTTAGCAATCTCATTTGTATAAATTTATAATACTATTTGTTTATGTTTTCTATTAAGTTCCCTACTTATTTTATTATTTAATCACATTTAAGTAAAAATATAATTTAGTCCCCTTAACCTTATATACCCCATATATTTAAATTTACGGTTTAAACATTTGGTGAACCCAACCTTTGTGTCTCTTTATGCGAATCCTATCATTCCATAGGATCTTCAACCTCTTGAGGTTTTTCATAATTTTTTCCTAATTTAGTCTATAATTTATATACAACCTACATGTATAGATATGTTAGGTGGATTTTCTATTGAGCATTTGGTTTATCCTCTTGTATCAGGTCTAAGATAACTCAAAACTAATTAAGTAACAAATCCTATAAAAAATGAAAGTGCCAATGAAACTAAGAAAAATACTGAAGATATTATAGAAGAATATTCTAATAATGAAACAATGAATTTAATCAAAATAATGAATATGAATAAGTAATTAAATATCAAGTGAAATCTATT